>CM031373.1:54512549-55019066 GCA_018208015.1 Medicago ruthenica
TCTTAGACAACTTTTTGGAGCAAAAATAGTTGTTACAAATTTTCATCCTTATTTTTTGCTCTTTCTTTATTTCTTTTTAGAAAATGATCGCATATCTTATATATAAATGTTCTTAATTCTCTTAGACAACTTTTTGGAGGCAAAACAGTTTTCTCAAATTTCCTTCATAATTTTTTCATCTTTCTTAATTTTTTAGTAATCTTGTATATAAATTTTTTTAAGTCTCTTAGACAACTTTTTAGAGCAAAAAATGTTGTTTCAAATTTCCTTCCTAAAATTTTGTTCTTTCTTTATTTTTTTTTAGAAAATGATCGCATATCTTATATATAAAAGTTCTCAAGTCTTTTAGACAACTTTTTTGAGCCAAAACAGTTGTCTCAAATTTCATTTATAGTTTTTTCCTCTTTCTTCATTTTTTAGAAAATGATCACATATATTATGTATAAAAGCTCTTAAGTCTCTTAGACAACTTTTTTGAGCCAAAAAAGTTGTTGCAAATTTCCTTCCTAATTTTTTGGTCTTTCTTAACTTTTTTAGAAAATGATCACATATCTTATATATCTTATATATAAAAGTTTTTAAGTCTCTTAGACAACTTTTTGGAGCCATAAAATTTGTTGCAAATTTCCTTCTTAATTCTTTGCTATTTCTTTTTTTTTGTCGAAAATGCTCGCATATCTTATATATAAAAGTTCTTAAGTCTCTTAGACAACTTTTTGGAGGCAAGATAGTTGTTGCAAATTTCCTAATTTTTTGCCTTTTATTCTTTTTTGAAAGAATGATTTTACCTATCTTATCTTATTTATTAAAGTTCTTAAGTCTCTTAACTAATCTTTTGGAGCTAAAAGTAGGGTTATTGTAATATTATATCTATTTTACCTAATTGAACCTAAATTCACTATCATGCTTAAATTTGAAAATTGCTCTTTAAGAGGTAATTACATTCATTGATGTATTTTTTTATCTATATTTTTGTATCTATTATATTGTAATAGAGTCAACAAAAGATTTTAAATAATTATTATTAATGATCTCTCTGATGTGATAAGTCTTAGAAGCGTCGAGGGATGAATTGAATGGGATGTCGGAGACTTAGAGACTAGTCTTAGAAGCGTATGACTTTCGAATGTGTAGAAGCAAGACAGAGTATATGTACAAAAGTTGTCAAGTCTCTTAAACAACCTTTGGAGTCAAAAATAGTTTAAATATTTTAATTTTATATCTCTTTTAACTAATTGAACCTTAATTTACTATCATGCATAAATTTGAAAAATGTTCTTTAAGAGGTAATTACATTCGTTGATATATTTATTTTTTTATTTATCTCTATTTTAGGATCTATTATATTGTAATGGAGTCAGCAAGAGAATTTAAATAATTTTTATCAATAATCTCACTGATGTGATAATATGAAGTCTAAATTACTTCGAGGGGATTTATTATTTGTCTTTTGTAACATTATCAATGATTTTTTCAAAACAAGGATTGGACCAAAGGTCAACCCTAATCTCTTATCTTTTTACATTAGTTTTGGATGTTAGTAGGAAACACATCCAACAGCTAGCACCGAGAAATATGTGTTTTGTAGATGATGTAGTCTTTATTGGAGAGTCGAAGGAGGAATTGAATGGGATGTTGGATACTTAGAGACAAGTCTTAGAAACGTATGACTTTCGTCTGAGTAGAAGCAAGACATAGTATATTTAATGTAATTTCAGCAAAAGGTGAAATAGTTCTACCTTATAGGTGAAAGTGTGGAGATCACAGCATACAAGTTACATAGTTTAAATATCTTGGGTTTTTTTTTATATAAACTAGGAGCATGGGCAGGCATCAAGGAGAAGCAACAACATCCCAACTAGGGTGGTACTCCGATGAACCCCCATCCTATGCCGCCAAGCTCAAAAAAATTTATTAAAAAAAGATAAAAGTATATACAAGAGGGGTGACTAGACCAAACCCTCCAAGAGGAAAAAGAAAAACGGAAACAAGAAAAACAACAACATAAGGAAATCAACCTGCAATATATGCCAATCCAAAGTAGCCAAAGGTTCAACCAAAAAAAATAATCATAGCTGTATGAGACAAATAATAAAGCAACGTTCGTGTCCAAGTTGCCAAAACCGCGGGCAATCTTGGATGGTTGAAATGGAGAAGAGCCTCAGTTGTTTTCTGTGATACAAACGTACAATTTAAGTTGAAGTGAAAAAATATCAGACATTTTTTAGACTAGCGAAGTTTTATGGAACAGAGTGTTGGGTAGTTAAGAACAAACATGACAATAAAGAAAGTGTGCAGAGATAGAGATGTTGCGTTGGATGTAAGATAAGACTAGATGGGACAATTTTAGAAATGATAACATTGTAGAGTAGTTGGAGTACAACAGGGGCGGATCTGAACAGACAATATCGATGAGGCTAATTTTTTTTGTCAAATAACTAAATAATACTAAATTAAATAAGAAGTTAAACTAAAAATAGTTGTAGCGACCAAAATTGCAAAGAAAATAATCTATTATCCATTTGTTGAAAATGAGATTAAAATTACTACTACTAAAACCTCAAACAAATATTCAATATTTAACATGCAACATTCAAACAGAAAAGTGTTTCTACATAAAAGTTCTTAAGTTTATTAGACAATTTTTTGGAGCCAAAAAGTTTGTTACAAATTTTCTTCCAAATTTTTTTCTCTTTCTTTATCTTATATATAAAAGTTCTTAAGTCGCATAGACAACTTTTTGGAGCCAAAAAAGTGGTTGCAAAGGTGTAACACCCATACTAATTTTATCTAGAATATTAGCATGTGCATTAAACTGATACTGGATACGTCAAGGTTTTCAATAATAATAATACAACACAACTGAATGAATACAAATTTGCTCGTTTATACAACCAATCAAACACCATAATAAATACTTATACAAAAGTCTGATAAGCTCCTGAGCTGGTACATGACGAGCAACTGCACTCCATCCAGCATCTCCCTGATGAACTTCATCATGAACCTCGTGCTTACCTGAAAACCTGCACCAGAAGGATTGGGATGAGACATAATGTCTCAGTGAGCTCCACCCAACCTACTATTGGCAACCTCGGGGAACCTAGGGTCGCCGTGCCTACTTTTGGCAATCTCGGGGAATCTATGATCGCCAAGCCTTAACTCTTCCCATATAGGGTATACCTGCCTGAACCTGATATCCTGTGTAGTCGTAAAACTGGACTACTTCTTACTAACTTAGTGATCGAGGGGAAACCTAGGATCAATGCCTGATAACTGATAACCTGATAACTGTATATTCATGAAATCTATACTATAACCTGATAACATGGTGATCGAGGGGATTCATAAGATCACCACCTGATACCTTCCTGATAGGTAATTCCTGCCTGATAACATAATAAAGTATAAACTGATAATATTACGTTAGATATTAGCGTTGAAAAAACATTATTATCTGAGTTGATTTTATAGAAGGCCCCCGAGTGGAGTAACCCCGGAGCACATTCCCCTGATAACCGTTGAAAATTCCTATCTGAGGCTAATCACTGGACTCCTCTTGCTTGTGTGTGTGGTTATCCTCGCGGAAAGTTCCTGCCCGTTCCAGCTGTATCTGGAACCCCGTGTGCTCTAACTAGCTAGAACACAGAAGACACACTATAAACTTATGTGTGGTTATCCTCACGGAAAGTTCCTGCCCATTCCAGCAATGATGAAACCCCCTGTGCTCTCTAACTGCGAGAACACAGTAGACACAAAGTTTATCCTGATAATTAATTATTATTCCTAGTATATAAAATATACTTAATCCTAATAACTTCCTGAACATCTATATATATAAGAGTCATCATGTAGGCTCCCTAATGGGCTGGCCTATCCAGAATAAATCTGAAGCATACCTGTGCCACGACTTGTCAACATATATATATATATATATATATGTTTATACATAATCTGTATAAATCCTGATAATTATCCTTGTACCACTATCTAAGGTACCTCTATCTTGAACTGATACATGTACCCTCAGTGTCACTCCAACGTGAACAACTGAGGCACGTCCTGATGTACATATAAATGCACCTCCCTGGTTAAGGGTATCCTGAAAAACTAACCCTTAACATACCTGATACTATTCTCATAAGAGCTTGAATGTTAAGAAACATTTCTAGTACTCATGTACTTCCAACTGAATACCTCTCAGTTCCTCTTAACCTATTAAAGGTTCTAGACATATCGTTATCATATGTCATACTTATGGGCTTACTATCCCATCTATAATTATTCTCGTGGATAAATACCCATCACTCTGTATGACACATATCTTTATCCTAGATTAATCCTGGAAAGTCTATGAGTATCTTCACTCCAAAGCATATCAAAGATCATTGGCATGGTACAGCTGTTTGTAAATAAAAAGAAGTTCTGGGCCACTTCGATTTGCGACCCCTAACTTCGCTCTGCGATCCTGCGTCTGATCCTTCAGACTCTGAACATTCAAAGTCTGAACCATTAGACGCTGATATTCCTGAGTCTGAAGCTTCCCAGAGCGTCCAAAACTTTGCTCTGCAAACTCAGCTTCTGATTACTTTGCAAAGTGAAGTCTAGGCGATGGTCAGGCGAAGATAGGCAGTAGCAAAACTCTGCTACTTTGCAGAGCAAACTCCTGGTCGCTCTGTGACTGTAGCAGAACTTAGGGTTTTCTGGCAAACGTGTTTCAATCATTAAAAACCTTGGTACCCAACTGCCCAGTGATCTTTGAAACATGTCAAGACTCATTTTAAACTATAAAAACATATTATATCCAAGGATTAAGCTGGAATCAAGCTTATGTATCAAAAGGGGAAAACTATCCTTTTTCCTAAATCTTAGGAATTAAGTTGTGATTCTCACACAGTATGACCCAAAAGGGTTAAGCTACTATATGGAACTAACCATGTAGTTGCTGGTCTTGCCAAGCCTCCTTCTACCAAAACGCTAGTCTTGGAACTCTTCCTCTTGACTTGGTTTTCCCTTAGTTCCTCTTGTTTCAATCTTTCCCAAAAGCTTGCTTGAGATACAAGAGATTGAATATTGCAAACCTGGTGGATTAAGGGCTGCTGCTGAAGATAGACGAAATCCTAGAGAGAGAGGGAGAGAAAAATCTGATTTAGTGAGAGAAGGAAATGTGAATAATGAAGAAATATTCAAGCTTATCCCTATTTATGCCCCTTCCTCTCAAAATTACCATTTTGTCCCTACTTACTCATAATTCCTCTGTTACTGATAAAAGTTACGTCTAAGCGGGATATTACACTCTACCCCCTTAAAGAAATTTCGTCCTCGAAATTTAAAATTCTCTTGAGATCATGAATGAATAGATCTTTTCTACCTCTTTCTCTACTAGCCAAAGCTCCAATACAATTTGCTTATCGGGATTCCATGGCTACTCTAGGGTCTAACATGAAGATAATCCATGCGCCTTGATTAAACCTGACTGCTTAAAACTGTTCCCTAGCCATGGTTTCCATCTCTATAAGTCAAAATATTTGACAATCTCTTCCTTAACTGAAAGACTTGAGGTACATTACACAATTCTAACATAGTAGGATGTATGGTTGTCTGAACCAATACCCGACTCACTTGTCTATAACTCTTGTTCACACACTTAGTGTGAATCCAACTTAAGGTTATTAAGCACTGAATACTCGTGCTGAATTCATAAGTTTCCTTCATTGACTGTTGGAACAAAATGTGTTTAACAACTCTCTTATGTATTAAAGGGGAGATTGTTGAAACATTATGTGTAAACATATCTCTCTTTATGGTTTTGATGATAACAAAGTGTTAAATAGAAAATTGGTTATTTGCTAATGCTTTGTTCAAGTGTTTCAGAACCACATGCTTAATAAGTATTGATTGATAATGGTTATGAAGAACAAGCTAAAGAGCAAGAAGGAAAGCCAAGAAGCAAGGTTGCAAGGCTAGAAAGAAACTGCTTCTGAAGAAGTACTCATGAAGAAGTGCTCCTGAAGTGAAGCTTCTGAAGTGATCCTGAAGTGGTGCTCCTGAAGTGCAGCTTCTGAGTCTGAAGGCAGCTTCTGAAGTCTGGGTGCCTCTGATGAAGTCAATGCAACAGTCAACTCCTGAAGCCAGCTTCTGATCCGTACAACTGAAGCAGCTTCTGATCACTGTTCACAGAGAAGCTTCTGAAGCTGATGTGGCATGGATTTTGACCAGTACTGTGCGCATTTAATGCCTGGATGTGTCAGAACAACTCAATGGAACAGTTGTCTCCCTGACCCAAACATTCTCCAGCTTTTAAGGTAGGCCATTTCAAAAATGGCACCTGCTCTGTTCTGACTGATAAAGTGCAGCACACAATTGCAGTAACCTAGCCCAATTGCAACGGCTCTTTTCCTTAATTCAAGCAAATCTTCAACAGCTCTATTTTCATCTATAAAAGGAAGAAGATTTGAAGAAGAAAAAGTCTAAGACTCTTTGAAACGTATTGCTGAACCTGCACTCTGTTTTTTGTCAAAAACTGTCAAGTTCATAAAAACTCTTAGAAATTCTTTAGTCTTTGTAACTTAGAATTTCTTAAGGTTAAGAGTCTTAACCTGAGTTGTATTTAGAGAACACCTCTGATATTTGATCAAGTGTTCATCCCAAACTATTTCATTTGTAAACCAGTTTGATCCCTAAAGTCTTAGTCTGTATACTAAGCAATTGTAACCTCACTCCTTTGTGGTCTGAGTCAGAAGTCTCTTGTCTTAGTGACTTGAGCATTGGAAGTCTCTTGTCTTAGTGACTTGAGCATTGGGAAGTCTCTTGTCTTAGTGACTTGAGCATTGGAAGCCTCTTCCTTGGTGGTTGAGCATAGAAGCCTCTTTCTTTGTGATTGAGCAACTGGAAGTCTCTTCCTTAGTGGTTGAGCAAATTGTAATCTTCAGATTATAGTGAAACTTTCTTGTTGGACACAAGGGGACAGGACTACTTCTCACATTGAGAAGGAACCTGTATAATTTGTTGTGTTTCTCTTCCCTTACCTCTTTAACTTGTTTAATCCGCTGCATATATTCTGATAACAGTTCAGAACCTGGTTCTGAACTTGTGCTAAGTCTTTGAAAAAGAAAAGAACAAGTTTTTAGAGTCACACAATTCAACCCCCCCTTCTTGTGTGTGTGTTTTTCTCACCTTCAGTGGGTATCAGAGCTCCGGTTCTGATATTAACACTTAACAGTGTGTCAGTCTTGATCCTGAGAAAAACATGTCTGATAGTGAAGATTCACCTCAACCACAACCCAGAAATCAAAGAGGAACTGGAACATCTGTTTCATATGATTATGGCACTAATGAAAGAAAATCCAGGTCACACAATAAACCTCCAATGTTTACTGGTGATCCTGAGAAGTTCTCATGGTGGAAAAGCAAAATGTACAGCCATATCATTGGTATAGATGATTCACTATGGGATATTATTGAAGATGGAATCACTATCCCAGTAGATGAAGAAGGTGTTGCTGTCAACAGAAGAGCTCTGAGTGATGATCAAAGAAAAATCTATAGGAAACATCACCATGTGAGAGGAATCATTGTGGATTCATTACCTCACACTGAGTATCAGAAGCTGAGTGACAAGTCAACAGCCAAAGCCATATTCACATCCCTCTGCTCTAACTATGAAGGTAATCAGAAAGTTAGAGAAGCTAAGGCAAATATTCTTGTTCAGCAATATGAACTGTTCGGAATGAAAGAGGATGAAAATATTGAGACTATGTTCTCAAGATTTCAGACTCTGGTTTCTGGACTTCAGATTCTGAAAAAGAGTTATACCACAGCTGACCATGTGAATAAAATCCTTAGAAGTCTGCCATCTAAATGGAGACCTAAAGTGACTGCCATTGAGGAAGCTAAGGATCTGAATACTTTAAGTATAGAGGATCTGATAAGCTCTCTCAAGGTGCATGAACTGGGACTCAATGAGGATGAGTCTGTTAGAGAACCAAAAACATTAGCTCTGAAGTCTAAAAGAAAAACTGCTAAAGCTTTGAAAGCAATTGAATCTGAAGAAGAGTTTCCTGAGGGAAATTTTGATGAAGATTCAGATGCTGATGAGCTTGCAATGATTTCTAAAAGACTTCAGTATCTAATGAATAGAAAGAAAAAATTCTCTAACAGAAGCAGTAACTTTAGAGGATCTAGTTCTGGTTCAAAGAGGGATATGCAGAAGGAAAACTGCTACAACTGCAAAATGCCTGGCCACTTCATTGCTGATTGCCCTGATCTTCAGAAGGAAAAATCCAAGGAAAAAGCAAAGAAGTCCAGCTCAAAGTCCAGCAGTTTCAGAAATAAGCTTAAGAAGAGTCTCATGGCTACATGGGATGATCTGGACAATGAGTCAGAATCTGATGAGGAAGAAGCAAACCTGGCCCTGATGGCAATTGCATCTTCTGATGCAGAATCATGTTCAGATTCTGATGAAGAAGATGAGGTATATTCTGAACTCTCTAGATCTGATTTAATTGAAACAGTTAATGATCTTATGAGTCATCTTAAAAGCAAGTTAAAAGAAATTAAGTCTTTGAAAAATCAAACTAACTTGCTGTCTGAGGAAAACCTTAAACTTCAGAATCAAATTTTTGAATATGATGAAGAAGTTGAGGAACTTAGAAAAGAGGCTCATAAGAAATCTGAAGAAGTTCCTAATGAACAGGAAATAGCTCTTCAGGATTTCATGTTAACTGGATTCAATAGAACTAAAATTGCCTCCATGATGTATAATATGATCAGAAACAAAGGTGAAGGCATTGGCTATGATGCATTTAAACCTTCAAATGAATTAAACTCACCTTCATGTTCTGAAGATATTTTAAAAGGCAATGGTATATGCTTTGTGTCTTCTTCTGATAACTCTGAGAAGTTAAAAATATCAGAATCTGAAACTAACTCTGAAGTTCTGAACAACTCAGACTCTGAAGCTTCTGAACCTAAGGGTAAGATGAAGGCAGATGTTAAAACCCTGCCCAAATCTAAGCCAAAAGGTCCTAAGCCTAAGAGTAAGAGGAAAACAGACTATGAACCTGAAAAAGTTCAGAATCTGAAGTGTTCAGAACCTGGAACTAGTAAGTCTCAGAATCTGAATAAATCTGATTCAAATTTTTCTAAGACTGGGTTTATTAAAACTTCAAAATCTATTAAACCAGTCAATGTAAAACATTTTCAATCTCAGAATGTTAGGCAAAGCAAGCCAAAGCAAACCAATCAGTTTTCTGCTTCAAACTGTTTTAAGAAAGGCAAAACTGAAGCTTGCCTTGTGCCTGAAGTAAACAAAGTCAGAATTCTAAAGAGATCAGAACAAAAGTACTCAAAGGCTCAAAAGGATTCAGAACCAAAGACCTTCAAGTCTCAGGTTCTGAAGAAATCTGAGTCCAAACCTTTGAGAACTCAGGTTCTGAAGTACTCAGGTTCTGAAACTCAGACTTATTCAAGATATAAAGATTCATATCCTAAATATCAGAACAAGTCTGAACATCATAACTTCAGACACAAGTTTAAAAAGCCAAAACCTTTCAGGACTAACCCCAAAGGACCCATGAAAATCTGGGTACCTAAGTCTGAGATCATTTCAATTGCAGATATGCTTAACATCCAAAGAAAAGGAAAGGTCCTGGTACCTGGACAGTGGATGCTCGCATCATATGACAGGGGACAAGTCTATGTTCCAAACCCTAACTCTGAAAGAGGGAGGAACTGTGGGGTTTGGAGGAAGTCAGAAAGGAAAGATCATTGGTACTGGTAAGATAGGTAATTCTTCCCTGTACATTGATAATGTTTGGCTGGTAGATGAACTTAGACATAATTTACTTAGCATAAGTCAATTATGTGATAGTAATTATGAAGTCCTGTTTAATAAGAACACTTGCACTGTAATCAGTAGCAAAGATAAGTCTGTAGTGTTCAGAGGCAGCAGGAAAAATAATGTTTATAAAATTAATTTTTCTGATTTGGTTCAGTAGAAGGTAGTTTGCCTTCTGTCTGTAAGTGATGAAAAATGGGTGTGGCACAAAAGGCTGGGACATGCTAACTGGAGACTCATCTCTAAGCTTAGCAAGTTGCAGCTGGTCAGAGGCTTACCCCAGATTGATTATCACTCAGATGCTTTGTGTTCAGCATGCCAAATTGGAAAATTTTCTAAAACTTCTTTTAATCCAAAGAACATTGTTTCCACCTCAAAACCTCTAGAACTCCTTCACATTGATCTGTTTGGTCCTGTTGGAACAGCTTCAATCAATGGGAAGAAGTATGGACTTGTTATTGTTGATGATTATAGTAGGTGGACTTGGGTTAAATTCCTCAGAACCAAAAATGAAACATATGATGTGTTTTTCAAATTCTGCAAACAAGTACAAACTGAAACTGATTTGAAAATTTTGAAAATCAGAAGTGATCATGGTGGGGAATTTGAAAATGAACCTTTTGAAAACTTTTGTGAAGACCATGGAATTCTCCATGAGTTCTCATCTCCTAGAACTCCACAACAAAATGGAGTTGTAGAGAGAAAGAACAGGTCTTTACAAGAAATGGCCAGAACCATGATCCATGAGTCAAAAATTGCTAAGTACTTTTGGGCAGAAGCTGTAAACACAGCATGTTATATTCAGAACAGGATCTATATCAGACCCATTCTGAATAAAACAGCATATGAATTATTTAAAGGAAGAAAACCAAGTATTTCTTATTTTCATCAGTTTGGTTGTACATGTTACATACTAAACAATAAGGTCTACCTAAAGAAATTTGATGCCAAGGCTCAAAAGGGTACCTTTTTAGGATACTCTGAGAGATCTAAGGCATACAGAGTGTATAATTCTGAAACACATGTTGTTGAAGAAGCTATACACATTAGGTTTGATGATAAGAAGCCTGGTAGTGAAATACCAGAGCTGGTTGAGAGTTTTGCAGATGTCAGAATCTCAGAAGAACCTTCAGAAG
The DNA here is from genome assembly GCA_018208015.1 of Medicago ruthenica. Lineage (NCBI taxonomy): Eukaryota > Viridiplantae > Streptophyta > Magnoliopsida > Fabales > Fabaceae > Medicago > Medicago ruthenica. Next base: position 54,523,524 of record CM031373.1, read on the forward strand.
CTGAAAACAATGAAGACTCTGAGAAACTCTCCAGCAATGACACTACTCCTGATGCTAATCAAAACCAACATGGTTCTGAACAAAACCCTGATGGCCCTTCAGAAGCTAATCCACCCAGAACCTCATTCAAGTACAAGTCTTCACATCCTGAGGAGTTGATCATTGGAAACAAGAACAGTCCAAGAAAGACAAGATCAGCATTCACTCAGAATGAGTCCATGCTTGGCCTGCTATCCATGATTGAGCCTACAACTGCTGATGAAGCACTTGCTGATGATGGTTGGATTGTAGCAATGCAAGAAGAGCTGAACCAATTTCAAAGAAATGATGTATGGGATCTTGTTGCAAGACCTGATCAGAAGAACATCATTGGAACAAAATGGGTGTTCAGGAACAAGCTCAATGAACAAGGAGAAGTGATCAGAAACAAGGCTAGATTAGTAGCTCAAGGGTACAGCCAGCAAGAAGGAATTAATTACACTGAGACATTTGCTCCAGTTGCAAGACTGGAAGCAATCAGGTTACTTCATTCTTATGCTATTAATCATGATATCATCTTATATCAAATGGATGTTAAGAGTGCTTTCTTAAATGGTGTAATTTCTGAAGAAGTGTATGAAAAACAACCTCTTGGTTTTGAAGATGTTAAATATCCAAATCATGTTTTTAAACTTAAGAAATCTTTGTATGGTCTGAAACAAGCTCCCAGAGCTTGGTATGAAAGGCTAAGCAATTTCTTGATTAAAAATGGTTTTGTAAGAGGTCAAGTTGACAACACACTCCTTAGAAAAAATGTTAAGAATGAAATCTTAATTGTACAAATCTATGTTGATGATATCATATTTGGTTCTACTAATGCCTCCCTTTGCAAGGAATTTTCTAAGTTAATGCAGGATGAATTTGAAATGAGCATGATGGGTGAGCTGAAATTCTTTTTGGGAATTCAAATCAACCAATGCAAAGATGGTGTCTATGTTCATCAGTCCAAATACACCAAGGAGCTTCTGAAGAAGTTCCAGTTGGATGATTGCAAGCTGATGACAACACCAATGCATCCTACCTGCACCTTAAGCAAAGAGGACAATGGCACCAAAGTAGATCAGAAGCTATACAGAGGTATGATAGGTTCTCTCCTATACTTAACTGCTTCTAGGCCAGATATTTTATTTAGTGTATGTCTGTGTGCCAGAGTCCAATCAGATCCTAGAGAATCTCATATGACTGCTGTCAAGAGAATCTTCAGGTATCTGAAAGGAACAACTAATTTGGGACTTCTCTATAAGAAATCTCTAAATTATAAGCTAGTTGGATTCTGTGATGCTGACTATGCTGGGGACAGGATTGAAAGAAAATCCACCAGTGGAAACTGTCAGTTTCTTGGTGAGAATCTGATATCCTGGGCCAGCAAGAGACAAGCAACCATTGCTTTGTCAACAGCTGAAGCAGAATACATCTCAGCTGCAAGTTGTAGCACACAACTGCTCTGGATGAAACATCAATTAGAGGATTATCAGATTCATGCAGACAATATTCCTATTTATTGTGATAATACTGCTGCTATATGTCTGTCTAAAAATCCAATTCTGCATTCTAGAGCCAAGCACATAGAAATAAAACATCATTTTATAAGAGATTATGTTCAGAAGGGTGTTTTAGATATTCAGTTCATTGATACTGATCATCAATGGGCTGACATATTCACAAAACCCCTAACAGAAGATAGATTCAATTTTATTAAAAAGAATCTGAACATGCATTTTATCTCTTAAAAATGTGCTTGAATCTGAATGTATTCCTTGATTCTGAGTTTATCATAAGCTAAGACTTATCAAACACTCATCTTTTGAGAGTTTGACTAAAGTTAAGCCTGAAAAACTTCAGAGTCTGAAGGATCAGAACCTGGATTTTCTAACTTCTGAATCTGATAAAAATCTAATGTTGGTCAGAATCTGATAAGTATAGCTATGGGCAATGATGATTAAAGCCTTGAAAGTTTATACTCTAATCCTCCCAAAGTCATCAAGTAAAAATGTGATTTTCTGCTCTGATATTCAATGTTAAAATTGCTTGACAAACAATTTTCAGTTGGTATCAGCTGGTTTTCAAAATGTTTAGCACAGACACATTTTAAAAGCCCAAAGTGTATCAGACAATGTTCAGTCTTTAGAAATGTTTTTAATTGGTATCAGACTCTGAACTAAAACCTTTTAGCTAGTATCAGACTCTGAGATAAACCTTCATTTGGTATCAGGTTCTGATATAAGTTCAACTGTCTTAAAACTGTCCTTTGGCATCAGACTCTGAGACAACATCCTCAATTGGTATCAAGCTCTGATATTTTTTTTCTTTAAATCAGCTCAGAATTGCTCTGATACTTTCCTGAGTTGTTTTGCTCTGATACTGAACCATTTGTACTGAACAAGTCATGTCTGAACACAGAATGACCTGGTCAGAAGCTCTAAACTTTTTCTGCTTCTGAACAGCATTCTATTTTTTAATGCAAGTCATATACTCATTGAAATTCAAGTATGCTCTGATACTCATCTTTGCTGCTTGATTATCCATATGATTGCATAAATATCTCACAATTTTGTTTGGTTCAACCCCCCAAATTCTGAATCTTGTTGAAATATTTTCAAACTTGGTGTCAGAACTCTTTTAAAACTCTTTTACAGAGGGGACATTGAACTGCCTTGATGCCTGCTTTTAAACTCTTTTCAAAACCTTTTCTACTCTGAAACAGATATTTTCAAACTCTCTTGATAAAGGGGGAGAAATTTTCTGTCTTAAGGGGAGAAAGTAGTATTTTTTTGTTGATGACAAAAGGGGGAGAAAGTAAAACAAGTATTAAAGCACCTGAGCTCAAAAATAAGTTAAAATTGTCAGAAGGTAAGCTTATTAAGCTCTGATACAAGTGTTAGGGTTAAGCTCTGATACAATTGTTAAGCTAGCTCTGATACTGATCAGTTAAGCTCTGATACAATTCTGACTAAATTTAACTTATGAGAACAGATTCTAACTCTTAGCCTCTGAAGTGAATTTCTGGCTCTGATACATTTCTGTGAGATATACATTACTCTTAGTGAGTAAATTAAATTTAAAATAACTTGGATAAGACTCAGGGAGCTTACAAAACTCATCCTGTGGATTATCAGACTTAGGGGGAGAGCTTACAAACCTCAGAACCTAAAGTCAACAAGTCATTTTGAATTCTGAGTGTAAATTTCACTATATTGTTTTAAGTTAAGCTTAATTAACATGGATAAGAACCAAGGGAAGCTTACAAACCTAACCTTGAGGACTGTCAGACCTAGGGGGAGCTTACAAACCTCTCCTGAAGTCAGATTGTTAATTAAAATTAACAACAATTCTGAAATTTTGACAGTTGTGTTTTTAACTGAACTTAATTAACTTGGATCAGACTCAGGGGGAGCTTACAAACCTCACACCCTGCAGTTAACTTGTTAATTAAGTTAACAACAATTTTCTGTTTTAATACTTATGTTTGTCATCATCAAAAAGGGGGAGATTGTTGGAACAAAATGTGTTTAACAACTCTCTTATGTATTAAGGGGGAGATTGTTGAAACATTATGTGTAAACATATCTCTCTTTATGGTTTTGATGATAACAAAGTGTTAAATAGAAAATTGGTTATTTGCTAATGCTTTGTTCAAGTGTTTCAGAACCACATGCTTAATAAGTATTGATTGATAATGGTTATGAAGAACAAGCTAAAGAGCAAGAAGGAAAGCCAAGAAGCAAGGTTGCAAGGCTAGAAAGAAACTGCTTCTGAAGAAGTATTCATGAAGAAGTGCTCCTGAAGTGAAGCTTCTGAAGTGATCCTGAAGTGGTGCTCCTGAAGTGCAGCTTCTGAGTCTGAAAGCAGCTTCTGAAGTCTGGGTGCCTCTGATGAAGTCAACGCAACAGTCAACTCCTGAAGCCAGCTTCTGATCCGTACAACTGAAGCAGCTTCTGATCACTGTTCACAGAGAAGCTTCTGAAGCTGATGTGGCATGGATTTTGACCAGTACTGTGCGCATTTAATGCCTGGATGTGTCAGAACAACTCAATGGAACAATTGTCTCCCTGACCCAAACATTCTCCAGCTTTTAAGGTAGGCCATTTCAAAAATGGCACCTGCTCTGTTCTGACTGATAAAGTGAAGCACACAATTGCAGTAACCTAGCCCAATTGCAACGGCTCTTTTCCTTAATTCAAGCAAATCTTCAACAGCTCTATTTTCATCTATAAAAGGCAGAAGATTTGAAGAAGAAAAAGTCTAAGACTCTTTGAAACGTATTGCTGAACCTGCACTCTGTTTTCTGTCAAAAACTGTCAAGTTCATAAAAACTCTTAGAAATTCTTTAGTCTTTGTAACTTAGAATTTCTTAAGGTTAAGAGTCTTAACATGAGTTGTATTTAGAGAACACCTCTGATATTTGATCAAGTGTTCATCCCAAACTATTTCATTTGTAAACCAGTTTGGTCCCTAAAGTCTTAGTCTGTATACTAACCAATTGTAACCTCACTCCTTTGTGGTCTGAGTCAGAAGTCTCTTGTCTTAGTGACTTGAGCATTGGAAGTCTCTTGTCTTAGTGACTTGAGCATTGGGAAGTCTCTTGTCTTAGTGACTTGAGCATTGGAAGCCTCTTCCTTGGTGGTTGAGCATAGAAGCCTCTTTCTTTGTGATTGAGCAACTGGAAGTCTCTTCCTTAGTGGTTGAGCAAATTGTAATCTTCAGATTATAGTGAAACTCTCTTGTTGGACACAAGGGGACAGGACTACTTCTCACATTGAGAAGGAACCTGTATAATTTGATGTGTTTCTCTTCCCTTACCTCTTTAACTTGTTTAATCCGCTGCATATATTCTGATAACAGTTCAGAACCTGGTTCTGAACTTGTGCTAAGTCTTTGAAAAAGAAAAGAACAAGTTTTTAGAGTCACACAATTCAACCCCCCCCTTCTTGTGTGTGTGTTTTTCTCACCTTCAACCACTTGGTCTTACCCTGACGACATCGAGTCAATTTTATTCTCCTCTATTAATTCCACTGAATCCTTATCTTTGTCTTTTGCCTCGAAAGACGGCATCTTACAGTTACAATCGTACCATTCTTTATATAGAATTATCCTTACACTGAAAAGCACCTGATATTAAGTATTCTCAACGGAATTAAAGACTGGTATAACCACTTCCACCAAGCATATACAAGTAGGAGGCATCACTTCTAGTTCTTGCCCCTTTCTTTTTGACATCCTGGTGTAACACTCATCTCAACCGTAAGCATTACTTCTGTTCCCACTGTGGAAATCCTTAAGGCTCGAGAAATCTTATAGGCTACTCGTGCCCGCCTTAACTAGTTGACGACAACGCGTATCTCTGTGATATAGGAATTTTCCTCCTTACTAGGATTCTGACAATCTTGCATCATACAAGATATACCCTGGTCGTAACGGGGCAAGTAAAACTGGTCTCATGAAACCCTTCTACAACTTAACTCATGTCATTCAAAGACACTCCCTGTTTTCGAAAAGAAAACTCTACTCTGATTGCTACAAAATAGCACACTTAAACTCTTAATCCTTTATTTATAACCTAAACTTACGTAGCTCTTTACTGTAGACTACGAGTGACTTTTGATCTGCATAGAAAGTTCTTCCTCTACTGGTGAACATTAAGTTCAAGAATTTCCTAACTCTTCAGCTAAGATATATTGGATATCAACAAACCTGTTCTGGTCAAAACCTTCCTACTTAAACATTCCTGACTGCGTACCACAGTTACTAATACATGTCACATAACTGAAAAAAAACTGCTACACTACTATCTAAGTAGTATAGTCACTCCCTGATAAGTATACATAATACTAAACATAACCTGGTACATGTGCCATGTTGACATAACGTGGGTACAATGTGGATTAAACTCATATGCCACTGCATTGTCGTTCCTGATCAATGCTTCAAATTCAAAAATATCCTCTTTCAAGTACAACCTTTACTAATGTTGCCTTATGCATAATCCTTTTTGACTAAACTTACTCTTCAAGTTCACTTGAAGTTACTGAGCTAAAATAGCTAAATTACCGTATTAGCGGTGACTTCCCTTGTTCTAGACTTATTGTGCTAGAAACACATCCTTCTTATTTCTTACCACATAACTTAAACTGCTTCGATTTCCATTCCTTAGCTTAACCTTTAAAATTTCCTGTTAGAACTTATGATAAGTTCGAGTCGTCACTGCTCACTGCTATTCTGTGGTTCAACTGACAAGTACTTCACAAGCATCCTTGTTCCCTAAGCTTCAGCTTAGAATTGTTCGTTAACCCATCCTTGGATTACTTCTCCGCTGCGCGACTCTGATTTTAAACAATACACCTTGGAATAGGGGTAATGCACCACTATTAAATTTCCTGGCTAACCTCGTTCCTTTAATGACTTCGTAGCTATCATAGCAGAATCATCTTACGTTGTTAATTCTCTTGTGGCTTAAACCACCTGTTAAACTTACTGATTGATCATCACCTGACTTTGTGTTTCCTTTCGGACATAGACCATATACTTACTTTCGCGAAAATACGCCCAAACCTGGAAACAGTTTTCAACAACTGTTACGAGCCCAAAAGTGCTTCGGTCAAAACAACTTATACACTGGTTCTAGCTTTACTCTCCATATTCTGAATTCTGTAACCATCACATGGTCAGCTCAACATCTATAATCATTTAAACATTGCAGAAACCCTACTGAAAGCATACCTGAAGCAACTTAAGTTCACACATTAATCATTGGTGGCAACTTCTAAAAACAATTTATGGCCTCTGAAGATTCACATCTTTCATACACTGAATCCACTGATGATTCGAGTCTCGTTCTATTCGCTCTATTATTATCCGTCAGGATTTTATATCCATAACCTTCTCCAAGACAACTTAGGTCCACGTAACTTTACCATATCTCTTAGGTTACTCCTCGAGTTTCTTCAAAAACAATCCGTCTGGATAAGATTCAAACTTTTACCGGCTCTCCTGTAAGCCCAAACATAGGTTACGTCTCTTCGAGTACCCGATTAATTGATCTTAAACTTCAACACTTATCATATCCCATTGGATCCCTCCAGTAACTTGTTACTGTATCCACAATTCAAATCTAATCTTATTATCTAAATAATTCTCCATAGGTCTTCTCGACCGTTGCCTTCTTCATATGGTTTCGAACAATCCAACATAAGGTGATCTCTGTCGGCTTTCCTGAACACTTATGTAAGGAACCCATCAAATGAAAACATAGAACTCCTTAACATTAATCACAACCTTAACTTTAACTTGTGTGTTAGCGACGATCTTCCTGATGCTAGAGCCTCACAATAGTTCTTGGTTAATTCTTGATTATTCCCAAAACCGATCTACTATAATCTGACAACATACGATTCAATCCTTACTTCACTCCCTTACTAGGGTCTCCTTTACTTATCGCTAAGCTTGCGTTTCTCATACAAAGCATCTTGATGACTCATAATAAAGGAAGGTAATCTGTTCAATAATTTACTTAATCCATAAATAAGTCTCTTAACTGCTGGATATTAAAATCTCATCTGGTTGAGTGTACAAGTCCTTCGATTCTTACACACTCTATCCTTGCTGTGAGTCTAAAGCTATTGATAATCGACTGATAATCCCTTAATTCCTTACTTCTTATGTCTCCTCAGACGAGACATCTCTCAATGACGGGTCCATCTGTTTTAAGGTACTTCACCTTATTCTTAAGTATCTCTATTATTCCTCAAACTCTGCCATTAACAGGCTCCGTTACTTAACGGTTTGACAACCACCACTTGGCATTGAATACTTCTTCGCCAATTCCTGTCTTAAAAATATGACATCTTAAACATCGCTCCTCATGCGCTTCATTACTCCACGGTCACATTCAGCTCTCAGATATTTGTCCTAACTATCATATACTAGATTGAGTTTATCAGGCTCAACTAGATGTGACCCTTAGAACAATATCTGGAACCCAATGATCCCACTACTTTTATTGAATCTTTAATGACCCAAGGCACGATCTGAATCAACCAGGCCCTGATACCAATTGTAACACCCATACTAATTTTATCTAGAATATTAGCATGTGCATTAAACTGATACAGGATACATCAAGGTTTTCAATAATAATAATACAACACAACTGAATGAATACAAATTTGCTCGTTTATACAACCAATCAAGTACCATAATAAATACTTATACAAAAGTCTGATAAGCTCCTGAGATGGTACATGACGAGCAACTGCACTCCATCCAGCATCTCCCTGATGAACTTCATCACGAACCTCGTGCTTACTTGAAAACCTACACCAGAAGGATTGGGATGAGACATAATGTCTCAGTGAGCTCCACCCAACCTACTGTTGGCAACCTCGGGGAACCTAGGGTCGCAGTGCCTACTTTTGGCAATCTCAGGGAATTTATGATCGCCAAGCCTTAACTCTTCCCATATAGAGTATACCTGCCTGAACCTGATATCCTGTGTAGTCGTAAAACTGGACTACTTCTTACTAACTTAGTGATCGAGGGGAAACCTAGGATCACTGCCTGATAACTGTATAGTCATGAAATCTAGACTATAACCTGATAACTTGGTGATCGAGGGGATTCCTAAGATCACCACCTGATACCTGCCTGATAGGTAATTCCTGCCTAATAACATAATAAAGTATAAACTGATAATATTATGTTAGATGTTAGCATTGAACAAACATTATTATCTGAGTTGATTTTACGGAATGCCCCCGAGTGGAGTAACCTCGGAGCACATTCCCCTGAAAACTGGTGAAAATTCCTATATGGGGCTAATCACCGGATTCCTCTTACCTGTGTGTGTGGTTATGTTCCAGCTGTATCTGGAACCCCGTGTGCTCTAACTAGCGAGAACACAGAAGACACACTATAAACTTATGTGTGGTTATCCTCACGGAAAGTTCCTGTCCATTCCAGCAATGCTGAAACCCCCTGTGCTCTCCAACTGCGAGAAAACAGAAGACACAAAATTTATCCTGATAATTAATTATTATTCCTGGTATATAAAATATACTTGTTAGATATCTGAATGTTGGCTACATGTTTGGTAAAATCAAAGTGTGCAAGCAATGCGTCTCCAGAAGCATATGTGTCTTCAGAAGCTGAAAATTTCATTTTGTGCATCTTCAGAAGCTGGGTCAGAAGCCACAGTACTTCAGAAGCTGATAACTTTGCTCTGCGAAGCCACTGCGCTCTGCGAAGGTCTTCAGACACTGAACTGTTCATCAGACGTTGAACTGTTCATCAGATGCAGAACTGGTCATCAGACGCACTGTTCAGACGTTGTTTTTTGTTGACCTTCAGACGCACTGTTCAGACGTTGACTTTTGTTGACCTTCAGTCAAAAACAGTTATCATTATAAGAGTCTTTGTGTTTTTGAGTCTGTAAGCTTTAGGCTTTGTTTTGTACACCACTCATCTGTTTGAGTTGGTTTAGTTTGTTTTGAGTTGTAAATCACTTAAAGCTTTTAAGCACAAGTGATGTTTTTGATGTCTTGAAGTGTGACTTCGTAATTGAGTTGTTTTGAAGTGTCTGATAATCACTGGATTGTGATTACGTGATTAGGAAGTAAGTGGGTTCTTATATCTAGGAGTTCCTAGGTAGAAGTCTAACTGGGTAGTGATTAAGTGATAAGGCTGGAAAAACAGGGGCTGTGACTTGAGTCTTAGAATTAATACTACTTAGTGGATTTCCTTCCTGGATTGGTATCCCCCAGGTTAGGTGAAGTTTGCACCAAACTGGGTTAACAAATTATTGTGTTCCTTTTATTTACTGTTCATTATTTTTCTGTTTCTGAACTCTTGTTTTCATACTCTGTTTTACGGGTTCAGAACCAGGTCCTGCCAGAATTTTCAATTGACATCAGAGCAGGCACCCTGCCTGTATTTGGGTGAGCTCCAGGGAAGATATTTTCTGGATTTATGGAGAAAGAAGGAGGATTTGTTAACAGGCCACCTCTGTTGGATGGTTCCAACTATGATTATTGGAAATCACGCATGAGTGCTTTCCTTAAATCTATGGATAGCAAGACCTGGAAAGCTGTTCTAAAAGGTTGGGAACATCCTGTTGTGCTAGATAAAGATGGTAAGAAGACAACTGAATTGAAACCAGAAGAAGTGTGGACCAAGGAAGAAGATGATTTATCTCTGGCAAACTCCAAAGCCTTGAATGCTATATTCAATGTAGTGGACAAGAATATATTCAGAATGATCAAGCAGTGCACAATAGCTAAAGATGCCTGGGAGATTCTCAAGACTACTCATGAAGGCACATCCAAGGTAAAACTGTCCAGACTTCAGCTTCTCACCACCAAGTTTGAAAATCTCAGAATGTTGGAAGATGAGAACATACAAGACTTTTACATGAATGTTCTGGACATGGCTAACTCTTTTGAATCACTTGGAGAAAAGGTATCTGATGAGAAGCTTGTAAGGAAAATTCTCAGATCCCTACCTAAGAGGTTTGATATGAAGGTGACTACAATTGAAGAAGCACATGACATCTCCAGCATAAAGGTTGAGGAATTAAAAGGTTCTCTTCAGAACTTTGAAATAAGCAGAACTGATAAGAAGGGGAAAGGTGTTGCTTTTGTGGCAAATGATGAAAGCTTATCAGAAGATATTGTGTTGCTGAGTAAACAGTTTAAGAAGATTCTGAAGAGGACAAGAACTAATCAACCCAAAGGTGTTCAATGTCATGAGTGTGAATGATATGGTCACATTAGAACAGAATGTTCCACATACCTCAAGAATCAGAAGAAAGTTTTGGTTGTGTCTTGGTCTGATGAAGATGACTCAGAAGGAGAAGAGAAGCATGTCACTGCTTTAACTGGTAAATTCTGGTCTGATGATAAAGTTAAGGTTTCTGAAACACTATCAGAGTCTGAAGCATCTTAAGAGTCTGAATGCAGTGATGAAGAACTGTCTTACAAAGAACCTGCTGAGTTTTGCAAGAAGTTGCATGTTCAATTTAAAGAAGTGTGCAAGCTGATGGAAGAACAAAAGAGAACTATCAGTCAACTTCAGTCTGAAAAAAGAGACCATTTAGCACAAATTTCTGATTTCAAAGATGAGGTAACCCAGCTGAAATCTTCACTTGAAAATATGAAGAAGCAAGTCAGAATGATGAACTCTGCTACTGATGTGCTAGATGAGATTTTGGAGAATCAGAATCAAGGGAAACTAAATGGCATAGGTTTTGTTGATAAGACTCTGAACATCAAACAGCAAAATCCTGCTAAGAGGTTCATACCTGCTGCTGGTACTTATGATCCAATGATGAGGAAACCTAAGAACAAACCTCAGGGATCTATAAGCAAGAAGACATCTCATCCCTGGGTATGTCATCACTGTGGTAAAAAGGGACACATTAAGCCTTTTTGTTACAAGCTGCATGGATATCCCAAGCATTTTCAACACAGAAAAGTGGAATCAGCTGAGAACAAAAGCAAGGTCAAGAAGGTTTGGAGACCAAAATGTGAAAGTGTTGCCCAGAATCTGAAAGATAGGAAAGGAAAGGTTGTTGCTGCTGACAGCAGGCCTACTCCTGCAGCAAAGAAGATTTCTGATGCTGGACCATCTAAAGTATGGAGCAAGGTTTTGGTTCCTGTTCAGAAAGCACTAAAAGAAGATGAAGTGGTTCCTAGTAAGTCTAAAGATGTTGTTAAGCATGATACCATGCCCTATGTTCAGTTTGTTGATGATGATGAAGATGTTACTTGTAATATCCCGCTTATAAGTGTCAGTTATCAGTGTTAGAAGCTATTAAGAAGCATGGCAATTTTGTAAATAAGTGGCAATGGCATTATGGTAATTATTTGAAAGAGGAAGATTATAAGAAAAAGAGGTAAGATATTTTCTTACCATTCTTCTTCATTCCTTTCACCCTTCCAAAATCAGCATCATATCCCTCTTTCCCTCTAACTCACACGCCCTCCTCACTCTATTGCCAACACCCATCCAAACTTCATTCAAATCCTTGTGAGAAATCTTGCAAAGCAAGCTTGGTTTGGAAGCTTAGAACAAGAGAAAGGAAAGGAGAAACAAGGAAGAATTGAGAGAAGTGGTAGATTGAAGCTAGGGTTTTGGAACTCAGAGGTTAGCAAGCACCAATCGAGGTTTAATTTGAGCTCCACAGGGTTTTAGAACCCGCTTTGAGTAAGTTTGAGTGTTTTTAATATTATGAGCAAGTTTACAATTGTAGTGCCCTAAATCCATGTTGCTTGCAATTCTTGATCATACATGTTGTAATCTATCAATATGCATTAGAAATTCTTCCCTTAAGATGTTATGATGTCTGGGTATGATTAGATTAGCCAAAAGGGTGATTATCACGTTTTGAACTTGCCCTATGTTGTCCAACTGCACGCAAAATCGTGTCACGATTTTGCAACCATGTCACGATTTCATAGGCAGAACATGCCACTATTTCTGGGTAGAAAATCGTGACACGATTACCAAATCATGTCACGATGGCACAGGGTACAGGGACACTTTGTTTTTCTTCCGTCTTTACACCATTTTGGCTATCTAATACTGCTTTAGACTCAATAAACAACATGTAATGGTTAAGTGTCGCTAATAAGCATTCAAAGACCCGTCCTTTAGAGAATGTATAGATTAATGTAGGATGAGGATAGATACAATGTTGAGGGATGGATACCTTAATCCATAAGTTAACCTAGAGAGGTTAAGGAACTAGTTTTGGGTTCATCCCTTACTAAGCAATTATATACACTCATTTACTTACATACAAGTACAAGGATGATATAACACTCAAGTTAAGAACCTTTATAGGTTAAGTATTTAAGAGTATTTACTTAAAGTATGAGAAATAATTATTAAAGGACTAGATGTGTCTCCTGTAGGCTCGTTAGTTAGTATACAGGGGGTTCCGGATTATTCTGGAATGGTGAAGTTACCGCTCGTGAGGGCAGCTATGCATCTTAGTCAAGAAAGTTAATGTGTCTCCTGTAGTCTCGCTAGTTAGAATACAGGGGGTTCCGGTGAAGTTACCGCCTTAAATGGCAGCTGGAACGGTGAAGTTACCGCTCGCGAGGGCAGCCACACAAAAGAAAAGAGGAGTCCGGTGTTAGCCTGATATGATAGGAATTTTCACCGATAAGAAGGGAGATGTACTTCGGGGTTACTCCACCCGGATGCACTCCGTAAAATGAACCAAGATAATTATTGTTTGTCCAACACTGACTTGCTAACTTTATAATTGAGAATGATGTAAAATATCACTTATGAAATTATTATGAGAACATGATGATTAGTCAGCAGAGAAAGAAGTGGTCATAGGATGTCCCCAAGACCACTAAGCTAGAATAAGACAAGCATATGATTAAGACATGCAGCGATCCTAGTATTTTCCCCTTGATCGCGAAATATGTAAAGAATGACGGCGATCGTAGGTATCCCCGAGATTGCCAAGAGTAGGCACGGTGACCCTAGGTTTCCCCCGTGGTTGCCAACAGTAGGTAGGGCCGGAGCTCACTGAGACATCATGTCTCATCCCTTTCCTTCTGGTGCAGGTTCACAGGAAGCACGACGTAAAGGTAAAGAGAAAGCTTTGGATTGATCGTGCTGCTTATGTTTTATATGGATGTTGTACATAAATGATGTATTATGATGTATATTACCGAGAATGTTTTGTATCGGATTTTGGATTGTATCGGAGATTCATGCATTGTATAATTATTAAACAACCTTCTGTATTGTATTTAATGTATCCGGTACGAAATTTTAATACTCGTAAGAGATCCTAGGCAATCTCTATATGGGTGTTACATTACTGATATAAAAGCCTTAGATGGGAAGCAATTTGAAAATTTGAGGGGCCAACTAGGCAAATTTGTTATGAGCTTTTTCTGATCTTCTGAGGATACTTTGTGTGTGGATACTATGTGATTCTGATCCTGATAATAGTTTTAGTGATGGTTCTGTTCTGTGTATGGGTACCAAGTTTCTGTGATCCTGTGATAGTTTTGATGTTGATTCTGATGTGGTGTCTGTGTGAGTGTATGTGTATGATGTTCTGTGTTATGCTGGTCTATGTTGTGTTTCTCTGCTCCTGGTGATTGCTGGTTGTTTTGTCAACATTGTTTGGCTAAAAGGGGGAGAAATAAGTCTGTTTCAGAAGCTGTTCAACAGTTCAGGGGGAGTTGGAGTTTCTGATTGATCTGTTTCAGGGGGAGTTCCTGAATGTCTGTTTCAGGGGGAGTTCCTGAGTGATGTGTTTCAGGGGGAGATTTGATTTTAGCCAAAAATTTGCCAAAGGGGGAGATTGTTGGATATCTGAATGTTGGCTACATGTTTGGTAAAATCAAAGTGTGCAAGCAATGCGTCTCCAGAAGCATATGTGTCTTCAGAAGCTGAAAATTTCATTTTGTGCATCTTCAGAAGCTGGGTCAGAAGCTACAGTACTTCAAAAGCTGATAACTTTGCTCTGCGAAGCCACTGAACTCTGTGAAGGTCTTCAGACGCTGAACTGTTCATCAGACGCTGAACTGTTCATCAGACGCAGAACTGGTCATCAGACGCACTGTTCAGACGTTGACTTTTGTTGACCTTCAGAAGCTGCCTTCAGGCGTTGACTTTTGTTGACCTTCAGAAGCTGAACTTCAGAAGCTGGTTTCTGCGTTTGAATTCTGTTAAATCTCTCACAGTATCTTTTGATGATTTGTTTGAAGATTTATTGAGGTTGCTGTTTCTAGAAGGCTGATTATTTTGCGAGAAGATCTTTGTTGAAGATTGGTTTCTTTTATTGATGAATATATTTTCAAAGGAATCTTTGCAAAATATAATTAAAAAATTATATGTGCTTCTATAAATAATTCTGGAAACATATCCTTGAAGATTTGGTTCAGAATTATGTGAGCTGCTGAAGACTATATAAGGAGGACGTGCTGCTATTGAAGAGTGGTTGGCTTCAGTCAAAAACAGTTATCATTATAAGAGTCTTTGTGTTTTTGAGTCTGTAAGCTTTAGGCTTTGTTTTGTACACCACTCATCTGTTTGAGTTGGTTTAGTTTGTTTTGAGTTGTAAATCACTTAAAGCTTTTAAGCACAAGTGATGTTTTTGATGTCTTGAAGTGTGACTTCGTAATTGAGTTGTTTTGAAGTGTCTGATAATCACTGGGTTGTGATTACGTGATTAGGAAGTAAGTGGGTTCTTATATCTAGGAGTTCCTAGGTAGAAGTCTAAACGGGTAGTGATTAAGTGATAAGGCTGGAAAAACAGGGGCTGTGACTTGAGTCTTAGAATTAATACTACTTAGTGGATTTTCTTCCTGGATTGGTATCCCCCAGAGTAGGTGAAGTTTGCACCGAACCGGGTTAACAAATTATTGTGTTCCTTTTATTTACTGTTCATTATTTTTCTGTTTCTGAACTCTTGCTTTCATACTCTGTTTTACGGGTTCAGAACCAGGTCCTGCCAGAATTTTCAGTACTTAATCCTGATAACTTCCTGAACATCTATATATATATATATAAGAGTCGTCATGTAGGCTCCCTAACGGGCTGGCCTATCCAGAATAAATCTGAAGCGTACCTTTGCCACGACTTGTCAACATATATATATATATATATATATATATATATATATATATATATATATATATATATATATATATATATATATATATATATAGAGAGAGAGAGAGAGAGGACATTTCAAATGAGAGCACTTTTTAAATGAGAGGATGGAATAATGGCCATTGGATTAGTTAGATGGTTGTGATTAAAAGAGGGCTTTAATGAGTCACATTACTCTCTTCTCTTCCTTTTTCATATACGCCTTTCTTCTCTCCATAAACCCTTTTTCATATACGTCTGTTCATCTTCTCATCTTTCTACCTGTTCGCTGCCATTGCTTCTTCCGTTCGCAGCCAACGGTCTTCTCTCCCCGTCTGTTCGTTCGCCGCCAACGGTCTTCTCTCCCCGTCTGTTCCGTTCGTTCGTTCGCCGCCAACGGTCTTCTCTCCCCGTCTGTTCTGTTCCGTTCGTTCGCCTCCAGCCAATTTTTTACGTTCGATTCATCATCTTTATGGATAAAGATACATCAACTTGTTTTCAAATTCCTCAGGGATAAAGATAAATAGTTTCAGTGGCGCCTTACAGAATGTCACCATTAGAGTTAAAGGAATTGAAGTCTCAGTTAGAAGACTTGATTCAGAAACATTTTATCAGGCCTAGTGTGTCACCTTGGGGCGCACCAGTGTTGTTGGTTAAGAAGAAAGATGGTAGTATGAGATTGTGTATCGACTACCGTCGACTGAATAAAGTAACAATAAAGAATAAGCATCCGTTACCGAGGATTGATGATCTTTTGGATCAACTCAAAGGAGCCTCAGTGTTTTCAAAGATTGATCTCAGATCGGGATACCACCAGATTCGTATCAAATCGTCAGATGTGTCCAAGACGGCGTTCAGAACACGTTACGGACATTATGAATTCTTGGTGATGCCTTTTGGAGTGACTAATTCTCCAGCAGTATTTATGGACTACATGAATAGAATTTTCCAGCCTTACCTGGATCAGTTTGTAGTAATCTTCATTGATGATATCTTGATTTATTCAAAGGACTCGCAGGAACATGCTCAGCATCTGAGGATTGTTTTGGACATCCTTAGAGAAAATCAGTTATATGCAAAATTCAGCAAATGTGAATTTTGGTTATCGGAAATCCAGTTTTTGGGTCATGTTATTTCTAAAGGGGGAGTGTCAGTTGACTCGTCGAAAGTCGAAGCCGTTCTTAATTGGGCTAGACCAGCGAATGTAACAGAGGTTCGGAGTTTCCTGGGTTTAGCAGGTTACTACCGAAGATTTATTATGAGATTTTCACAGATTGCTTTACCTTTGACACGCCTCACAAGAAAAGATGTGCCTTTCGTCTGGGACGAAGATTGTGAGAAAAGTTTCCGGACTTTGAGGAAGAAATTATCCAAGGCTCCAGTATTAGCAATACCAGACCCTGAAAAGAAATATGTGGTTTATTGTGATGCGTCCTCTAAGGGACTAGGCAGTGTGCTCATGCAGGAAGGTAATGTTATAGCTTATGCTTCTCGACAGCTTAAATCTCACGAGGAGAATTACCCCACTCATGACCTTGAATTGGCAGCTATAGTTTTTGCTCTGAAAGTATGGAGACACCATTTATATGGAGCACAATTCGACTTGTTCAGTGACCACAAAAGTTTAAAGTATTTGTTCGATCAACGGGAACTGAACATGAGGCAGAGGAGATGGATGGAATACCTAAAGGATTTTGATTTTGAGTTAAAGTATCACCCGGGGAAGGCGAACGTTGTTGCTGACGCCTTAAGCAGGAAATCCTTGATGAGGGCAGAAGTACTGATGCACACTTGTGGGTTGTATGAAAAATTTAGAGACCTTAATCTTAGCGTTACTGAGATGGGTAATGGCACTTGGTTGCAAAGATTAGATGTTACCTGTGATTTGCGGTCCAGAATCACACAAGCTCAAGAATTGGATATGGATCTTCAGAGGAGGATTGGGCATTCAGAGTTTTCAAGGGCAACTGATGGTACCCTGCTATTTGAAGGTAGAGTTTGTGTTCCTAATGATGCTAATTTAAAAAGGTTGATTTTGGAAGAGGCACACAAGAGTAGTTTCAGTATTCACCCAGGTACCACTAAAATGTACCAAGATTTAAAGAAAGATTATTGGTGGCCGGGGATGAAGATCGATATTGCGGAATTCGTTTCACGATGTATTGTGTGCCAACAGGTGAAGATCGAACATCAGAGACCTGCGGGAATGCTAGTACCATTGGAGATTCCTCAGTAGAAATGGGAAGAGATCTCTATGGATTTTGTGACAGGGTTACCTCGGACTCAGCGGGGTCATGATTCGATTTGGGTAGTTGTCGACCGGTTAACTAAGTCTGCTCACTTTTTACCGGTTAGGACTACGTACAGAGCTGCTCAGTATGCAGAGTTGTTCATAGCGGAGATTGTGAAATTACATGGTGTTCCAACCAGCATTGTGTCAGATAGGGATCCTATCTTTACTTCTCATTTTTGGAAAGCTTTTCAAAAGGCTTTGGGAACAAGGTTAAAGTTGAGTACGTCCCATCATCCTCAAACAGATGGGCAATCTGAGAGAACCATTCAGACGTTAGAGGATATGCTACGTGCATGCATTTTAGAGGATGGGGGAAGTTGGAATAATCATCTGCCTTTGATCGAATTTTCGTATAATAACAGTTACCATTCTAGTATTGGAATGGCACCCTATGAGGCATTGTATGGCAGAAGGTGTAGGACACCGCTTTGTTGGTCAGAGGTTGGAGATAAGAGTATTTTGGGACCTGAGATTATTCAAGAGACTACTTTAAAGATTAAATCCATTCAGGACAAGATCAGAACTGCTCAGAGTCGACAGAAGAGTTATGCAGACAAGAGGCGAAGACCTCTAGAGTTCGAAGTGGGAGATCATGTTTTCTTGAAAGTCCCCCCTAAGTTGGGATTGCGAGGTGTTTTCAGAACAAAGAAATTGAGTCCAAGATTTATTGGGCCATTTCAGATACTTAAACGTGTCGGACCAGCAGCTTACCAATTGGCTCTGCCACCGGCGATGTCAGGATTACATGATGTTTTCCATGTTTCACAGTTAAGGAAGTTCATTCCTGATCCTCACCAACCAGTAGAATTGGAAACCATCGACTTGAGATCGGATTTGACCTTTCGGCCCGAACCGGAACGGATTATTGAACGTGATGTCAAGGCATTGAGGAACAAAGAGATTCCAATTGTTAAAGTTATATGGAAAGGTTCTCCCTACGGCGAAGCTACGTGGGAATTGGAATCAGAGATGCAGGAGAGTTATCCACATCTTTTTACAGGTAAATTCTAAATTTCGAGGATGAAATTTCTTTAAGGGGGGTAGAGTGTAATAACCCACTTATGCGAGGCATTTAACAGTGTTACAGGAATTAAACGTATTGGAATGGCAAAGTTGTAATTATGGAGACAAAGAATATAAATGGATAAATATGAGTTGTTTTCATAATTATCACATTTTCTTCTTCTCTCTAAATCAGAATTTTTCCCCTCCTTCTCTCTAGATTTTCGACCCACCCTACGTTTCATCCTTAATCCATCATTTCATCCATAAACACTTGTGATTCAAGCACTCAAGCCTTGGAAGAACTTGGAACAAGAAAAACTAAGGGAAAAACCAAGAAAAAGGGAAGTTTACAAGTTGGAGTTTGGGATTGAAGCTAAGCCAGCTTGCTACCAATCTTAGGTGAGCTCATCTTGGGTTTTAGAACCCTCATAGTGTGAGTTTTGTGTGTTTTTCTTCATAGGAGAAAGTTATAGAAAGTTAGAGTTTTTACCCTAATTTCCTTGCTAGCCATAATCCTTGCTTGTGAATGTTTTTAAATGATGTTTTATGATGGAAAATCGTTTTTAACATGTTTAGGAAGCTTGGGTAACCTTGAATGGGCAAAAATGGTGGAAAATCACATTTTTACACATGTTTATGCTGTTACGGTCGCTGTAGCGACGGGCTGTCGCTTGTAGCGACCAGGCAGGATGATTCCCTGCCTACCCGCGCTTCAAGTGACCACACTGGCGCTTGTAGCGACCAGGGGCGCTTGTAGCGACCAAGGGGGCGCTTGTAGCGACCAACCCTGGACAGCCCAACTTAGTTGAGCTGTTCTGGGGGTCTTGGTGCGCGCGGGCATGGCTTTTTGGCAACTGAATTTATATATACATTTTGGAAACCTTGCCCACCATTTTAACTCATTCTAAATGCTTCCCAATGTTTATAAAAGTATAGGAGCAAGGATTGTGCAAAGCTTAGAAATGTGGGGTTTGAGGTTTATCGAATAGGATAATTCTTATAGCGGCATATGACAACGATATGCCAAACTCCTTGATAGGAAAATGAGGGTTATAGCATGAGAATCAAGTTGTTAGTGTATCCACTTTAGGATACAAAGTAATAGGGATGGTTTAGCAATCATAGTTTCACTTAAAGTTTATAGCGTTGGTTCTCCAACAATTATAGGTGGCTTATGAGAACGATAAGCCAAACACCATGTGTCATAGGTTGAGAGTTGCAGGAATTGCTTATATGATCAAAGTAATAGATATGTATATTTATATATACCCTTTTTATCAAAGTCAAAGAATATTAATAATTCAAAGTCAAAGGCATGTTCAGCAGACTCCGGGATTCGCCGGATGGGACTTCTCCGAGAGGATTGTCCACATGCAATTTCATAGGGAGTCCGGTGTTAGCCTAATATGATAGGAATTTCACCGGTTCATAGGGAGCTGTCCTCGGGGTTACTCCACCCGGGCCGCACTCCGTAAAATGAACTCAGATTAATTGTTTGTTCAACGCTAACAGCTAACATAAAACACTTTATTTGCTTTATGTTATACGGTCATAGTAAAAGTTATAGTTACAGGAAGTTTCACAGTTAAAGATAGATTATAGATAAAGTCATAGGCAGGTTTAAAGACTTGGCGATTCTAGATTTCCCCTAAATTGCCAAGGTAGGCATGGTGACCCTAGGTTCCCTGTGGTTGCCAACAGTAGGTTGGGTAGAGCTCACTGAGACATTATGTCTCATCCCATTCCTTCTGGTGCAGGTTCACAGGCAGGATCGCTGTCATCACGCAATAAGGGTAAGGAGAAGGCCACGGACTGATCGTGCTGATGTTATTTGTTTAAAGTTTGAATGTATTATAAGTTGTTGTACTTGATGTACTTGTATCAAGAGAATTGTATTAACTTTCGATGTAATGTTACAATGTGATGTAATATTGTATGAACTTTTATATTGTAAATTAATGTATCCAGTACGAAATTTTAATACTCGTATAAGATCCTAGGCAATCTTATTATGGGTGTTACAGCGGAGATGGGGATGTTGTGTTGGATGTGTGGTGAAACTAGATGAGATAAGATTAGAAATGACAACATTGTAGAGATAGTCAGGGTAACACCTATAGTATAAATATTGTGGAAAATAGGTTTAAGTGGTTTGGATATGTAGAGAGAAAACCTGTAGATTATGTAGTAAGAAGAGTAGATCAAATAAAGGATAGTGAATTACAAGAGGTATAAGAAATCCTAGAAAAACTATAAGAGAAACTATTAAGAAAGATTTATAGATTAATGAGTTGGATCTAAATATGATTTATGATATAACATTATGACATATTTTGGTTCATGTAGTCGACCTCATTTAGTGAGATAATGTTTGATTGTTGTTGTTGTCGTCGTCTTTTGGAAACATTAATTCATGCTCAATAAGAACTATTATTTCATTTCATAATCAACTACCACAGTTATTAGTCAATGAGATAATCAATTTCCCGTGCATCGTACGGGTGCAAGTACTAATTCTAAGTAAAACTCTTGCATATATAATTGACTAGATGAAATGTATGTTTTGATTACTTTATAATTTATGTTAAATAGTAATTACTTTCAATGCACCTTCTTAATAAAACTTTCCAAGTTAAACAAATAACTATTTTTCATAATTTATACATTTCCAAACAAGTCCTTATAATTATATTTTAAAATGATTGCACAGCTTGCATATATTCATTTACGTGTCAAATTTATATATCTTCTATATAAGTGGAAGAATGTCTATGTGCATTAAAATTTATACTTACACATCCAATCATATCTCACCTTGGTATCATGTCTTAATATCATTTTATAATTTCATTTGATGATGTCATTGTACGAATCATGTAATATTCATCTTGATAATTTAACAATTAAAGAATTTTATATGGAAAATATGTATTCTTATCACTTTATTACGTCATAGGAAAATATTGATAACAAATTTTAAAATATATTTAAAAGTTGTTATGATGATGTCATTATACGAGTCATCTAATATTAATTATGCAAGCACCTCATTTTTGGCTATATAAATAACTTAATATTTTGAGGAAGAAAACCACACACACAAAAAAAAAAAACATTTTCTATATTTTTTCTACATTGAGGATGAGAAAGAAGGTGAAACTTGCATTCATGGTCGATGAATCTGCAAGGAAAGTAACTTACAACAAAAGAAAAAAGAGTCTGAAAAAGATGGTTGATGAACTCAGCACCCTATGTGGGATTGATGCATGCGCTATAGTTTATAGCGAATTTCATTCAGAGCCAGAGGTTTGGCCTTCCCCATTGGAGGTTCAAAGGATTATCACAAAGTTCAAAAATTATTCAGAAATCGGGCAAGGAAGGAAGAAGTTGAACCAAGAGAGCTATTTGATGCAGAGAATTGTGAAGTCAAAAGAGAAATTGGTGAAAGTTGAGAAGACCAATTGGGAGATGGAGAAGTCCTTGATCTTGTTTCAATGTCTTGTTCAAGAAAATTTTATCAACACTTTGAACACAAACGTTTTGAATGATCTAGCATGTGAAATTAATGAGAAGCTGAAGGAAATTACTTCAAAGGTGAATCAACTTGACGCAAATTAAACCACTTAGAGATTTCGATAACCATAATTGTATTTTTTTTGTTTCTTTGTTTGTGTTCTATTTATTTCCCTATTGTTATTTTGTGTTTGTTCTCAATCATCAGATGTAGTAATAAATTCTCATGTAGTAATATGCACTTTTTAATTTTTTTTTAATAATATTTTGTTTTCAAAGGAGTTTTTTTTTTAAAAAAAAAAACAAATTAGAGTTACTTAGTTGAATGAATATGATGAATGCATCATGATATTGCTTCCTATAATAATATAAACTCTAAAAGGTATTTGAATCGCAAATCGTCGATCATGATTGAATATGGTGACGTATAAAAAATTTAAAGAAACAAAAACAATATAATAGTTTTGGATTTGCCTTATGTTAATAAATGATGAAACACTTGGAAAGCAAATACGATGATTTTCAATGAGTTAAAAAGTAGAGATCATTTTGAAGTTAAACTTGAACCATTGGAAAGTAGACAAAATTAAATACAAACTAGACACTAGATCATTTTGAGGTCTGATGATTGAAAAACTAAATTTTGGGACTAGTTTGATAGAATTCCATGTACAGAAGATGTTCGATGAAATAATTGTTAGTATGAGATTGATAATTTAAAGAACACATTATGTATGGATGTTTTGTAGTTCTAAGGTAACTAAGCATTAAGATGAATGTATGAGCATATGTAGGATGAAATGATGAATAAGTAATTAAGATAGAGAAAAATTGGATTGATAACATGCTAAAATGTTTTTTTTTTTTTTTTTAAAGAATGCTAAGGTAAATGTTATGTATAGAATGTGTAAAGTTGGACTATTTTTCTTGTATAAAGTAAAGATAAAAAGCCGAGTTTTTATACCAATAAGATTAAGACTCCACAAAAACTGGTTTTTTTTTTACCAAAAACCACTTCCAAGTTACGTTTATCCTTCTCCTCTTCCAAACACGAGCCTCTCTCTTCACCTTCTCTAGCTCCTCCTTTCTCACATTAACCCCTTTCACACCCTGACCATTCTCACTTTTTTCTCCCTCTATATGCAAATTTAAGTTTTTTTTTCTTTCGACCCTTCGACATCATTATTCTCACCCTTCTTACCTACCCCACCAAACCTATCAAATCGAGCAACATTAGCCCACATCCTCTGATTACCAAAATAAACTTTGTTCAATGCCTTATTAGGTTTGTCTACATTTGTAACATTAGAAAATTTGACAAAACCAAACATTGGGCCATAGCAATTGGCCCAAACTGCTAAATTGTGTTTGCATTTGCATGTTTAGGTATCAATATAAGAGTATTAGCATTGAAGTTAGGAAGGATCAAATCAGCAAAAAAAAAACTCGAAAACAACATTAATCACATCTTCCTTAATGATTCCCTAGTAAGTTTGATAAAAATAGGCTCCAAAGCCATCTGGACCTGGTGTACCCTTTTTGTTTCGGTCAAACACTGCATTTTTTATTTCCTGAGCTGAAGGGAGCATTGTGAGTGATGGTCGGATTTAGAAAGGTGTACCAAATCGTTTACCAAGAAAGAAAGTGTAAGTAGAGTATCGTATCCACATGAATTGTTGTTCCAATTAGGCAATTTATGTTACTTGTTTGGGAACATAACACAATAAAATAAAAGATAAAGGGGGGAGTTTGTGCAATTTGATCTGTTTGCTCATAGCGAGAGTTTAAAAGTAACTTGTTTTGATTGCAAAATGTTAGCGGCGGTTAGGATTCTTCAAATCCCCTATATTCATTTGTTGGAATTAATTAATCGTCAAGCATTATTTAGATACTGGTTTTTTGTCTTCAATTTAAGTGATGAGTTCGTGGGATTTTATTTCCTAACAGCTGTCGAGTTGCACCTATTGATCATGCGGGTTTGTATACGTGGGGTCTTACTCTCTCAGAGGTCTGGTTTTATTCCCCTCTAGTTGTGTAGTTGAAACTTTACACCGGAGTTTCTACCCACGTCAATGCTTAGGGTCGTCAATTCTTCAGGGGGATGCACCTTTGCACGTATAGGTGTGTAGAGGTCTTACTCTCTCAGGGATAATTGAAGCAAAGACATAAATTAGAGTTCATAAATTCTCAATGGTTCTAAAGGTTCCCTCGTCTGTGAATCTTAGAAGTTCATCAACATACTCTCCCTCTCGGTAGTTCTACAAACAGGCAGCCTTATCTCGCCTACCTTACCAGTTACCAAGGACGAAAAAAGAAGAAGGTTATTATGTTGATTCAATCTTTGTTGTTACTACTATTTCCCTACTTACCGTTATTTCGTTATTTTATTTACTTCCTGATTCGGGTAGGTTTTCACCAATATTAGGTGTGTAACTTCCCTACGTACCGTTATCTTAGGGGTGGTTCACTTTAGATGAAAGAATTCGCATAATAAAATTAAATATGATTCATAAAATAACTGAATAAAGAACTTAAATTAAATAATCCAACAAATAAAATAGAAGTTCATCATAGAACCCTACCCTAATAGGGTTTGGTTACTCATGATAACTAAAGACAAATTACAAAAGAAATTAAACATACCCTAGAGACTTAGAGTGATGAGAGAGACTCCTTCCTTGAAGCTCCTAGTGCTTGCCTTCCTCTTGAACCACTTTGTTCTAAATGAAAAATTATGAATGAGAGGAGTTGTATTTACAGGAAAAGTTTCCACTTGGGTTTTCTCCACTTAAAAGTGTTGGAACAAGAAGAGTCTTGGACAATTCCTCTAAGGTTTTTATGATAACAAAGTATTGTAGAACAATTGGAATACTAACATATGTTCAAGTGTGCAGAATCAAGGAAGAATATATCTATCAAGGATGAACATATGAAGAGCATCAGAAGGACCAAGAGAAGCTAAGAAGACTGTGGTAGAAGACCAGAAGGAAGGTCAACCAGAAGTCAATGCCCTAAGAAAACGGGTACCACACAGATTCTGGTGAGGTAACTCAACAGACTCTGTGATGGTCATCAGACTCAGAATCAGACATCACAGACTTGGATTACCCTCAGACTTGAGTAAGTCACGAGGGACCCAGAATCCACGTAGGTTTTGTCCTATTCTGTGAACTGTCACTATCAAGGTTCTGATAGGTGCAGTTCTTTTGTCTTCTTCTTTCTACGTGCACAATCAGACAAATGACATCAAGAACAAAGTGAATGCAATGGATAGAGTTGTAGAGAGTCTGTTCATTTGTTCATATACACTAAACATTGTTAAATCAAGTGTAGAACAAATTAGAAGTCTTTAGCTTGTGAAGATAAAGCGTATAAGTCTCTTGGTGAAACCTTGAGCAACTAGAAGTCTCTTAGGTGTGTCCTTAGAGCATTAGAAGTATATTGCCTGCGTGCTTAAGCACTTGTAAGTCTCTTGGTGTTGTCCTTAAGCAAGGAAGTCTTTAGGAGAGTCCTAGAGCAGGAAGTCTTAAGCAGGTGTGCTTAAGCTAAGAAGTCTTTAGGAAGAGTCCTAGAGAAGGAAGTCTTGAGCAGGTGTGCTTGAGCATACGAAAGTCTCTTGTAAGTTTCCTTGAGCAATTTGTAATCTTGTGTTATTATAGTGATATCCCTTAGAAGTTCAAGGGGACTGGACTACTCCTGGGTTGTAGGAGGAACCACTATAAAATTGCTTTGTCTGCTTTTTCTCTCTCTATCTTTATCTTTGTGTTTCTATACTATATCCGCTGCACTTAGACTCCGTATCAGAATCTGTATACGTCAGATTCTGAACAGCTTTTTAACACCAAGAAAAAGAAACTAGAAAAAGCCAACACAATTCAACCCCCCCTTCTTGTGTTTTTCTCACCTTCAGTTGGTATCTGAGCACGATCTGTGCTCTGTCAGTTAATTGTGCCACAGAAAAAAATCCAGAGAGAAAAACATGCCTTCCACTATTGAGGCTTCCACTCATTATGTCAACAACACCTCCACCAATGATAAAAGACAGTTATTCTGTCAAACCTCTGTATTTTAATGGAGATGTTACACAGTTTTTGTTGGTGGAAAAGCAAAATGTACAACCACATTATAGGTGTTGATGATGAACTATGGGATATTATTGAAGATGGAATCAGCTTCGAGGTTGATGTAGAAGGCATGGTGGCTGATAGAAGGAGTTTAACAGTCACTCAGAAGAAGATATACAAGAAGCACCACAGAGTTTGAGGAATACTTGTGGATACTCTACATCATGTTGAATACCTGAAGATAGTAGACAAATCTACAGCAAAGTCCATCTTTGAATCACTCTGCTCTACATATGAAGGAAACCAACAGGTCACTAAGGAAAACCAACTGGTTCACCAATATGAACTCTTCAGAATGAAGGAAGACGAAGATATTAAAACCATGTATTCGAGGTTTCAGACTCTTGTGTTTGGTCTTCAAGTTCTGAAGAAAAGTTATGGTGTTCCTGATCATGTCATGAAGATTCCTAGGAGTCTCCCTGTCAGGTTCAGACCAAAGGTCACTGTCATACAGAAGGCAAATGATCTGGACAAGCTGAGTCTGGAGAATTTGATAAACTCTCTCAAAAGCCATGAGATTGAGCTCAATGTAGAAGATCCATATCAGAAATTCAAATCTATTGCCTTGACCTCTAAAGAAAAATCTGCCAAATTCCTCCAATCTGCTAAACTAGAAGAAGAAAATCCAAATGATGAATCTGGTGATGATGCATACCTTGAGGAAATGGCATATTTGACAAAGAGGTTCCAATACTTGACCAGGAAAAGAAGGTTTCCAGAGAAAAGCAGAAATTCTAAGAGTTCCGGATTTCCCAACACGAGAGAAGACCAAGATGGCTGCTACAACTACATGAAGATTGGACATTTCATTGCTGAATGTCCAGAACTACAGAAGACCATGCCAGGGAAAGGAAGACCTAAGCAAGATGCTTCAAGGAAGGAGAGCTACAGAAGCAAATTAAAGGAGAGCCAAATGGCAACTTAGGATGAATTTGATGAAAAGGCAGAAGCTGACAAGGATGCAGAAGAAGATAATATAGGCCTGGTAGTTATACAGCCTTAGATACTGAATATGATTTAGACCCTGAGGATGTCTTCAAGGATTTCTTTGAACTGGCAAAGAGAGAGTTAATTTGATCAATCAAAGATCTCTGCATCAAACTCAAAAAAATGTCAACAGACTACTCAAGGCTAATAACAGCTTCAACCAGTTAAAAGCTAGCTATGAGGACATGGAAGAAAAGCATGGACAACTTTTGGTGGTAAACAACATTTTGGAAGAAGAAATCAAGATGCTGAAAGGGAGTATTAAGAATGATGACTGCAGATCTGCAAACACAGATGATTTGATTCCTCAAGAGCTTCTGATCAACTCTGTCAGAGGAATCAGACTAAATCAAGCAATCTGTACAGAAGACAAGGAGTATGAAGAAGGAGTAGGAACTTCGGAAAGACAAAGACTGGGGAATGTAGATTCAAATTACTCTGGGTCACGAATTCCAATCAGGCAAGAATCTGAAGATGAAAGAGCAAGAGTCCTGATGAAGGTACACCTAAAGACTTAGAAGCCATCAAGTTCCAGAACAAAAGGATAAGGGAGACTAGACGAGGACGACTATTGTTAATTATTTCTGTTCAAACTCTTTGTATATATCTTTGTTTGTATTTTGATGGATGTCAAAATAAAAAGCTTAGCATAACCTGTTTACGTCAAAGCAGTTATGAGTATATATGAATCTGTTTAAGTCATCAGTTTTTTAAAGTTGTTAAAGATCTCAAGTCTAAGAAAGGAACATTGCTCTTTAAGTTTTTGGGACTATCCAAAGAGTTCTAACTCTTAAGCAAGTAATGATTGATAATTCTGATCAACAATCTTACAACATGGTAACTTTAGAATAGCTTCTAAAACTTAGCATGTTGAACTAGTCAAGGGACTACCAAAATTACAACAATACTTTAAAACTCCTCATGGGAGGTGAGCAAAAAAAAAATTGTAACAATGTTCTATTTCTTCAGACTTTAAGAACTCTTATCTGAAAGTGTTCATGACAGATTCACAAGAAAACAGATGAGAATATAAATTTGGCATGGCTGATAACTTAAGCAAGTGACTTGGCCAAAATCTCAGAACCTAATCAGTTTAAAGAAGTTAACCAAGTCTGTTTCATGCTGACAAGTTTAGTTATATCAGTTATAATCTAAACATCTGGATCTATCTGAATCAATTAATGCCCTGATTTACTCAGTATATTCCTATAAGAACATTCTAAAAAACCTAGGCATACATGGTATATATAATTATGAAACCCTACCAGTTGAAGAATATATATACACACACACATTGTGTCTACTAACAAGAAAGGCTTGATGAAGATTGTCAAAGCTAGTTGAAACGATGTACAGGAACAATGTTGAAATTAGATGAAGGATCATAAGAAGATCATCAAAAGTGAGATGCTCATAATCTATGCAAAAGTATGACAGGCTTCTGTTATCCAAATGACTTAAGATATGAGGAAGCTCATAATCGACTAGGACACAGAAGTCATTCCAGCCAGAATCTCCTATGAGTAAGTCTGTTGAAAATAAAATATCTGCCTAGATTAGAACCCCTGATGTTTCAGACTCAGACAAAACAGTCTCTGACGTGTCATATAAGTGGAAAGGTCTCTTGTACTCTTTAGTGACATCTGACCCATTTACATGACATTAAAAAGGGAAGTTTTGTCTGATGTGTATCTTAACTGCTTGGTAATAACGGCTAGCCAATGATGGCTTGCTTTGAATACTGTAACCCCGCGCCCCCTTTGTCATTAAATCATTTCTTTTGTCTATCATTAGTACTCATTTATGTTTTCAAAAAATTTAAAGGTGAAAATTCTAATCAAAATCACTTAATCAAAATCACACACTTTTCCCTTTCACTTCCCACGCATTTGTCTTCAATCCTTCTTAGAAAACTACACCTTTTTCAAAAACAAACCTTTAGAACTCTTCAAAATCCAGAATCATGTCTTTGGCAAAGTCAGCATCTAATCAAGGGCCAGCAAAGGACAATGAAGATTCAGATAAATGAACTCAAACTGGTAAAAGAAAAAGTTGTAGATTTTGAGTCATTTACAAGGACCAGACACAACATGAAGGCAAGATTTGAAGAATTAGGATGGATGAATTTCTTTGAAGTTTTGAATGGACCCTGGTACCCAACGTTTGTCAAGAACTTCTAGATCAGGGCAGAAATTGTCAAACCTACAAAAGAAGGAGAAGAGGTGGAAATTAAGTTATCAGTAATGGGGATTGAGATTACCATCACTCAATCCACCATAGCCAAGCTAACAGGGCTAGAGAATACTAGATTCTTCATGACTGAACAGGATGACTTAACTTCAAAGTTTGGGAAAGAAATCAAAAGCACACTGTACGAGAAAATGGAGGGAGAAAACAAGGATGATAAAGAAGAAAAAGTTCTTGCAGCAACAAATATGCATGACATGGAAAGGATCATGTTCAAGTTTTTCATTCAAAGCATTCTTCCCAGGGTAGGAAGTACTGATGAACCTAGCTGGAGTCACAAAGCAATGTTGTTACAACTTAACAAGGGTAACAACTAACAAGATTAATCTTGCTGCCTACATCTTCCATCATCTATGCACATCAATAGATAATTCCTGGAGAAAGCAGCACAAGCATGTACCCTATCTAAGGCTTTCTGAACTCTTTCATCAAAGAAAGATTATTCAGAAGCTGGAAAATCTAGCCTACGGTGATTTTGGACAGGAGTTTGGACAAGTTATGACAGCAGAACTTCTAGGAGGAATGCTGATTATACCCAAGAAGGATATACAAAAATCTATTGGTATTACCATCTAGAAGTAAAGAAGCCCTCTAATTTAGTAATTCCCCTCAATCACCAAGGAGTTAAACCCATAAGAGCTAACATATGTAGTGAAGACAGCCATGGCAGACTTTGATCAGAAGTTGATCTAGAAACTATTCCTGAAGCACCAGAAGTCTGTGATGGGAAGAAGAAAAAAATGAAAGCATCCAGCAACGTCTAAGAAAATGGAAGTACAAGAAAATGGAAGTTCAAAAGGAAGTACAAGAGATCTCTATTGGGGTAGAGATTAAGGCGGCAAAGACCAGAAGCGGTGGTACTGCATAGGAAACAACTCAAGCAACCTCTGGAGCAAAAAGAAAAGGTGCTGAGAAAGTCACTGGAAAATCAAAAGGGGCCAGAAAGTTAACTCTTACCAACTCAGGATCAGAGACAGAGTCTGACACCCATGTGGCTGTGTCTCACAAGTTTTCACAACTAGCCAAAGTGCTACCTAAAGAGAAGTTGGAAGAGGATTTAGAGCATGCTCATTCTTTGTCAAAATTAGCTGAAGTAGAAGGTGTGAAGGTTTAGTTGATAATAGAAGAAGAACTTGATGGAAATGTATCATAAGTTGCTGATAGAAGTGGATTACACGAAGTGAATGCAGAAGAAAAGTCACAGACTCCACAAGGTATTGATCTCAATTAAGAATTAACAGTGTTGGTAATTCTCCAAATCCTTCCATCATCATTCTCTCATCATCATCACCTAAAATCATCTCCCAGAATGTTATCAATCTAACCAGACGTTCTAACAGTGATCATCATACCACTCATATCTCACCATCACCCTCAACTAATAAGATACCAACTTAAATTCCTCAAATAATCCCACAACTTGTCCACCCTTATCAACACCAAATCCAAACTTCATCCTCTCCTACCTTGATGCTTGGGAACATATGCAGTGAGCATCAACAACTCTATTGAAGATGCTCATGTTATCTCAGAAAAGCCTAGTCATATTGTGATTGAAACCATTGAGCCAAACATAACTATTCAGCTATCCCAAGATGAAACAGATGCCTTACCAGAAGCATCTGATGGTGATCAATACCTACTACCACTCTGTGTGCATGACAATGAACAACAAATTCTGGACAGAGTGAATATCTCATGCCAATACTTCCCTCTACGTCCACCAAAGTCATTGAAGAAATGTTTAACAAAATATGTGCAAAGGCCAGAAGGATATTTGCCAGAAGCCTAGAAACTGTCTACTCTAGATTGATCAATTAGAATTGGGAGCTTTTGTGTGACTATGTTCATGCAACTACTGACCACTTGAAGCATCAACTGGATAACAATCTGACAAGGAATCAGCTGAAGTCGTTGGAAGCTGTTAGGAATGAAATGGAAGTTGTGGACCACAGAAGAAATATGTACAGACAGCTGGAAGTTGCACCTGAAGAAGAACCAGCAGAAGTACCTACTGAACTCCCTCTCACCATAACTCAACCTCAGAAATCTAACATGAAGATTCAAGTTGTGAGTTACAGAAGAAATTTGACTGGAGAAGAAAGGCTGGCAAGACTAGAGGAAAGGGAAAAGCAGATGATGAGTGATATAGCATCTTTGAAGGAAACGCATGAGGGATTGAACACAAAATTGGATAATCTGACTAGAGCTCGGATGAAGGTGGAAGCAGCTTCAAAGGAAACAAATGAGAATGTCAAGAAGCTGATTTCGATTCTGGCTGCCAAAGAACTATGATTAGAATTTTATTTTATGTTTTGCACTTTCCTTAAACATTTGTGTTATACTCTTAATTTTGCACTCCTAATTCTGTTCATGCATGTTTTTCTCATTAAATTGCTTGATTTGGTATATCTGTTTAACCTAGTGCTATAACCTGTTGATGACAAAAGGGGGAGTAGAATATTGCGCTTAATGTTAGTCTTATCAGAACTAATGGGATATCAGACTGGTCTTAATCGGAGCTTGTAAACCTATGTGTGATCAAATGTCTGATGTCTTGAGAGGTATCATCAGAGCTTACAAACCTCTATGTGATCAATCTGATATTTTGTTGATGTTTTGATATGCTTTATTGATTATTTGTTCTGATGCACCCAAAAGTAATTAAGAATAAATTTAATTAACTGGGAATAGGACTTAGGGGGAGCTTGCAAACCTCACCTTAATGGACTATCACAGACTCAGAGGGAGCTTGCAAACCTCAAAACCTGAGACTGTCAGACTCAGGGGGAGCTTGCAAACCTCACACCTTGAAGTCTAAGTGTTAATTAAATTAATAACAATTGTTCAAAATACTTGTGTTTGTCAACATAAAAAAGGGTGAGATTGTTGGAAGAAGAAGAGTCTTGGACAATTCCTCTAAGGTTTTGATGATAATAAAGTATTGAAGAACAATTGGAATACTAACATATGTTCAAGTGTGCAGAATCAAGGAAGAATCTATCTATCAAGGATGAACATATGAAGAGCATCAGATGGGCCAAGAGAAGCTAAGAAGACTATGGTAGAAGACCAAAAGGAAGGTCAACCAGAAGTCAACCTCCTAAGAAGACGGGTACCACACAGATTCTGGTGAGGTAACTCAACAGACTCTGTGATGGTCATCAGACTCAAAAGCAGACATCATAGACTTGGATTACCTCTGACTTTAGTAAGTCATGAGGGACCCAGAATCCACGTAGGTTTTGTCATATTCTGTGAATTGTCACTATCAAGGTTCTGATAGGTGCAATTCTTTTGTCTTCTTCTGTCTACGTGCAAAATCAGACAAAGGACATCAAGAACAAAGTGAATGCAACATATAATTCTTCTTTCAGCAAAGGAAAATTCAAAGACCATCAAACAAGATTATCCATATCAGGCAAATGGTCAACATCCTTGATTGAAGCTTCTCAACGACTCTATTTGCGCTGACACTCTTCTCCAACGTCTCTCAAATCCCTGCCTATAAAAGGAGCTGAAGACCATAAAGAAGATTAACAAGACTCTTCTATTCAACTGTGTAATCACTCTGTCAAAATCAAATAGCGCAAAACACTTAGGATTTTTGTAATCAAGTTTATATCTTAGAAATCCTAGAGTTGTAGAGAGTCTGTTCATTTGTTCATATACACTAAACATTGTTAAATCAAGTGTAGAACAAATTATAATTGTTTAGCTTTGAAGCTAAAGCGTATAAGTTTCCTAGTGAAACCTTGAGAAACTAGAAGTCTCTTAGGTGTGTCCTTAGAGCATTGAAAGTCTCTTTCCTACGTGCTTGAGCACTTGTAAGTCTCTTTGAGTTGTCCTTGAGCAAGGAAGTCTTTTGGGGATTCCTAGAGCAGGAAGTCTTAAGCTGGTGTGCTTAAGCAAGGAAGTCTTTAGGAAGAGTCCTAGAGCAGGAAGTCTTGAGCACGTGTGCTTGAGCATAGGAAAGTCTCTTGGAAGTGTCCTTGAGCAATTTGTAATCATGTGTGATTATAGTGAAATCCCTTGGAAGTGCAAGGGGATTGCACTACTCCTGGGTTGTAGGAGGAACCAGTATAAAATTGATTTGTGTCTGCTTTATATATATATATATATATATATATATATATATATATATATATATATATCTTTATCTTTGTGTTTCTATATTATATACAGTGCACTCAGAATCTGTATCAAAATATGTATACGTCTGATTCTGAACAGCTTTATAACACCAAGAAAAAGAAACCAGAAAAAGCCAACATAATTCAACCCCCTTCTTGTGTTTTTCCCACCTTCAAAAAGTAGCATGCCCGGGGCATGCCTGTTACACATCTGAGGCACATAGGTGTTATTTTGGCAAAGCCCGGGGCACATGAAATACAATCAGGGGCACGTACATGTTATTTTCCAAGCCCGGGGCGAATTGATCATGCCCATGGGGTGTTTCAGTGCATTTCCTTGCGTGTATTTGCCTGTTTTTTCGACCTTTGGGTGTTTTCTTTCGCCTGTTGTCTTTAGAGGCCTCTTGAATCTTCATTTGTTGTCTTCCCAAATCTTCTAAAATCTTCAAGATGCTTTGTTTTACTGATTTGCATTATTTATTCTTGAATTACATCAAAACACCCTAGAATTGCTATGTTTCTGGAAAACTAGAATTACATGACTTAAAATGAAAACATTACAAAATGTCTCAAAAATTATTGCCAATTGCTCTAAAACTCCTCTATCTTGGATCAAAACTAACTAAAAATGACTGAAAACTATTAGAATGATTTTTAAAATCCAAAAGCAAGGGATAATGATCAAATATATTCTTAATTAAAGTTGAGCAAGAAATATAAGTGCACCAATCTAACCATTTTTTGTCAGATTGTTGAGTTTGAAAATGTTAATTCAAGTGTGAGTTTGTAATATAATTATATATATTTAGTATAAAGTTATTGAAAGTGTAATATTGACTTCCAGTCTCAATCTTAATTTGACCTCCACCGTACCTTGAACAGAACCTCTCACTTCAATCTAGAAACTCAGCCACCCTTAACCTTTTCTCTCCTCCCCAATCCAAATCAAAATAAACATTATGTATATGGAACAACTGGTGGTTCTCCTTGGTCTCTCGGCAGCACCACCTAGAGACCATGATGACGAAGCATCATATGATATTTTTGGCTATGTTTTTAGTACTTTTCTTTGCATTTGAATACAAATAAGATGAGAGTTAGAGGAGTTGTCAATGGTTTAAGAAACATATTGCATTGTTTTCACTCGAGTCGTTGTAATTCACTTTTATCCTAAATCATGCAACTTCATAGGTGTTTTGAGTGTTTTGTAGTGAGAAATCATGTAAATCGACAAATCAAGACATCACATGAAGGATCAAGGATATGAATATTGAATATCAATGGTTCTTCAAAGGTTTTTGAAGACAATACAAAGTGAAGAAAATTCATTTCAAGTTCCTAGGAGTTTCCAGATGGAAGAACGATAAAAAACGGGACAAAAACGCAAGTTCGCACACAAGGGCTGCCTCATGCGCACATGACATACGCCTTCTGCACCCCTGTCATGTGCATCTGCGCAAAGCTGCGGGAAAAAACTGCCCGCAGCTTATTTTTCAAGTTGAATCGGTGGAAAAAACCCAGTTTTCTTCACTTAAACCCTAAGTAATCATATGATATAAATAGAGACCCTTGCACATGTTCTTATTCATTCAGAAATCTAGCAGTTGAAGGCAAGGGTCAAGCATCAGAGTTCCAAGGCAGAAGATCTACATCCTCCTCTTGTTCTCTCTAGGGTATTTTTTCTATTGTTTTGTTATGATGTATGTTGCCATGAGAAACTAAACCTCTTTGATTAGGGATTCTAAGATGAACCCTTTCTTATTTGTTGGATTTAATTAATAAAGTTTTCATTCAGTTATGTTTTTCTTGTGTCAGTTTAAATTTGTACTTGTTTGTTTTTAATATTTTTTCAATGAAGAATCTGCATCGGTAATCTTGAAAATTGATCCGTAGCTGAAAAGTAGGATTGACACCCCAAAATTCTGTAACCATTCTTGACAGTACCATTTACTTATTTCTCAACTATGTTAATGAAATTTAAGATTGAAATCTAGGGTTTTCTACTCTCTTCATTGGGGAACGCCGCAGTTAACTAGGTTAATGTGTAGCATACATTGCCGTAAGATGTTTAATGGAGTTTTAAATACTAGTTTCATACTGTTGTACCCTAATTTTGTCCAAGTTTTTTTTTCTTCTTCAAAAAAAAAGAGAAAAGTCAACACCAAAAAGAAAAGTCAACATTTATTTTCTTTTTAAAAAAATAAATAATAAATAATAATAAAAAGTTTTATTATTATTTATTTATCTTTCTCTTTTATTTTATTATTACTATTATTATTATTATTATTACTTTTATTATTATTACTTTTATGTTTGTTTCAAAAAGAACAAAAGAAAGAAAAAACGTGCAAAGTCAAGCAAGGAACAAGAAGCAAGTTGCTGCCCAGGGCATCACTTCTCCCCTTCCATTTTTCTTGTTGCTGACCCTGGTTTCCAGCAACCACCTTGCCATTTTCTTCCCTTTCTTCTTTATCAAAACCAGTCAAGGTAAGCTGCAAAGCTGCTGCCCTGTTTCTGAAACTGCTGCCCCTGTTCCAGCATTTCTTCCTTCCCATTTTTTCTCTGCTGCTGCCCCTGTGCGCAGCACCTTTCTCCTTTGTTTCTCTCAACCTCTGCACAGGACAGCACCCTACTTTTCCTGTTTTTCTTCCCCAAATCTTCAAAGATCAATCCCAAAAGCACCACAAGTTGCAAACATCACCCTGTTTTCCCATTTTTTCAGCAACTTCTGTCAGAACTCAGCCCCAATTTGTTCTGAAATTAACCAAAGTCTTCACTAAGATCACAAGGCAAGGTCACTTCCTTCCTTTTGCATTAAATGCTAACCAAAGTCTTGGTCATAGCACACAAAACAGCCCAGCTTTCAAGGGATTTTCATGATTACAAATGATCACATTTTGCCTATATAAGGAACATGAAAATCAGAGAATAGGATCTGATCTTTGAGCAATTTTGAGAGGAATTTTGAGAGAAAAAACAGAGGAATTTTAGAGCAAACTCATAATCAAAAAAACAGCAAGAATTTACCACAATCTTTGAAAAGAAAAGCTTTGTTTTCTGTTTCCTTCTTCACAAACCATCACAAACCAATCAAAACAGCCACTAAATCACCAGAAACATCATACCCAAAGTGAAAAATAACAGCAAAACACCATTGTTGTTGCTGTTCTTATTCTTCATCACTTCCATCTTTGCAAAAACCACAGCAACTCAAAAGCCCCTTTCATTTTTCTTGCAGTCAAAGCTTTGGCTAGGAATTTGTAAGTGTCTTAACCCTTTTTATCTCTTCTTTTGCATTCTGTTTGCATTTTGTTCTGCTGTTCCTGTTGTTCAGCATCATTGTTCTGCATTCTTAGTGGTCTTTAACTCAGTTTTGAACTAAAAACATCTTTTAAAAACCCCAAAAAATCTCAAAGTTTACAAATCATCAAAACAGAAGTATTTACTTCTTTTCTTACTGTTTTCGAACGTTTTTACCCCCTGAGGTTCTGAAATCAGACTTCAGAAGCAGTTTCTGAACAGTAGTTCAGAAGCAGCTTCTGAACAGTACTTCAGAAGCAGCTTCTGAACAGTGCTTCTGAAGTTCAGAGTCTGAAGTCAGCTTCTGAAGGTTTCACAGAGCGAAGTCTTGGTCGCTCTGCGACCAGTTGCTTCTGAAGTTCAGAGTCTGAAGTCAGCTTCTGAAGGTTTCGCAGAGCGAAGTCCTGGTCTCTCTGCGACCAGTTGCTTCTGAGGTCAGCTTCTGAAGGTTTCGCAGAGCGAAGTCCTGGTCGCTCTGCGACCAGTGCTTCTGAAGCTCAGATGCTGAGTTTCAGCTTCTGAAGGTTTCGCAGAGCCAAATTCTGGTCGCTCTGCGACCATAGCAGAACTCAGTATCTGAGTTTAAGCTTCTGAAGCTAGCTTCTGAGGTTCTGAAGTGAGGATTCAGGGTCTTTAAGGGGTAAAACTCTTTTTTTTCAATATAACAAGTGTCTTTGCTTTTGTTTGTAATTTCATAAATTTCAATAAAAAACTTGAATGAAAAAGGAGTGGTTTGACGTATGTCTTTCCATCTCCCGGTTGCACAAGCACTTGACGTATGTCTCGTTGTTTGGACAATCGTCATTCCTTTCAAATACAAAAAATACATTTACTTTCAACAATAAACTTGATTGAAAAAGGAGTGGTTTGACGTATGTCTTTCCTTTCCCCGATTGCACAAGCACTTGACGTATGTCTCGTTGTTCAGACAATCGTCATTCTATTTTCAAAATACAAAAACATAAAACAAATCCAACACACCAAACTAATTCTTGGCCCCCCGTGGTCAATTAAAACTCAAACCTTTTTTCACAAACGGATGATGTTTTTATCAATTCTAAACGCGATACAAACAAACGCTTAAGAATCCCACGCGCGAGCATACAAGCTACGTTTAACCGCTAGAATACGATCAAAAACATCGTTCTTTAAAATCACACACCAAACTAATTTTTGGCCCCCCGTGGTCAGTTAAAATTCAAAACTCTTTTCACAAAAGCACGATGTTTTATCAATTCTAACACGATACAAACAAACGCTTAAGCCTCCCACGCGCGAGCATACAAGCTACGTTTAAACGCTAGAATACGATCAAAAACATCGTTCGTTAAAATCAACCAACAAACAAACATTTTCTACCAAAGAACTACGTAGCTTTGAATTCTCCATCGCACCAGGAGATACGTAGGAGCAAGATCCCACTCTTGTCAAGCACACTAATAAAAAATACCTTTTTCCCCCCTTTTCTTTTTCCTTTGAAATATTAAAACGTAGCAAGCAAACCTTTAAAACACTTTTAACCCTAACTAACTAGGAGGTTCCCGTTGAGTACAACGGATGTGAGGGGTGCTAATACCTTCCCCTTGCATAATCGACTTCTGAACACGTTAATGGTTGCGATGACCATCCTTTCCACATCGTCAAGGGTTTTATCAACGTTTCCCTTTAAAAATAAAATTTGGTGGCGACTCCGCAGTCTTTCCGAGTGTCGGTACGCTCGAGCGTTTTTTTAGAGAGCGCACACATACATCATTAGTAGACACCACATAACTGTTGTTTTCCAAGTTAATTCCAACAAGGACGAAGGAAACCATTCAAGGATTCCATAATCATCGTTAAACATATGAATCACAAATCTAATCTCGCATTGGGCAGGACAATTAAACCTTGCAAACCTATTTAAATCTCTTTTAATTTCACTCTTTAAAATAAGTTTTGCTAATTGCTAAGTTGAACGATAATCCCTGTGGAGAAAAATAAACTTACTACTTTAATACTCGTTACGATTTGGTGCACTTGCCAATTTCGTTCATCAGACCCCAACTGGGGTTACTTAGGTAGACAGCGCCACCACCGCGGTACCCTGTTCTTTATCACGTTCGAGCTCGGTGCCACTCCCTATTTTCAACATGATTGCCTCTTATCGATTGTTATAGCTGTGTTTTTGGGTTCGATGGTAGTATTTTTAGACCTTTCACTGATTTGCCACCCTCTACAACCGACTACATCGTTTGGGTTCATGTAATAATCCACATATCAATTTTCCAAATGCAGTATTGTTTAATTGAGGAACTAAGCGTATAAGAATTGAAGAATTACAAGATAAAGGAGGGTAATTGGGTCCTTTTCTATCATGAGTATAAATGCCATGTAATTCTCATTTTTCCCTCATTCTTTCATTTCTTTCCCTCAAACCAGAACTCACTTATCCTCCATTCTTCTCACTCTCCCTGCCGTGTTCCTTCTCCCTCCTCCCTACCTCACCTTCATTCAAATTTTCATCCCAAAAACCACTTGCAAGCGAAGTATGTGGAACTTAGAAGCAATTGGAAGCTAAGTATAAGCAGATCTTTTCTTTCCTATTCTCCAAAACTGAGTCAAAGCCCTCTTCTCCCACTCAAGTCCTACCATGGTGGAATGATGTTGCATGCATGGAGTTTGTACAAATTAAGCATATTTGGGTGCTGATGATATGGTTGTGGGATTTTAGAGACAAGAATTAAAGATTCAAGGTGGTATTAAGTTGTGAATGAGTTGAATTAGAGTTGATAGTACATGTTTGGGATGATGAGAGCAAGAATTGGAAGCGAAGATTGAATCTTGGCAAGGAGTTTTAAGCTTAAGCTGTCTTTAAAGCTGCCAAAAGTGATTATGGTGAGTTCCTTAGGTTAGAATCCCTCCCTTCGATAATATGTATGTGTTTGTTAGTAATAACAATGACTCTTAGATTAATTCAACTAAGTATAAGTTCCTCATTGATCATTGCATGCATTAGGTCTTATTTTGCACTGAAAATCTGTTTTTTAGCTTATGGTAACTGATTACGTACCATCTTGATGGTAATCGATTACCACACCATGCCTGTCCAAAAAATGTGTTTTTATCAGTGGTAATCGATTACCACAATAGGGTAATCGATTACCAGTCACTAAAATCCAAAAAAATGGTTTTAAGGGGGTCAAAATAGACATAATGCTTTGGTAATCGATTATCAAAGCCTGGTAATCGATTACCAAGCCCAGATACTCACATTTTCAGCTTTAAACATGTGGTAATCACTTACATAGATATAATAGCTAATTACCATGCAAACTTACAGTGGAAAACGAACCTGATTAACAATGCATCAACACGAGTGTGTGACCTAACTCTTGGTAAGATAACTAGATGGGTATGGAACAAACTAATGATGAAATTAGAACCTGATTAGATAGGTTATTAAGTATATGAAAATATACCCAGACATATGTTACAGACTATGTTTAGAAAAAAAAATATATCTATGCAGATAAGTCGTGTCCCTCGCAGGCTCCAGAATTTGGCTGGATGGGATTTTCCCTAGTTGTAAATCCACACGATAGTCAGAGGAGTCCGGTTCTAGCCCTTATTGATAGGGAATTTAGCCGGACAGCTAGAGGAATGTATTTCGGGGTTACTCCACCCGGTCGTTCCGTAAAATGAACTCAAATAACAATGTGTGTTACATGCTAACATTATTAATTAATGATCATGATAATGTGATATGAACTATGCTAGTATACAGATAGTTAGTGATCTTAGTATTCCCCAGATCACTGCGATATTCATGACCGAATAATCAATACTAGATTATGCATATATTTATGCAGACAGATGGTGATCATAGGATTCACCAAGATTTCCAATAGCCTAGGATAGGTGGAACTCACTTAGACATTATGTATCACCCTAATCCTTTAATTTTATTTCAATTAAGCATGATGTTTGTGATGAAGATAAGCAGAGAGAAGATGAACGACTTACGATTATTTTTTCTTGTACTAGTATAAGATTTGTCAGATGTATGAGATGAGTAATTTTATATTTTATTCAAAGTATCTTTTGTTATTATTGTAAGTATAATGTATCCAGTACTTTATGTTTAACATCCGTCTAAATATTCTAGACAATTTAGTATGGGCGTTACAGTTCACGCCACCTCTCCATGGGTTGCAGATCTGGGCTACAATTTGTTTTCTCTAATTTGTGGTTCTCCGCCGACCTTCGGTGGTTGTGTGGGGTTTATTTTTGTTTTGAAACCCGAAAAGGTATGTGATGTGCATTGTTGTTTGGGTCTCTTACGGCGGTGTCTTGCCATGCCTCCATCGTCATCTGGTTCAACAATATCGAAATATATGTGGTTCTTTTAAAACCCTCAAGGGTTTGTCGCTTTGGTTTTTAACGTGTTGGACTCATCCCTCGATATGGGTTCACGACGTGCGTGTTTAATTCAAATCGGGTTTTTGGACTATTTAGTAGTCGTCGTGTTGGAATCATCCCACGATATGGTTCACCATGCAGCTGAAGGTTCGGTTTCTTGATATCCGCTTCAATTTTCATGAAGGGAATGGGACTGGTAGGCCAAAAAAGACCATGAGTTTGTTGATAGTAAATAGTTGGTGCTTGGATTTGTTAACGTGTCGGCGATAAAATTTAGTCTCTGCTAGGCTCGAAAGGGTTGTTTACTTACTGTTGTTTGTTACAGGGGGTTGTGGTATGTGAATCTGGTTCTGTGTTGGCAGTCAAATCAATAGCCAGCTTAAGGATGTGAAAGTTCACATGCCACTCTTTTTTGTTATTCGGTCTCGCGCTTGTACGCAGGTTTGCTGTTTGTTTTGACTTCTTTTAAACCACTTTTGTTGTAGTTGTATTGTATGTAATACCTGTTTGGGTTGAATGCTACATTTTGATGTGGTTTGATTGGGTCAGGTATATGTCCCCCAACATTTGTATTCTCGTTTATTTTCGTTATAATATATTTAAGGTGTTGCATAGAGTCTCCAATCTGCATATCTATTTGCTTAAAAAAAGTGGAATATTATTCACATATTACATTGGTGTAATTTGATATATAAATAACAAGGGGTTAAATAACACATAGTATATGGATATTTTTACATCATTCCATAACTTTTTACCTCCTACAAATATTACAAAAATACTCGTTGGATTGAAAGTTGGTATAACATATCTTTTAATTTTTTAATCTAAATCTAAAACAATTTGACATTAATAAGAGATGTTAAGATTTTTTTTGACAAGAGAGATGTTAAGATTTATATCGTTTAGAAAAAGTGCACAACGCATTGGTATTATAATATTTTAGCAGCATATATGGAGTCTAACGCATTGGTATTATAATATTTTAATTTTTTAATCTAAATCTAAAACAATTTGACATTAATAAGAGATGTTAAGATTTTTTTTTTGACAAGAGAGATGTTAAGATTTATATCGTTTAGAAAAAGTGCACAACGCATTGGTATTATAATATTTTAGCAGCATATATGGAGTCTCAAAATAGCCCATGTAAAATAAAAAATACATATTTAACCCATGTAATTGGAAATTCTTCCTATTCTAATCATCTAGTAGCCCAGTATATAGATAAAGGTCTATTTTTTTATTTATTTTTGTCCCTCAGTTAATGTTGTTAGAAAAAGAATTTAAGGCAAAAAAATATTGTGAAGACGCATTTTTTGCCACATCATAAAAAAAAAAATTCATGTGGCATCAGCTACATGGTAAGATTTCCCACCACTTTCGTGCCTCCTATATGACTAGGCTACTGGAGGACCAAAATAGGTAGAATATCAAACTACAGGGTAGAATCTATGTTTATTATTTTACATTGGCTATTTATAGACTTCGCATATATTACTTAGAGTCAATTATTTTATAAACCAAGCAATTTACTACTGCCTTGTTCCAATGGAATCCAGGTTGTCAATCTTACTGGCTCCATCTAAGATACAGTATAAAAACTGACATATACAAATTAAATCAGACTTTAAATTATAAACTGAATAAAAAATTTATTAATAGAATCCAACAAATAAGAGTAGGTTCATCGTGGAATCCTAATCAAAGAGGTTGAGTTGTGTGCGCTCTCGTTAAAAACGCGCAAACCTCGAGCGTACGCAAACGCTAGCAAAGTTGTGTGAAGTCGCCACCAAAGTTTTTGTTTAAAGGGAACGTTGATAAACCCTTAAGTTTTTTTATTTTA
Organism: Medicago ruthenica; assembly: GCA_018208015.1. NCBI lineage: Eukaryota > Viridiplantae > Streptophyta > Magnoliopsida > Fabales > Fabaceae > Medicago > Medicago ruthenica. The sequence goes on from CM031373.1 coordinate 54,567,027, forward strand.
AAGGGAAACGATAATAAAACCCTTGACAATGAGGAAAGGATGGTCATCGCAACCATTATCGGGTTCGGGAGTCGATTACGCAAGGGGAAGGTATTAGCACCCCTCACGTCCGTTGTACTCAACGGGAACCTCCTAGTTAACTAAGGCTAAAAATGTTTTTAAAGTTTTGCTTGCATGCTTGAAGATGTAAAAGGGAAAAAGAAAATATGATGAAGGGGAAAAAGTTATTTTTTATTATTGTGCTTGACAAGATGATGATCTTGCTCCTACGTATCTCCTGGTGCGATGGAGAATTCAAAGCTACGTAGTTCTTTGCTAGAAAAACGTATTTGATGGTTATTTTTAAAGAACGATGTTTTGATCGTATTCTTGCGATTAAACATAGCTTGTGTGCTCGCGCATGGGAGGCTTAAGCGTTTGTTTGAAATCGCGCTTAGAATAGATAAAACATGTCTGTTGGGGAAAAAGGGTTTGAATTGGCCGCGAGGGGACCAAAAAGATTAAAATGACTCAACCGAGTCGAGAAAAGGTTCGATTGATCCGACGGGATCAAGAAAGGGTTCAATGGACTCAACCGAGTCGAACAATGACCAAAATGACTCAACCGAGTCGAGGAAGGGTTCGATTGATCCAACGGGATCAAGAAAAGGTTCAATGGACTCAACCGAGTCGAACATTGACCAAAGTGACTCAAATGAGTCGAAAAAGGTTCGATTGATCCAACGGGATCAAGAAAAGGTTCAATGGACTCAACCGAGTCGAACATTGACCGAAGTGACTCAACCGAGTCGAGGAAGGATTCGATTGATCCAACGGGATCAAGAAAAGGTTCAATGGACTCAACCGAGTCGAACATTGACCAAAGTGACTCAAATGAGTCGAAAAAAGGTTCGATTGATCCAACGGGATCAAGAAAGGTTCAATGGACTCAACCGAGTCGAACATTGACCAAAGTGACTCAACCGAGTCGAACATTGAATCAAATGGTCACGGGGGACCAAAGGGTTCAAATTGATCACAAAGGGCCAAGAATTGGTTTGGTGTGGTTGGATGCGTTGAAAATAGAATGACGATTGTCCGAACAACGAGACATACGTCAAGCATTCGTTCAATCGGGGAAATGGAGAGACATACGTCAAACCATCCCTTTTTCATTCAAGTTTTGTTTGAAATTTAAGAAATCCCAAAGTTATCAAAACACTTGGTTTAAAGCTTAAATGAAAAGGTTTTAATGTTCAAATTAGTTGTTGCAACCTAATGAACAAGTTTGCTTGTTTATGTGTGTGAAAAATACACAAGTTTAGAAAATGCACAAGTTCGGCTCAATTTAAGCTTGGTTTCGAAAAATGAGCGAAATTGGCTCAAGTTCATGTTTTGATTGAAAATCATGAACAAGGTTTTTGTTCAAGTTTGGTTTTGAAAATAATGAACTTGGCCTATTGCTCGAGTTTGATTTTGAAAGTTTGACGAACGTAACTTGTTTCGCAAGTTATTTAAAAAGTATTACTCAAACTTGTGAATCTTCCAATGTTATGCAAAACTCTTATTATGGTTTGAATAAAATGAGTTTCAAACCTCTTAGGTTCTGAGCTTTTAGGTTAGAACCCCAAAAATTGGCTTTTTAGAAGCCTGAACTCAGATTCTGAGTTCTGTCATGGTCGCGCTGCGACCATCGCTTCGCACTGCAAACTCTGCGAAATTTTGAGTTCAGAAGTTGCTTCTGAACTGCTGTTCAGAAACAACTTCTGAACAATCTCAGAACTTTTGGAGGAGTGAAAAGCTTTTGAAATTAGTAATAAAAGGAGTGCAACAACTTAGTTTAAATGTTTTGCAAACTTTGGGATTTCTTTTTAAGTTCAAAAGGGGTTTTGAATCAAAAATGAGTGAAACTTAAAAATGCAAAGCTGGGATTGAAACAAGTTGGAATCAAAAGCAAATGCAAACAGTATGTAAGTGCAATATAAACCAGTTAGAGTGACTTACCAACTCCTAGCCCAAAGCTCTTGTTGCAAGAAAATGGAAAAGACTTGAATGGTTGATGGTTTTGCAAAGTTGGAAATGTTTGATGAATGCAAACAGCAAGAACAATGCTAAATTGCTATTGTTCTTCACTCTTTGTGTGAGGTTTAATGTTGTTTTGATGGCTTGGTTACTTTGTATTGGTTTGGGATGATTTATGCAAGAAAGGATTGGAACTTTGCTCTAATCTTGCTCAAAAACCAACTCAGTTTTTGTGTGTATCAACTCACTTAATTCTCACTCTCTTTGAACTGGTTTTTTGCTCTAAAACCTCTGTCTTGTGTTATGTTTTTTCTGTGTGTTGAACTCTCAAAAGAACTGCCCTTAATCCTGCAGCATTGCATGGCTTTTATAGGCCAAAATGAGATCAAATGTCATGATGAGAAAATCTGCAGCAGGGCTGATTTTGTGGCTAGAATCATGATTAATTGCTTTGCATTTAATGCTAAAGGTAAGAGATGACCTTGCCTTGCTGCAATGGTCAAGACTTTGGCAAATCCAGCCATTAATGCAACTGATTTTGGATAGAAATGATGATGAAAAAGGGGAAAAACAGGGCTGGTTTGCAATTGGCTGTCCTTGGGATTAAACCCTGCAATCTTGAGAAGCCAAGCAAGAAAAAACGTGGGCTGGGATGTACAGAGGTTGGGGGAAACAAAAGAAGCATGTGGGCTGGTGTGAGAAGAGAAGAAAAGCTACTGAAACAGGGCAGCAAAACCAACTCTTGGGCAAGCAAAAGCCTCTATGTTTGACTGGTTTTAGGGTGGAAAAGGAAGAAGAAAATGAGTAAGCTGCTTGCTGGCAAGCTCAAGGTCAGATTAGGCAATTGGGAGGGATGAGAGCTGCCCAAGGGCAGGCCAACTTGCTTGGCACATGCTTGGTTGGAAGAAAAACCTTCTCACCTTGGCTTCAATGGCACATGCTCCAATTCTTGCTTTGATGAGCCCAAACAGCCACAATTGATGATAATAACAATAATAATAATGACAGATAATAATAATAATAATAATAATAATAACTATAATGAAAACAAATCAAAGAAATTAAAATCTGCACAAAATTCGCAGACTTCGCAGAGCGATGGGGACTTTGCTCTGCGAAGTCCTCATTTTATGAAATGTTGACTTTTGTTGACTTCGACTTCTCTTCTTTTTTTTGTTTTTTTAATTTTTGTTTTGAAAAAGCTTGGGACAAAATTAGGGTACAACAGCTGCCCCTACTTAATTGTGTCTTTGCATAGAGAATGTGAGTGCTAAAGGCATCACATAAACTCTTTGCGAAGAGCAATTAAGTATGAAATTCTGGCCAGGCAATAAGACAGAGTTACCAGTTTCTGAACCAACCAGGTTCTGAACAATACGCAGGGCACAATAAATTGCTTAAAACAGAGCACACACAAACACAACACAAGCAGCAAAATAAAGTGCAGGAAAGTAAAAGGCACAGAAGTTTGTTAACCCAGTTCGGAGTAAACACCTCCTACTCTGGGGGATACCAATCCAGGAAGGAAATCCACTATTGGATTTAATCCTCAAGACTCAGACACTGACTCCCAGGTCCTATCACAAGCAATTAACCTCCACCTAGTCAGACTTCTACCCAACTCTGAGTATTAGAAAACCTCTAACTTCCTATTCAAGTAACTAAACCCAGCCACTTGAACAACCCTTAACAATACCCTGTTTTTGAACACAATTTCAATAACAAAACTTCATTCGTACCTAAAGGCTTAGAATGAATTACAACTCTATAAAACTCTAAACCAACTCAAACAATGAGTGGTGCACAAAGAAAACTCTAAATTAAAAAACATAGACTCAATTTCTGAATTATAACTCTAAAACCGTAAGTCTTGAAAGTAGCAGCAGCTCCCCTTTTATAACCTTCAACAATCAGAATTAAACTGATTCAAATCTTCTGAATTGATATGTTTCTAATTTATGCAAGGCTCAATTAGGAAACATATAATTCTGCAATGTATCTCATCAAAGACTTCTTCTGAAAATATGAACTTCATAAATACGAGCCAAATCTTCATTAGATCTTCCACAAATCAATCAGCATTCTAGAAGCAATATGCTAGGATATTTCCTTGTTAAATCTCGCCAAGATTCGCGCAGAAACAACTTGAAAAAGTGCAGCTTCTGATGAAGTCAACAAAAGTCAACTCTGCTTCAGACTCTCAATTCAGCTTCTAATGGTGATTTCAGCTTCTGAACAGCTTCAAATGGAAAAACTTGCAACTGAAGATTTGTTCTAGACATGGAGATGCTACTATTCAACACATTGGATTTGCCAAAACATGCAGCCAACACCAAAATACTCAACAAAGTAAAAGAAGGATCCAAATTTTGTCCTTCAAGGTGAGAAAAGACGGTAATGAAAATAACGATATGCAAATGCAATGAATAAAATTAAATGCAGAGTCACCTGGTTTGGCTACTGATGCATAGAATAGACAAATCGTCACCTGAAAAGGTACTTAGACTGGCTTGAGGAATTAAAAATAGATCGTCACCTGAATAGGTGATTAGATCTGACAAGTCGTCGCCTGAAAAGGTGCTTAGACTGAAAAGGTAAAAGATCGTCACCTGAACAGGTGATTAGATCTGAAAAGATAAAAGATCGTCACCTGAACAGGTGATTAGATCTGACAAGTCGTCGCCTAAATAGGTGCTTAGACTGAAAAGGTTGATCATATCCAGCCGCTAACACTGGAGGTAGATCCACTGAGGATAAAGGTAATCGTATCCAGCCGCTTACACTGGAGGTAGATTCCTAAAGGCACAGGTGATCTTATTCAGCCGCTTACACTGAAGGTCGAAACACTGGGGAAAGGTGATCTTATCTAGCTGCTAACACTAGAGGTGAATACCTGGGTGGAGTGATCTTATTCAGCCGCTTACACTGAAGGTCGCAACACTGGGGAAAGGTGATCTTATCTAGCCGCTGACACTAGAGGTGGATACCTGGGGATGGAGTGATCTTATTCAGCCGCTCACACTGAAGGTCGAAACACTGAGGAAAGGTGATCTTATCTAGCCGCTGACACTAGAGGTGGATACCTGGGTGGAGTGATCTTATTCAGCCGCTTACACTGAAGGTCGAAACACTGGGGAAAGGTGATCTTATCTAGCTGCTGACACTAGAGGTGGATACCTGGGGATGGAGTGATCTTATTCAGCCGCTTACACTGAAGGTCGAAACACTGAGGAAAGGTGATCTTATCTAGCCGCTGACACTAGAGGTGGATACCTGGGTGGAGTGATCTTATTCAGCCGCTTACACTGAAGGTCGAAACACTGGCGAAAGGTGATCTTATCTAGCCGCTGACACTAGAGGTGGATACCTGGAGATTTTTCTCTAGAAGAACTTACTGGGGAAGCTCTTGAATGAGGTTCACTAGGGAACACTAGAGATGATTGATAGATGTTGGTGAGTATGTGATACTCACTGGGGAATGCTAGTTGATGATGCATGTATGAATATGAGATGCATGTATATGAATGATTTGGTATAATGCATGCATGAATGAGTTTGATATGATGCATGTATTATGTTGATTTGGTATAATGCATGCATACATGGGTTTGATATGATGCATGTATTATGTTGCCATGTCGGATGACAGACGTCACGTTGGACGCTGGGGGTTATGATTGGATGCCGAGCAAGATCGGGCTTTGGTTGGTGATTGTGTTTGTATGTGCCAATGAAAATTGGGCTTTGGGGTTAGGTGCCAATGATGATTGGGCTTTGGTCAGTTATGTTGGTGAGTGCCAATGAAGATTGGGCTTTGGTTGGTTAGGTGCCAACGAAAATTGGGCTTTATGGGTGTGCCAATGAATATTGGGCTTTGGGGTGTGCCAATGAATTTTGGGCTTTTGGGGGATTTTGTTCCTCCGACACTCGGGATCTTTGCGTTTCACGTGCCGTGAGTTACGCACTTGTTTCCGCTGAAGGGCATGAGTCTTAAAATGACTGATGAAGAGTTTCAGGCTTGAGTCCTTTGATGCAATACCGGGGACCAACGAAATTCTTTCGACATTTAACGTCCAAGTAAAAAACACACATTTTTCTTTGTTTTTTATGTTATTCCCATATTTCAATGCATTCTTTAATCATAAAAACACATTTTACGAGCAAGTAAGAACGCATAACAATAAAAAGGCTTAAAGATGATTTTTGTTCAATGAAACTTAGTCCCTTGTATGGGTAACTATTCATGAAGATGTAATCCCTATAAGAGGTGATTACTGAGATAGAGAAAAAGGAAGAAACAAAAAGGCAAATGGAGATTTGTTTGGGTTTCACGTGCTACTTTCCCTATGACTTTGAAGTATCTTGTCTTTGAAAGATGATAACGAGGTTGATTTTTTCCCTCTTTGAATTCTGTCCGGACCTCATGTGCCGTAGTCTTTTGCCCCTTTTTTTTTATTTTGTTTTGAAACCCCTAACTTTTACCTGGACCGCTCTTTCGAGTTTTCAGTCCACTGGGGTATATTTCCGTTTTTGATGTCCTTAATTTTTGCCTAGACCGCCTTTTCAGGTTTTCGATCTACCAGGACGCTCTCTATTGCCTAAACCGCCCTTTTTAGGTTTTCGATTTAGCGAGCTCTTTTTTTCTTTGGGCACAGTATTTTTTGTTTTGACTGCGTTGGAGTTTACTGATAGGGGAAACTCCTCTCCATCCATAGTAGTGATGATTAAGGCTCTGTCAGAGAAAGCTTTCTTAACCATGTATGGTCCTTTGTAGCTAGGAGTCCATTTCCCGTGGGGATCCTTGTGGATAGGTAATATCTTTTTCAAGCACTAAGTCTTCTTCTCTAAATTCTCGAGAACGAACTTTCTTGTTGAACTGTCCACGCCACAATGCTGTAAGGCGCTTCTCTTTTTTGAGGTTCAGTTGGTCGAATCGTGTTTGGACCCATTTGGCTTCCTCTAATTTTGTTTCCATCAAGACCTTTATCGAGAGAATTTCAAACAATGGGAATCACGGCCTCCATACCGTATACCAAGGAAAAAAGGGGTTGCCCCAGTGGAAATGTGCACTGACATTATGTAGCCGTGTAGCGCAAAGGGAAGCATCTCATGCCAATGACTGTAGGCTTTTATCATCTTCTGGATGATTCTCTTTCATGCTCTTGTTGGCCACTTCTACCGTGCCGTTTATCTTTGGCCGGTATGGGGAGGGGTGGTGGCATCCGATTTCGAAATCTTGCACAACTCCTTTATTGTGTTGTTGTTTAGATTTGCCCCATTATTTGTGATGATTTTGTGGGGAGTGCCGTAACGGCGAATGATTTCCTTTTTGACGAATCGGGCCACCACTTGTTGGGTCATGTTTGCATACAAAGCTGCTTCGACCCATTTGGTGAAACAGTTGATGGCAACCAGTATGAACCGGTGCCCATTTGAAGCTTTTGGCTCAAACATTCCAATCATGTCTATGCCCCAAAAATGAGGTTATGAGTACAACGGATGAGAGGTATAGGTAATATATTTGGTACGTGAGGAGGTGCTCTAGTTTGAACTAGATTTCTTGCAATCAAAGCAGGGAGCAGGTCCGCGTACTTCATTGGTATTGGGTCGAATGCCGTTTTCTGGCGATTCTATTGATTGAAGGGTTGTTGGGGAGTTTGAGGTCGATGTTGTTGTTGACCTTGTGGGCGAGGTTGTTGATAATGTTGTGGTGGATTTTGTGGGTAATGTTGTTGTTGATATGGTGGTGGATAATGGGAGGGAGGCCTTTGTGGTATTTGAATTTGATAGATGGGATTTTGTGGTGTAGGGATGGACGGTGAAATAGCAGAGACGTGTGGGTAAGCTGAGTACCCTTGGTGAGGTCTCCCATGGATTTCTTTGATGGTCATGTATGCTTCACGTTTATCCACACATCTGAATAAGACCAGGTCATAATTTCTCTTGTAGAGTGTGTTTCCGCAGAGGAAAACTGGGATGCCAATCTCTTGAGGGTTCTCTTGGTGAGGTTGTATTACCCTATCCTCTTGATCCTTAGGTCTGGACAATCCTTCAGGAGGTTCATAATCGTCCTCATTATTACCTTCCGTTTGGTTAATTGGAAAATCGTAGTCATAAGGGATCGTAGCAGTGTTATTTTTGGTGGGTGTATTTATGGATTTTCATGAGCATGATGATTTTTTTTAATGTAGGGTTGCGAAAATTTATTGCTATTTAAGAACGAAAGAAAAACGAACTCTTTTGAACATAAACTGCAATTTTATTAATGATAGAAATAATTTGAAATATGGAGGTCCCATAAAGTTAGTCATTTGCCTTGGGAAGAGCAAAATGATTTTTTTTCAAAAAAAGCAAAAAATATGATAAATTACTTGGACAAAGAAATGATTTATGGAATTTTGATGGCCTTCCGGTTGCTCGGATCTCATCAGAAACGCCACGGTACACCGGGTCGGGTACCCCTTTTTTTGTTTTGTTTGGGAGGGAATGATGTGGGTGCTTTTCTTTGAAATGCATGAAAATGCATGTAAATGTATGAATGCAATGCTTATGCAAAAACATGCCCCTCTTTTTTTGTTTATGCAAAAAAGAAAATTTATGAATGCAAATGTTTAAGGTATGCAGGGGTTTGGTATAGAAACGTTCAAAACTTCCCCCCATCCTCACATGTAGGCTCTAGAGATGAGATTTTCTAAAAAGGTCCCTAGAGTCATGGATCCCACAGGGAAATTAAGGTCGTCAATCGCAAATTACTCACGAGACTTCAATAAATTCCAAGTGAAATCTCCTCTAGGCGGGGTTTTCGCATCTTCCTCACGGACATACGTCAACGCGGGCCTCCGCTACACAACCATCATCCTATCTTAATTTCTCTCAAAGCTCGGGTAGAGAGCCTCACACGTTCGGCATTAACCCGAACAATGTGGAGTAACATCGCTCATGTGACAACCCCACAGTTGAATATAATAATATGAACATAAAGCGATATGAAGCATATAAATCTAGAGGCAATGAAGAGAAGAAGATAAAGACAAATAAAACAAAACATGCAAACAGAAATGAAAAAACATTTAGCTTAGAAGCTAAACTAGGATGGGCTTGACTCGCTAGTGAGGATGTTCTGTCCCCAGTGAAGTCGCCAACTGTGCGCTCTCGTTAAAAACGCGCAAACCTCGAGCGTACGCAAACGCTAGCAAGGTTGTGTGAAGTCGCCACCAAAGTTTTTGTTTAAAGGGAACGTTGATAAACCCTTAAGTTTTTTTATTTTAAAGGGAAACGATAATAAAACCCTTGACGATGAGGAAAGGATGGTCATCGCAACCATTATCGGGTTCGGGAGTCGATTACGCAAGGGGAAGGTATTAGCACCCCTCACGTCCGTTGTACTCAACGGGAACCTCCTAGTTAACTAAGGCTAAAAATGTTTTTAAAGTTTTGCTTGCATGCTTGAAGATGTAAAAGGGAAAAAGAAAATATCATGAAGGGGAAAAAGTTATTTTTTATTATTGTGCTTGACAAGATGATGATCTTGCTCCTACGTATCTCCTGGTGCGATGGAGAATTCAAAGCTACGTAGTTCTTTGCTAGAAAAACGTATTTGTTGGTTATTTTTAAAGAACGATGTTTTGATCGTATTCTTGCGATTAAACATAGCTTGTGTGCTCGCGCATGGGAGGCTTAAGCGTTTGTTTGAAATCGCGCTTAGAATAGATAAAACATGTCTGTTGGGGAAAAAGGGTTTGAATTGGCCGCGAGGGGACCAAAAAGATTAAAATGACTCAACCGAGTCGAGAAAAGGTTCGATTGATCCGACGGGATCAAGAAAGGGTTCAATGGACTCAACCGAGTCGAACATTGACCAAAATGACTCAACCGAGTCGAGGAAGGGTTCGATTGATCCAACGGGATCAAGAAAAGGTTCAATGGACTCAACTGAGTCGAACATTGACCAAAGTGACTCAAATGAGTCGAAAAAAGGTTCGATTGATCCAACGGGATCAAGAAAAGGTTCAATGGACTCAACCGAGTCGAACATTGACCGAAGTGACTCAACCGAGTCGAGGAAGGATTCGATTGATCCAACGGGATCAAGAAAAGGTTCAATGGACTCAACCGAGTCGAACATTGACCAAAGTGACTCAAATGAGTCGAAAAAAGGTTCGATTGATCCAACGGGATCAAGAAAGGTTCAATGGACTCAACCGAGTCGAACATTGACCAAAGTGACTCAACCGAGTCGAACATTGAATCAAATGGTCACGGGGGACCAAAGGGTTCAAATTGATCACAAAGGGCCAAGAATTGGTTTGGTGTGGTTGGATGCGTTGAAAATAGAATGACGATTGTCCGAACAACGAGACATACGTCAAGCATTCGTTCAATCGGGGAAATGGAGAGACATACGTCAAACCATCCCTTTTTCATTCAAGTTTTGTTTGAAATTTAAGAAATCCCAAAGTTATCAAAACACTTGGTTTAAAGCTTAAATGAAAAGGTTTTAATGTTCAAATTAGTTGTTGCAACCTAATGAACAAGTTTGCTTGTTTATGTGTGTGAAAAATACACAAGTTTAGAAAATGCACAAGTTCGGCTCAATTTAAGCTTGGTTTCGAAAAATGAGCGAAATTGGCTCAAGTTCATGTTTTGATTGAAAATCATGAACAAGGTTTTTGTTCAAGTTTGGTTTTGAAAATAATGAACTTGGCCTATTGCTCGAGTTTGATTTTGAAAGTTTGACGAACGTAACTTGTTTCGCAAGTTATTCAAAAAGTATTACTCAAACTTGTGAATCTTCCAATGTTATGCAAAACTCTTATTATGGTTTGAATAAAATGAGTTTCAAACCTCTTAGGTTCTGAGCTTTTAGGTTAGAACCCCAAAAATTGGCTTTTTAGAAGCCTGAACTCAGATTCTGAGTTCTGTCATGGTCGCGCTGCGACCATCGCTTCGCACTGCAAACTCTGCGAAATTTTGAGTTCAGAAGTTGCTTCTGAACTGCTGTTCAGAAACAACTTCTGAACAATCTCAGAACTTTTGGAGGAGTGAAAAGCTTTTGAAATTAGTAATAAAAGGAGTGCAACAACTTAGTTTAAATGTTTTGCAAACTTTGGGATTTCTTTTTAAGTTCAAAAGGGGTTTTGAATCAAAAATGAGTGAAACTTAAAAATGCAAAGCTGGGATTGAAACAAGTTGGAATCAAAAGCAAATGCAAACAGTATGTAAGTGCAATATAAACCAGTTAGAGTGACTTACCAACTCCTAGCCCAAAGCTCTTGTTGCAAGAAAATGGAAAAGACTTGAATGGTTGATGGTTTTGCAAAGTTGGAAATGTTTGATGAATGCAAACAGCAAGAACAATGCTAAATTGCTATTGTTCTTCACTCTTTGTGTGAGGTTTAATGTTGTTTTGATGGCTTGGTTACTTTGTATTGGTTTGGGATGATTTATGCAAGAAAGGATTGGAACTTTGCTCTAATCTTGCTCAAAAACCAACTCAGTTTTTGTGTGTATCAACTCACATAATTCTCACTCTCTTTGAACTGGTTTTTTGCTCTAAAACCTCTGTCTTGTGCTATGTTTTTTCTGTGTGTTGAACTCTCAAAAGAACTGCCCTTAATCCTGCAGCATTGCATGGCTTTTATAGGCCAAAATGAGATCAAATGTCATGATGAGAAAATCTGCAGCAGGGCTGATTTTGTGGCTAGAATCATGATTAATTGCTTTGCATTTAATGCTAAAGGTAAGAGATGACCTTGCCTTGCTGCAATGGTCAAGACTTTGGCAAATCCAGCCATTAATGCAACTGATTTTGGATAGAAATGATGATGAAAAAGGGGAAAAACAGGGCTGGTTTGCAATTGGTTGTCCTTGGGATTAAACCCTGCAATCTTGAGAAGCCAAGCAAGAAAAAACGTGGGCTGGGATGTACAGAGGTTGGGGGAAACAAAAGAAGCATGTGGGCTGGTGTGAGAAGAGAAGAAAAGCTGCTGAAACAGGGTAGCAAAACCAACTCTTGGGCAAGCAAAAGCCTCTATGTTTGACTGGTTTTAGGGTGGAAAAGGAAGAAGAAAATGAGTAAGCTGCTTGCTGGCAAGCTCAAGGTCAGATTGTAGGCAATTGGGAGGGATGAGAGCTGCCCAAGGGCAGACCAACTTGCTTGGCACATGCTTGGTTGGAAGAAAAACCTTCTCACCTTGGCTTCAATGGCACATGCTCCAATTCTTGCTTTGATGAGCCCAAACAGCCACAATTGATGATAATAACAATAATAATAATGACAGATAATAATAATAATAACTATAATGAAAACAAATCAAAGAAATTAAAATCTGCACAAAATTCGCAGACTTCGCAGAGCGATGGGGACTTTGCTCTGCGAAGTCCTCATTTTATGAAATGTTGACTTTTGTTGACTTTGACTTCTCTTCTTTTTTTTGTTTTTTTAATTTTTGTTTTGAAAAAGCTTGGGACAAAATTAGGGTACAACAAGTTGCACATGACAACAAACATCATTACAAAACAATAGAAAAACATACCCTAGAAAGAAAAAGAGGAGGACGGAGATCCTCTTACTTGAAGCTCCTGATGCTTGACCCTTGCCTTGTACCGCTAACAATATGAATTAATAAAATAGTGTGCAAGGGTCTCTATTTATATTGCATTATTACATAGGGGTTAAGAGAGTGAAAGTATGGGTTTTCTATCAAAAACGGCTTGGAAAACAAGCAAACAACCATTACTGGATGTGCCCATGCGCGGAGCGCGTGTCTTGGTGCGTAGGGGCACATGAGGCAGCATGTATTTCTGTCTCATGCACATTGGTGCATGGCTTCATGCGCAGGGGCGCATGAGGTAGCCTCTCCTGCGTGAATTCTGCAATTTTCGACCCTGTTTCTAGCTTTCTTCTGTCTTGCAATGCCTTGGAACTTCAAATGACTTTTCCTCACTTTGTATAGTCTTCAAATATCTTCTAAGAACCATTGAACTTCAATCTTCATATCCTCGATCCTTCACTTGATGTCTTTCTTTGCCGATTTACATGATTTCTCACTAAAAAAACTCAAAATACCTTTAGAGTTGCATGATTTAGGATAATAATTAATTATAACGACTCGAATGAAAACAATACAAAAAGTTCCTCAAACCATTGACAACTCCTCTAATTGACTTCTAATTTGCCTTAAAATGCTAAGAAAACAGCTAAAAACATAGCTAAAAACATCATATGTTATTTCATCATTATCCAACCAATCAAATATTTGCCGTGAAATGCTCGTGATCATTTCTCCCTTAATAACTAGCATTTCTCTAAGGAAAACTCTTGCATATAACTGACTAGATTTTTTTTTAGGGAATATATAATTGACTAGATGAAATGTATGTTTTGATTACTTTATAATTTATGTCAAATAGTAATTACTTTCAATGCACCTTCTTAATAAAACTTTCCAAATTAAACAAATAACTATTTTTCATAATTTATACATTTCCAAAAAAGCCTTTATAATTATATTTTAAAATAATTTTACAACTTGCATATATTCATTTACGTGTCAAATTTATATATCTTCTATATAAGTGGAATAATGTTTATGTGCATTAAAAATTATATTTACAAATCCAATAATATCTCACTTTGGAATCATGTGTTAATATCATTTTATAATCTCAATTGATGATGCCATTGTACGAGTCATGTAATACTCATCTATATAATTTAACAATTAAAGAATTTTATATGAAAATTATGTATTCTTATCACTTTATTACCTCGTAGGAAAATATTGATAACAAATGTAGATCGTATCTCGCATTTTAAAATATTTTGAAAGTTGTTCTCATGATGTCATTATGTGAGTCATCAAATATTCATCTAATTATGCGAGCACCTCAATTTAGGCTATATAAATAACATAATGTTTTGAGGAAGAAAACCACACAAAAAAAAACATTTCATCTAATTATGTGATAACCATAAATGTATTGTTTTTTGTTTCTTTGTTTGTGTTCAATTTATTTCCCTATTGTTATTGTGTTTGTATTCAATCATCATATGTAGTAATAAATTCTCATGGTTTAATATGCACTTCTTAATTTTTTTTAAATAATATTTTGTTCTCATAGGTATTTTTTTTTTAAACAAATTAGGTGTTAGTTAGTTGAATGAATATGATGAATGCACCATGATATAAACTCTAAAAGGTATTTGAATCACAAATCGTCGATCATGATTGAATATGGTGATGTATACAACATTTAAAGAAACAAAAACAATATAATAGTTTTGGGTTTTCCTTATGTTAATAAATGATGAAACACTTAGGATGCAAATACGATGAGATTCAATTTGAAAAGTAGAGATCATTTTGAAGTTAAACTTGAATCATTGGAAAGTAGACAAAATTACATACATTATAGGCACTAGAAACGTTGAATTCCATTAAGCAACGTAGGAGTTATCCAAGTTACAAGTTGGGTAAAAGTTTATGCCATGTTTATGTACCTATACTTTTTTTTAAATGTACCTATACATGTTTTGAAGAAAAATTGAACCAATTGGATACTTAAACCTGAAAACAAAAATAATATATTTAATCTAGGCATTCTAATCTTTCCATAGAATATTTTTTACTCGAATCATATGTTGTTCGATATTTTATTTAAATAGTTGAAGTTCAGGTCTGATGATTGAAAAACTAAATTTTGGAACTAGTTTGATAGAATTGTATGTACAAAAGATGTTTGATGAAATAATTGTTAATATGAGATTGATAATTTAAAGAACACCCTATGTATGGATGTTTTATAGTTCTAGGTCTAAGCATTAAGATGAATGTATGTGCATGTATAGAATATGTAAAGTTGAACTATTTTTCTTGTATAAAGTGAAGGTAAAAAGCCGATTTTTTTTACCAAAAGCCACATCCTTCCGAGAAGATTGAGACCCCCAAAAACCGTTTTTGTTTTACCAAAAGCCACTTCCAAGTTAAGTTTATCCTTCTCCTTCCAAACGACGAGTCTCTCTCTTCACCTTCTCCAACTCCTCCTTTCTCACATTAACCCCTTTCACACCTTCACCAGGCTCCCTTTTTTCTCCCTCTATATGCGAATTTAAGTTTTTTCTTTATCTTTCTTTCGACCCTTGAACACAATCATTCTCCTCCTTCTTACCTACCCTACCAAACTTATCAAATTGAGCAACATTAGCCCACACCCTTTGATTACCAAAATAAACATTGTTCAAGGCCTTATTAGGGTTGTCTACATCCTTAACATTAGAAAACCTGACAAAACCAAACACTTGACCACGAGCATTCCTATTACGAGAAACGAAAACATCCAACAACATACCACATATTTATGAAGTAAAAGGTTTACAATTGAGATGATGTTTTACCCTGTGCTACAGTAACTATCGCAAGAGCATGTGCCTAGGCGCACGGAAATGTGTGTCAGGTGCATGTGAGTGCTGTTTGGGTGCTGAAACGTCTGTTTCTTTGTCTTTTTGGGTGTTTGCTTCCATATAAGATGTCTTGGAACTTGAGAACATACTTTCTCCCTCTATAATGTCTTCTGAGGCCTCTTGAATCTTCATTCTTTCATCTTCCCAAAGTCCTCATAAATCTTCATATGTCTTGCTTTGCCGACTTGCATGATTTCTTTGTGAATTACGTCAAAACACCTTAAAATTGCTATGTTTCAGGAAAAATATAATTACAGACTCAAATATAGAAAACATTACAAATGTCCCGAAATCATAAGCAATTGCTTTAATACTCCTCTATTCTGGATGTAAAACCTACTGAAAATTACTGAAAAACATGCTAAGAATAACGTAAGATGATCTGTCATCACAACCCCAAACTTAAAATGTTGCTTATCCTCAAGTAACGGAAGAAGAAAAAAAATTTATTCTTTGCATTTTTTCAGGAAAAACATACCTTTCCGAAGAGATTGCTCAGATCATCATCTCATCTCATTCACAACATTGACTTACTTACGTCGTTACATTCAAGCGGGACAGGCTTGAAGAAGATAGCTCATATACTCAACCACACACTTTTCCAGGATACACGTATGTATCTCCTAAAGCAAGTAGGGTTGGTCAGGACATTTGCCCACTCCAGTCATCACATGAATGTACCTTGCTGTAAATTTAAGACAATTCTAAACAAACAGTCAAGATCATATTATATACACACTATGAAGTTTTTCAGGGTTGTGACGTGACTTAGGTTAAGGTGAGATATATTTCAGAAAATAGGCTAACAAAAGAACTTGGAGTTAGATTATCGACCTAAGGATTCCTACTAAACATTGAAGCATTATGTACCAACCTTCCTCCCTTGAATAAAACAAGATGGGTACTAAGTAGAACTATTTATCTTTTTCTTTTTCAACATAAATAAACATATTTTTTGAAGAGACCAAAATTTTTGATGTTTTTGGCTCTTGATTTTATTTCTTTTTTCTATTTTTTTTTTGTGTAGACTCATGGTAATCTACATTTTTTTCATTTTTTTCTTTTTCATAAATAAGTTCTACTGGTACCCCACCCCAAACTTAAAATGTTGCTAATTCCAAAAAGCAACCCTAAACTTAGCTTCAAATCATACCAAGTTATAAAAATTCTATCTAACTCCAAGAGAAATCAAATAGATGACATTAAGGTTTAGAACTGTGACATGATTCATCACTTAGTAACAACAAAAGAAATTATTGTTGGAGGCTCAAAGGGGTTTCACAAACGATAATAAGAATATAAAGGGTGGCTTGAAAGGCTCAAGGTACCAAAAAAATTTGTCTCGTTTGTAGTATAACATGACTGATCGTCTGCAAAGAACGGCCGCGAATTCGAGAAAAAGTAGCATTCTTAGGAACACTCATGATAGAAAGAATTATAGCAAAAGAATGGATGGAAATATTTGGCTCAAAATATCACCGGTTATGCTATTCAGAAAAGAGATGGTGATTAATATGAGTGCATTCAGTAGCAAGCCCCAAAAGTTATCGTGCTCTTGAATGTAAGGGAAATCTAGCCTCCACTGTAAATGTTCCAAAATAATTCTCTCAGAATATAACCATTTAAGCATAAATGGAAATGTTATATATGTAATGCAAAGAAATAAAATTTATATAATAATGAGGATTAGCAACAATAAAAGAAAGGAAATTGTTAAGAAAGAAAATCTCAGCTTAGCTTATTGAAAAGGAAAAATGCGAAAAAATAAAAGTATGGTTTGTCTCCCATTCAGTGTTTCTTTTTGGTCACTAGCTTGATGAAATAGGTTGCCTCTTATTCAACGCGTGTTTTACGTTTCGAGCCTGACTGATATGTCTAACTTGTGCTCGGGAGCCCTTGTCCTTCAGGCTCCTTGTCTTCCTCCTGATCTTCAACTTTCAGGCTGGTTGTCTCCTTTGGCAAAGCTCTCTGACTTAGGTAACAGTATTGCCCAGAAACCTTGTAGGTGATGTAGTCTTCTCTTGATCTGATGATAATTTACCCTTGATCCACATTTATAATAGCCCGGGCAGTGGTGAGAAAAGGTCTCCCCAAGATCATTTGAACTCTATCATTTCCTTTCATTTCCATAACTACTACCTCGATAGGGAAAGTGAATCCATCTACATTTATGTTCACATTCTCTATCACACCTTCAGCATGCTTGAGAGAACCATCAGCAGGTTCTATTCATACTTCGCATGGCTTTAATTCCAATTCTCCAATCTATTTGAAAAGTGATAGTGACATCATGTTTGCGCTAGATCTGAGGTCGCACATCACTTCTCCAAGATAAAAGTCTCTGATGGTAATTGGTACGCTAAAACACCCTGAGTCTTCTTTCTTCTTTGGATACTTGTCTTCATGATCCTCGCGGTATTCTTTGGTAACAGTGACCAATTTATCATATATTGGTTTACCAGTTGGTGAGAATAAGTAATCAAGAAGGTTTTTGCAACACTGATTTTTAGTGACTTTCTTGGTTTGCAGAATTAACTTGAGAGTTGTCCATTCCTTCACCAGTTGATGCAATGCTTTTGTGACCTTGATTATAGATTCCATATGATCAATCTCCTTTTCTTCCTCCTTTTCCACTTCCATCATTTTGCAAGTCTCATTCCTAGGATTATCTAGAGTTATTCCAGAAAAACTTGTTCTTATTAAATTTGCAAAATCGGTAGACTTATTCAAAGATTAAAGGATTAAAATCGGTAGATTTATTCAAAGATTAAAGGATTAAAATCGGTAGACTTATTCAAAGATTAAAGGATTAAAATCGGTAGATTTATTCAAAGATTAAAGGATTAAAATCGGTAGACTTATTCAAAGATTAAAGGATTAAAATCGGTAGATTTCTAAAACTAAGACTTATTCAAGATTAAAGGATTCATATCCAAAGTATCTGAACAAGTCTGAATGTTATAACTCCAGACATAAGGTGAAACAAAAGTCTAAACCTTTCAAGACTAACCCTAGACGACCCATATGGGTACCCAAGTCAGAAATCATCTATGTTGCAGATATGATTAAATGCCAAAGAAAAGGTGAAGTCCTGGTGCATGGACAGTGGTTGCTAGCATTGCATGACAGAAGACAAGTCTATGTTCCAAACCCTGATCATGAAAGAGGGAGGAACTGTGGAATCTGGAGGAAACCACAAAGACTGGATCATTAAGAGCTCTGCAGAAGCTGATACTTCTCCTAAAGCCAATCAAGAACATTGTTGGAACAAAAATGGGTGTTCAGCAACTAACTAAATGAACAAGGAGAGGTAAATCAGAAGCTCTACAGAGGTATGATTGTTCTCTGTTATACTTAATAGATTCTACATCAGTTGGAAATATATCAGATTCATGAAAACAGCATAACCTTCTTTGTGATAACACTGTTGTAATCTGTTTGTCTAAAAATTCCAATTCTACATTCAAGAGCCAAGCATTTTTGAACTTAAACTTCATTTTATTAGAGATTATGTTCAGAAGGGTGTTTTGAATTTTCAATTCATTGATTCTGATTATCAATCATCAATGGGCTGATATATTTACAAAACTCCTCATTTTAGACAGATTTTATTGTATTAAAAAGAATCTGAACTTGCATTTAATCTCTTGAAAAATTGCTCGACTCTGAACAGAATCTGAGAACCTGAAGTTCATCAGAAGCTAAGACTTATCAGTCACTCACTTTGAGAGTCTGAAGAAAGTTAAGCCTCTGAAAAACTTCAGAGTCTGAGTTTCAGAATCTGAATTTTTGACTTCTGAATCTGCATAGTTATCTAACTTTTGGTCAGAATCTGATAAGTTATAACTCAGGGCAATGATGAATTAAGCTTTGAAAGTTACACTTTGTCCCTCCTAAAGTCATCAATGTGCAAATGTGTTTTTCTGATTTCAGTTCTGAAATGGTTTAACAAAAACACAGACACACTTTCATCTTTTCATCATAAATGCTCAATTTGGTATCAGACATGTTCAGTTTTCCAGACTCATTTTCAAAAACTCTGATCAGTTTTGTCTGAAAGAGTTCAGCAGCACTGAACTAAATGATCTGTTTTCAGTTTTCTAAAACCAGTTAAGTGGTACTGAACAATACTGGACAGATTGTACTGAACAAAAATCTGGAAATTTCCTTTTTGTTGATGGCAAAAGGGGGAGTAAAAGTAAACAAGTATTAAGGCTCTGAGCTCAGAACATAAGTTAATTTCTGATTAAAATTAACTTATGAGAACAGTTTATTATCTCTTAGCCTCTGAATTAATTTTTGTGAGATACATTACTCTTTATTGAGTTGAAATGAATTTAAATAACTTGGATAAGACTCAGGGAGCTTAAAAACCTCATCCTGTGGATTATCAGATTTAGGGGGAGAGCTTACAAACCTCACACCCTGAAGTCAGCTTGTTATTTATAATTCTGAGTGATAATTTCACCTTATTGTTTTAAGTTGAATTTAATTAACATGGATAAGAATCAAGGGGAGCTTGCAAAACTCACCTTGTGGATTATCAGACTTAGGGGGAGCTTGCAAACCTCATCCTGAAGTCAACTTGTTAATTAAAGTTAACAACAATTATGAAATTCTCGCCTTTTTTGATCTAAACTGAATTTAATTAACCTGGATCAGACTCAGGGGGAGCTTGCAAACCTCACACCCTACAGTCAACTTGTTAATTAAATTAACAACAATTTTCTATTAATACTTAGACCGTAGATCTCACCATGTAGGACTTGAGATCCTAAAGACAAGGGTGTGAACCCTTGGAATAAGGATGGGCGCCCTCCAGAAGGGCGCAGGGCCCACTTTACAATCATAAGTAACCTTAGGTAACCTCCCTGAAGGACACTCTTTGGGGGCGCCCTCAACAGTCTACGAGGGCGCCCTAATCATAGTTTTGGGCCCAAATCGTAAGGGGCCAAAACTATGACCGGATAGGCCCAAGTGAAGGCTACAAATAGTAACCTTGGGATCATTCCCAGGGCATGACCTAGACTGTAACACCCACACTAAATTATCTAGAATATTTAGCATGCGTATTAATCTGATACCGGATACATTAAAATTTACAATAATTAATATATACAAACCACTGAATGAGTACAATTTGCTCGTTTACATAAATTTCCAAATATCATTTAATACACGTTCACATACATATATAAAATCTGTCAACCTCCTGAGCCTGCCATGACGAGCATCTGCACTCCATCCAGCGTCTTCCTGAAGGTCTTCATGAACATCTCTTGCTAACCTATGAACCTGCACCAGAAGGATTGGGGTGAGACATAACGTCTCAGTGAGCTCCAACCCAACCTACTGTTGGCAACCACGGGGGAAACCTAGGGTCGCCGTGCCTACTCTTAGCGATCTTGGGGATACCTACGATCGCCATCATTCTTTAATATTTATTGCGATCAGGGGAGAACCTAGGATCGCTTCATTGTCTTATCTCATGCACAACATGTTCCATTCTAAATCTTAGATTTATACGTAGTGATCTTGGGGACATCCTATGATCACAACTCGTTCACTAGGAACTAATCATCATGTCTCGTATTACATATAAAATATGCATATTCATTTCATATTCGTATCATCTTTTCATATCATAAAGTTAGAAGTTAGCGTTGAACAAACAATACATTATCTTGGTTCATTTTACGGAGTGCATCCGGGTGGAGTAACCCCGAAGTACATCTCCCATCATACCGGTGAAATTCCTATCATATCAGGCTAACACCGGACTCCTCTTATCTTTGTGTAGGCAACCCTCTCGGTGAAGCCCCATCCGGCATAATCCGGAGCCTGCTGGACACATCTTGCATGTAGACAACCCTCTCGGAGAAGTCCCATCCGGCGTAACCCGGAGCCTGCTGGACATGCTTAATCTTTTAACATACGTGTGGACAATCCTCTCGGAAGAGTCCCATCTGGCGAAACCCGGAGTCTGATGAACACGTTTAACATCGTCTTATAACTTACGTGTGGATAGCCCTTTCGGAGAAATCCCATCCGGCATAATCCGGAGTCTGATGAACACGTTATCATATTCCTTATCATTAAGTTCTTACTTAAGTTCATAGACATATCTATTATGTTTCATAATTCTTGTGCATATTTAATGCATACTTTAAAGCTTAACCTATTAGAGGTTCTTAACTATAAACATGGTATCATTCTTGTGCTTGGTACATGATAAGTACCATCTTAATTCTCTTTAACCTATAGTAGGTTTCTAAACTTGGATACTATATCGTTCTTTGGCTTGCTCGTACTTAATTGAGTGATTGAGTGATGCCTAGTAAGGGATAAGCTCTATACTAGCTCTTATTCTTCTCTATAATATCTTGTGGATTAAGGCATCCATTCCCTTACTAATGTGCCTATCCTCAATCCATAATGATGATCTAAACCTTCTCAAGGATAGGTCTTTAATTGCTTAATAGCAATGCTTAACCATTACACGTTGTTCCTTGAGCCCGAAGCAGTATTGGATAGCCGAAACGGTGCAAGTAAACTTTAAAAACAACATAATCCTGTCCCCTTCAAAATCGTGACACGATTTTGGAATCGTGTCATGATTCCATGCCCAGAATTCGTGTTGGTTTCTGCCTGTAAAATCGTGACACGCTGGTAAAATCGTGACACGATTTTACCTGCAGTTGGACAGCATAGGGCTAGTTCAAAACATGTTTTCCACCATTTTTGGTCTATCCAATCATGCCCAAGCATCATACAACTTTAAAGGATCATTTCTAATGCATATTAACATAACACAACATGTAATGATCAAGGATTACTCATAACATATAATTAGGGTACTAAAATTGTAAACTTTGCTCAAGTGCTAAATACTCATGAATATTCATCAAAGTGGGTTCTATAACCCCTAGGGAGCTCACCTTGATTGCTAGCTTTGCTCCTTGCCATGTCTCTAAACACCAAACCCCAAGCTTGAGTCTACCTCTTCTCCTTATTCTTCCTTGTTTCTCCTTTTCTTTCTCTTGTACTGGCTTTCCACACAAGCTTGCTAGCATGCTCTTTCTCACATGAATTGGAATGAAGTTGATGAGTGTGGGAAGGAGAGATGGGGGCGTGTAATTGAGGGAGAAAGGAAGAGGAAAAATGCTGATTTGTGGAAGAGTGAAATGAAGATAAAGACAACAAGAAATATCTTGTTTCTTTCTTAAACAATCTCCTCTTTTCAAATATTCACAAAAATGCCATTCCACTTAATTACTAACTTGCCATGCTTGCTTCATCAGGTTCCAATACTAATAATCGATACTTATAAGCGGGATATTACACTTGCCATATAAATAAACCCATTAACTGACAATTTACCAAATTGTCCCTTGCTTAAAACATTTCTGATACATCGTCCCAATATTAACAAATATTCGAGTCTTAGGCGGGATGTTACATAGACAGACTCTGGAACCCTAGTTTCATACATTGTACTCACAGCTAGTACAGTTGGCACCCACCGTGGGGCTGCAGTAAAACTAACCTAGCCACCATCTCAGACGAAAATGAGGTCGATCCGCGGCCTCTAAAAACCATCAGGACGCCGTGAATCCACCGTATTTCTCAGGAGCAACCCTAAAACTTCCGAATCTGCCGCGATTCAACCCTAACCCTAATCAAACGTTCAACCTAACCTGTTCTTTGTTCAGAAACCAATCCTCTCTCTGACATTTTCGACCCTAACCGCTAATCTTCAACCACCAACCTTAGTCTTCATAACCGACCCAAACAACCATCATCGTCGTCCTCGATGGCGGACCCAGCAGCCTTAGAAGCCCTACAACAACAAATCCAGCTGCTTCACGACCACAACGAAGCTCTGCAAGCGTCAATGGAGACAATCCAGTAACAACAACACGCTGAGGGGAACGGGTCTCATCAGGACAAGTCGGTAGATCCAGATCCACAACCACTTTCCGCCGAAGTCTGGAACGCGCCGGTCCCAGAAAACTTCAAGCCGCCCTCTCTTTCGTCTTTCGACGGAAAGAGCGATCCAGTGGAGCACGTAACAGCTTTCAACACCCAGATGGCCATCATCGGCGCTGCTGACTCCCTTAAGTGTAAGCTGTTGGCCGGGACCTTCAAAGACGCCGCCCTCAGGTGGTACATGAACTTGCCTCGTTTCTCAGTCGTCAGTTACCAGGACATGACGCGCAAATTAACACACCAGTTTTCGGCCAGTTGCCACCGCAAGGTGTCATCCACCAGCCTCTTCAACGTCTGCCAGGGGCCGAATGAGACTCTCCGTGAATATCTTGCAAGATATAACGACGCCACAATGAAAGTCGTGAACCCGAACCAGGAGCTGTTTGTGGGAGCTTTCCAAAATGGCCTCCGTGCTGGACAGTTCAACGAATCGCTGGCGCAAAAGTCGGCCGATTCCATGGAGGAAATCATGTCTAGGGCAGAATGTTACATAAAAGGAGAGGAGAGCAACGCCAAAAAGAAAGCAAGGGATTCCAGGGAGTGTGCCCCCTACGGCTATGACCATCGCCGCAACTATTATCCACCCAACAACAGAGACAGAGCGCCATACAAACGCCACATCCAGGATAGGCGCGCACCCCTGCCAGAATCCTTCACGGCCCTCAACACCCACCGTGAGCAAATCTGGAGAGATGTGTACCATTCTAGAATCATTTCTGAACCCCCACCACCGAGAGGAAACATCATGGGAAGCGACAAGGAAGCCTGGTGTAAGTATCACCGCATTAAGGGACATACCACAGATGATTGCATCCACTTGAAGAGAGAGATTGAGAAGTTGATTCAGAATGGCAGGCTAAGAGGATACGTGAAGGAAAGTAGAGAAGGAGATAGGCGTCCCCCCGAAAACCCCCAAAGGGAGAAAGATGTGGCGAAGGACGGTGAGCGCCACACCTTGAACACCATATCTGGCGGCTTCGCAGGAGGAGGGGAGTCCAGCACCTCTCGAAAAAGATATGTGAGGCAAGTAATGTCAATCGATGACCACGCCATAAAGGAGCTAGAGAGCCAAACAGATATCACCTTCTCAGGTGAAGACCGCAGAGGAGTGATCCCCCACGATGACGATCCCATGGTCATTACTGTGCAAATTTTTAATTGGGATGTCAAGAGGGTGTTGATCGATCCCGGAAGCTCCGCGGATATCCTTTATTACTCTGCTTTCGAAAAAATGGGAATGGACGAGGACCAACTACAACCCTTCAAGGGAATACTAGCTGGCTTCACAGGAGAGCAGGTACACGTTCGTGGATACATCACATTGAAGACAACATTCGACACAGGTAACAACGCCAAAACCATCAGGATTAGGTATTTAGTAGTCAACTCGCCCTGTTCTTACAACATCATCATAGGCCGCCCGGCCTTCAACGTCCTTGACGCTTATCTTTCCACTAAGTTCCTCATTATGAAATATCCGCTGGACAATGGACAGGTCGGCGCTATCAGAGCAGATCAAAAAGTTGCACGAGAATGTTACCACAACAGTTTGAAGCTGCAGAGAGAGAAGAAAGGAACCAATAATCTGAAAGCACACCAAGTGAACTTCGTTAGCACAAACCTAGAAGAAGAGTTTCAGCAAGAGCGCATAGGAACAGCAAGAGGTCCAAAGGAAAGTTCGATGGACGAAGAGCTAGTCAACAACAAAAGCCTATCCTTCAAAGAGAAGGAGCCCGATGTGAAGAACAATCCTTTGCCGGGTTATAACGGCCCAAATGTCAATGTTGTGGAAGAGGATGCGGACTTCGACGAGATCAAGAAGGTTGAGGAAATAAGTACTCCTTTGTTGTTACTCCATGCAAAACTAGCCAAATGCGGTTTGATTAAAGAGCTGAGCACAATAAAGCTTGTGGAAGAGGATGCGGACTTCGACGAGATCAAGAAGGTTGAGGAAATAAGTACTCCTTTGTTGATACTACATGCAAAACTAGCCAAATGCGGTTTGATTAAAGAGTTGAACACAATAAAGCCTGTGGAAGAGGATGCGGACTTCGACGAGATCAAGAAGGTTGAGGAAATAAGTACTCCTTTGTTGATACTCCATGCAAAACTAGCCAAATGCGGTTTGATTAAAGAGCTGAGCACAATAAAGCAAGAAGAAACTCGCCACAACAATTCAAAGGCGAACTAGAGGGTCAACTAAGCCACTTTAATTTTTACTGTCTTTTATCTTATGTATTGCGACATCTTTGTACAGCCTTGTAGAAAAGGAGTAAGGGGCGCTCTTTTCCCCCACAGTAATGGGGGTTTTTAATGAGGCCCCGCTTTTTTATTATTATCATATATATCTCATGCTTATCTTACTTTCATGGCCTGTAGCAGATCACCAACGCCGAATCTTAAATGAGCTCGCCATCTGACGCGTGAACCCCAGCGAGGGTTGCCACCTAATTCCTTAACCCCTAAGTGGGCTCTAAGACGTCGTGAGCTGAAAATAAGATCTCCACCTAATTCCTTAACCCCTACGTGGGTTCTAAGACGTCGTGAGCCGAAAATGAGATCGCCGCCTAATTCCTTAACCCCAAAGAGGGCTCTAAGACGTCGCGAGCCGAAAATGAGATCGCTACCTAATTCCATAACCCCAAAGAGGGCTCTAAGACGTCGTGAGCCGAAAATGAGATCGCCGCCTAATTCCTTAACCCCAAAGAGGGCTCTAAGATGTCGCGAGCCAAAAATGAGATCGCCACCTAATTCCTTAACCCCAAAGAGGGCTCTAAGACGTCGTGAGCCGAAAATGAGATCGCCGCCTAATTCCATAACCCCAAAGAGGGCTCTAAGACGTCGCGAGCCGAAAATGAGATCGCCACCTAATTCCTTAACCCCAAAGAGGGCTCTAAGACGTCGTGAGCCGAAAATGAGATCGCCGCCTAATTCCTTAACCCCAAAGAGGGCCCTAAGACGCCGCAAGCCGAAAATGAGATCGCCACCTAATTCCTTAACCCCAAAGAGGGCTCTAAGACGTCGTAAGCCGAAAATGAGATCGCCACCTAGTTCCTCAACCCTTTAAAAGGGACCCTAAAGCATCATGCGCCAAAAGAAACAAAACTACAATTCTCAACATTATTATGAAACAGACACAAGTAATGATCACCGTCCAGGAGGGGCTTTCTAAATGCATAAATTTGAAGATAAAAGGAACAAACGGAAAGCTTAAAAGAAAACGATGCATCATTACAAATTCAAGAAGAGTACTGAGTTCAAAGTAAATTAAATTACAACAAACGAAATCATGGTTCATCCACTAAGGCACCATCTACAATAACTTTAAAAGAATCAAGGGCGGAGAGATCGACGCCAGGGTGCAGAAGGGCGACTTGAGCTTTAGCCCGTTCAAAGCCAGCATCGGAATTCAGAGCTAGCTCGCCTTTCGCCTCGGAAACCTCAGCCTTAAGTTGATCCTCCCTTTCCGCTCCAGCCTCGATATCACTTTGCAGCTTAGCGATAACCCCGTCCTTCCCAGCAAGATCCGCTGCATAATCAGCTTTCAGATCGGAAATGCGCTTGTCACACTCAAGCTTCACCGCCTCTCTGGCTTCCTTCACTTCTCTTTCCCTCGCGTCTGTGGCCTCCTTCACCTCTTTCTCCAACGCCCTCACCGTAGCTTGGAGAGCCTCCTCATTCTGCACCAATTCTTCATACCTCCGATCCACCGCGTCCAAAAGCATTATAAACCTCAAACAATGAACTCCCACATCCCTCGTCATAAAGGGAACAGCGCCCTGGTTTCCCGCCTCCGCGTCTTCTGGACTGAAAACCAGCCTCTCCTTGACATAGGCACCATAGTCAAAGCCTTTATCCCAGAAAGATTGCACTGACCTACTGGTTTTGATGGCGCTAATCGAGGAAGGAGAAAGCGTCTTCTTACCTTTTTTCTCCGCCGCTGCCTTTCCTTTTTCATCTTTCTCGGGCGACGCTTTATCATGCGTAGCCACTGTGAGGGACTCAGCTTGAAACTCAGGCGAATGATCAGCCTTTCTCTTCGGCTTGCGGGTAATAAGTCCAGCGGGATCAGTGGCCGCCATCCCCTCAGCAGCCTTTTTGGCCTTCATTTCCTCGAGGTACCTCTTCCGCTCCGCCGCAGTCATGGGCGCCATATCCTCTACAGAAAATGAAGCAGAAAAGTTAAGGGGACAAGAAAATAGAAAAGCAAAGTATAGGCATAAATAAATAAATTAGACTCACGTAGGTACTCGTCTAAGCTATCTACATCCCTTTCCCTATTCAACAACTCTCGGATGTTCATAGGTAACATTTTATCCAAAAAACAGATGACGCCCTGGTCATATGCATCCAGCTTCTCATAGTCAAATCCCATGATAGACGCCGGAGCACTCGTCCAACATATGGGAAACCTCAGCTTACCATCAACCCACACAGCAGCTGCCTCACAATCCTTTCGTCCCCGGGTCCGGAGGAACGTCTGTCTCCAATTCTTGTAGTGAGAGGCGTAGGGCGGGAACAACCTCTTACCGGGATGCGCACTGATGGACACCCAAGATTGCTTATCTACCCCCTTCGTGCCGTAAAACGTGAAGAAGGATCCAACTGAGGGCTGGAAACCCAGCCCCTCGCATAAAATCTCAAAAGCACGTATAAACGCCCAGCTGTTAGGTTGCAGCTGAGAAGGCGCCACATTTAAACAATTGAGTACGTCAACTTCAAAGGGCGTGAAGGGATACTTCACACCCAGATCCTCAAAAACAGCCGTATACATGTGAAACATCTCACTCTTCACTCCCTTCGGCCTTTGTATGCACACCTTCTCACCTGGGCGACAATGTTCCAAGACCATGTCCTCCTCAAATCCCGTAGAGGACATGTGCAGCTTACTCCGAAAAAACGCCACCCGCTGGGGGTCCATGTACACGGACTCTGAACGAAGCACCTCGTCGGCGAAACTCTCTCGTTCTGATCCACTGGAGGATGCCATGTAGCAAATTCCTCTCCTACAACACGGACCTGGGCGAACAGAATGAATAACAGAGTCAGATGAATCCCCACTACTACTCCCTCCTTCACCCTCGTCCGAATCACTCGAAAACTCCGTCAAAAGGGAGTGGCCGTAGTAGGCCTTATCAAACACCACCCAATCAATGGTTCCATCTGACCGCTTCGCATGCCTAATACTTTCCCTCCACAACCTACACCTCTCCTCCGAACTAGCTGGGGATAAATCCCTACCCGCCTAATCGCACTCCCTAATTACCACCATACTACTGATTTAACGTAAAAAAGAACGAGATCGAATAGGGTTACCTGGATTTAGACAAGTGAAGGATTGAGAATGAACACGGGCTCCGAACGATCCGAAAACAGCAGGCGCAGCGATCCACAAGGACTGTCACAGTTCGAACGATTAGAAACGGTTTAGAAGAGAAAGACGGAGGTAAAGGAAGGGGAAAGGATAAGAGAAATCAAAAAGTAGGGGGAAAAGTAGATCTGTTTCAGTTCAAAGTACAAAGCCTGGGAAAACGCGCAGATGACGTCACTTAAGTTGGCATGATTTCCAAGAACCGTTGCGATGCGAACACGTCAGCGAGAGCGAAAGGTCGCCTCATATCAGCCGTCGGATCCCACTAAGGCGCGTCTTCAACCTGAACCTTCAAAAGGGATCACGCCCACGTCTGGATATTTCCGGCGCGGCGATCTATTCTACTCAAAGGAGCCGTTTCTACACATAGTTTAATCACTTCGTCTTATCCCAAGACTCGTGCTTGTTAGGCTATGAATACTCTCGTTGGGCTAGCGCCCATTAAAGCACTCAAAACAGAAACATGGAGCTAGTACCCATGTTGGGCTAGTCCCCGTGTTGGGCTAGTACCCACGTTGGGCTAGTCCCCGTGTTGGGCTAGTACCCATGTTGGGCTAGTATCCGTGTTGGGCTAGTATCCGTGTTGGGCTAGTATCCGTGTTGGGCTAATACCCATGCAGGGTTAAACACCCATGTTGGGCTAGCACCCATCGTGGGCGAGCACCCATGATTGGGCAAGCATCCATGTTGGGCTAGTACTCATAAAATTTTTTCATATAGCTTCGTGATTAGTAAAGCTCCACTTGCTGGGCAAAAGGTCATAGGCAAATCCCCCCGTAAATAGTTTAATCATTTCCCCTTGTACCAAGACTCGTGCTCGTTGGGCTGTGGACCGTAGATCTCACCATGTAGGACTTGAGATCCTAAAGACAAGGGTGTGAACCCTTGCAATAAGGCTGGGCGCCCTCCAGAAGGGCGCAGGGCCCACTTTACAGTCATAAGTAACCTTAGGTGACCTCCCTGAAGGACACTCTTTGGGGGCGCCCTCAACAGTCTACGAGGGCGCCCTAATCATAGTTTTGGGCCCAAATCGTAAGGGGCCAAAACTATGACCGGATAGGCCCAAGTGAAGGCTACAAATAGTAACCTTGGGATCATTCCCAGAGCATGACCTAGACAGACTCTGAAACCTTAGTTTCATACATTGTACTCACAGCTAGTACAATACTTGTGTTTGTCATCATCAAAAAGGGGGAGATTGTTGGAACAAAATGTATGAACAACTCTCTTTTGGGTTTTGATGATAACAAAGTGTTAAAAAGAAAATTGGTATTGCTAATGCTTGATTCTAAGTGTGGAGAACCATGTACTTAAAGTTTGGTAATTAACATTGGTTTTGGAAGAACAAGCTAAGAGCAAGAAGGAAAGCAAGAAGCTTGTGTTGCAAGTTTGAAGCAAATCTGTGTCTGAAAGCAGCTTCTGAAAGCAGCGTCTGAAGACTGCGTCTGAAGAAGTGCTTCTGAACAGTGCGTCTAAAGACTGAGTCTGAAGGTCAACGAAAGTCAACGTCTGAAGACTGAGTCTGAAGGTCAACAAAAGTCAACGTCTGAATAGTGCGTCTGAAGGCAGCGTCTGATGAACAGTGCGTCTGAAGCCTGCTTCTGAAGGAGTGCTTCTGATGAACAGTGTCTGATGCCAGCTTCGGAAGCCAGTTCTGAAGAGAAGCTTCTGAGATTCAGCAGTCAACAATTGCAACTGTCAAAGTACTGCTCTGTCAGAACAGCTCTCTGCAAGAGTTGTCTCCTTGGATGAAACGCGCAGCCAGGTTTTAAGGAAACATTCAAAATGGCATGCTCTGTTTTCTGTGCGCATACACTGTCAGAACAGAAGGAATTTTTGCTGGCTAAAGCTTCATTTGCAACGGCTCTTTTTGATGACATGGCTCTTCTACAACAGCTCTTTAATTCTTCTATAAAGGATTGAAGATTTGAAGAAGAAAGCCAAGACTCTGTCCTAGAAAACCAGAACTGCAATACTCTGTCATCAAATAACTTAGGAATTCTTACAAACCTTTTTATCTTAGAATTCCTTAAGTGTAGAGTCTTAATCTGAGTTGTATTTTGTGAACACCACTGATTGTATATCAAGTGTTCAACTCAAACTATTTTATGTTGTAAAATCTGTTTGAACCCAAAGTCTCTAGCCTGCGTGCTTGAGCAACCAGAAGTCTCATTACTTTGTGTATTGAGCAATTAGAAGTCTCTTAGTTGTGTGCCTTGAGCAGGGAAGTCTCTTGCTTGAGGGCTTGAGGATTGGAAGTCTCTTAACTTTGTGTTTTGAGCTTAGAAGTCTCTTAACTTTGTGTTTTGAGCATAGAAGTCTCTTGCTAGGTGCTTGAGCATTGGAAGTCTCTTAGCTGTGTGCTTTGAGCAATTGCAATCAGTTGATTATAGTTAAAATCCCTTGTAAGTGACAGGGGGACTAGACTACTTTCGGTTTGTGGAAGGAACTAGTATAAAAACTCTTGTGTCTCTCTTTCTCTCTCTCATCTATATTTACCCGCTGCTAAATAACAACCCCCCCTTCTTGTGTGTTTTTCTCACCTTCATCCAGCACTTTGACAAACATGGCAATAACAATGTCTTGATTGTTGCCATAAGCGATCTGGTCGACTGTCTTTCTTTCGGGAGAAGTAGTTTTGGTGAACTGCTTCAACTGACCTCGTTGTATGAGGATTTCGATTGCATCTTTGAGATGGATGCAATTGTCTGTAAGGTGCCCATGGCACTTGTGGAACCGGCAATACTTCATTTTATCAGCTCATTTCTTCTCCTGTGTTGGAGGCTTGGGGCATTTGATGCCCGCCTCCATCAGATCGGCTGTTGCGATCTCAGTGAGAATCTTTTCCCTCGATGTCGCGAGGGGCGTATATTCAGCAAAGTGACCAATAGGTCCTTTGCTTTCGCGAGCAGGCTGTTTGCCTTCTCGAGCAGCTTGCTTGCCTTCCCTCTTTTTCTCTTGGAACGGCTTTTTGGAGGATTCAGCGGCAGGCTTTTCCTTCCTGGACTTATTTAGGTTGTCAGCGTGCAGCTCCTCTTCGTACATGATGTAAGTCTTTGTGATAGCTAGGAACTCGTTTAGAGTCCTTGGGCGATCTAGCTGTACAACCTTTTTCATGTCGGTGTCGTGGCGAAGTCCCTTAGAGATAAGGTACTTCTTCATTGTCTCGTCCGCACCTTTGACCTGTACAGCTTCTTTATTGAACCTCTCAATGTAGTCTTTGAGGGGTTCATTATTCCCTTGCACAATAGCTTCAAGGGACGCCACAGTTTTTGGTTGGGTCCTTGAAGTTGTGAAGTGCGCTGTGAATTCATGGCACATGTCATTCCAGGAATCGATGGAGTTCATGCGGAGACCTTTGCACCATGGCATCGCTCCACGCCTTAGAGTGGTGACGAAGAGCTTACATTTGACGGCCCCCCGCACTTCTCTGTAGGTGAGGACGACCTCAATGTTCTCTATGTGCTCATCGGGGTCAGTCATCCCATCATACGAGTCCATTTGTGGGGGCTTATATAGCCCCTGTGGGATGCGAACCTCGCGAATATGCCTCGTGAAAGGGCCATAAGCGGGGCGTTCGTCATCAGATGCTGATGTAGATATCGAGCGTCTGCTTCGCCTAGGTGGACTCCTTTTAGGGGATCATCTGGAAGACCTCCTATTGGGGGACCTTCGGTTAGGCGATCTCCTCGTTAAAGATCTCCGGCTGACAGAGTGTCTGGGCGACCTTGATCTGGAAGGACGCGGGCTCCCTCCCCTTCTTCTACACGGTGAAGAGGGAGGCCTTCTGGGCGATGGATGTTGTCGTTTCGGGCGCTCATTCTCTATCTCCATCAGGCGCCGGTTCTGCTCCTCGATAATCAATGTTTGACGTTGTACCGTGCGGAGGATGTTGGTCACCACGGCCTTCGCGGGGGACGAATTGTTTGCTTCCTCGCTAGGTCGATGGGGACCGTAGAGAGGTTGCTCCTACAATGGTATGATGACCTGAGGGATTTGGTGGTGTGCCTCCTTCCTAGGACTATCTGCAGGGGACGGTGTGGAAGCGTGTCAGTCACGGTAGACGCGGTGGACCTCACTCCGTATTTGAGATGTAGCACCGTTGGTAGCCATGATATATATGAATATATATTTATGGAAGCTTTGGTTTTTTGTTGGTTAAAAAACGGGGAGAGCTTATAATTACCACAAACGGCGCCACTGATCTTACCTGATCAGAAATGGGCTACCGGTGCAGTAAATGAATGGCGTTTGAGAGTGTTCTCTGTTGGCTGGAACGGCGGGGGGGTGTACCTGCAGGCACTCCGATGCTCAAGTCAGTATGAGTGTGAAGAGGGAGGTTAAGAGAGTAAGAAGTATCTAACCTTGGGGACTGCTCAGAGTCCCCTTTTTATAGAGGTGGGTGGTGCAGGTGCCGTTGTGTGGCACACGTGTGGCTCGCGGTTACGAATTTGTAGGAAGTGTAACAGCCGAGGAGAGATTCACAGGAACGTGTGAGAGACGTTACAGATAGTTTAAATTAGTCTCTCTTTGCTCCGAGCACCCCCCCCCCCCCCCCCCCGGGGAGGAGGTGTGTTGCGAGTAATTTTGCCAGACGCTGGATCTGGGTCAGTTTATATTGGGCCTAAGTAAATGGGCATAATTGCTATTTGCTTACTCCAGAATAATAACTATGTGGAAAAATATCTTATACAGGTAATAGAGGCAAAAAAACTGACAAAGTTCAATAATTAGAACTGAGATATTCTCAACATATTCTTCTAATTCTACACACCAATAGCTCGCCCCCTTCAAGATAGTTGCATTTGTTAAACCAAAATGGGTTTTGAGCATACCTCTCAAGGACTAATTTGATGCGCTAACACATCTTCAACAACGACTCTTTCATTCTCTCCTATATAAGGATCTAAGTATAGTTGAAGAAATATAGCAGACTTCTATAATTTTACAAGTGCACTTACGCTATCAAATTATATAGCACACAAACACTTAGAGAAATTCTTACAAATTTTCATAACTTAGAATTTCTTAAGTATGAGAAATCATCTGAACTTAAATTTCTTAGACTTCTGATTGTATATCAAGTGTAAACCACAATCTTATTCTATTGTTAAACTTTGATAGTCTTTTTATTGTGTGATTGAGCAGGAAGTCTCTTGTATGTTTGAGCAAATTGTTATATGTGAGATTATAGTGAAAATCCCTTGGAAATGCAAGGGGACTAGACTGTTCTTGGTTTGTGGGAGGAACCAGTATAATTTGCTTGAGTTGTCTCTTTCTCTCTTCTCTATTTGTGTTTAATTTATTTTCGCTGCATAACTCTGTTTCAGTTTGATAAGAACTCTGCCTCTGATTTGACTTTGAACTATTTCTTATAAACACTTGAAAAAGTTTTTGAAAAAGCCAACACAATTCAACCACCTTCTTGTATTTTTCTCACCTCCAATATTAGTTATGACAGCCACATTTACAACAGTCTTCAACTTAATCTTCACTTTTTTAGTCAACAACAAACTTCATACATAATGTGGACTCTCAAACATCAACTGTTCTAAACAACGAATGAGAAGCAAAGTTGATCAACATCCTGAAAATTTTTATATATCAATAAACAACTGAATAAAGTAACAATCATAATACGCTAACAACATCAAAATATAGGATCATATGCTAGAAATCCTAATAGAAGCCCATAAATGTCATATCACGGTTGTGTTTAGACACAAAAGCTTATGGATTATTCATTGTATAAAGAAAATACCTATAATAATCCCCTGAATGTCAGTTCATTAGTTATATAAAAGCGAACTTAATTTCCCAACTTCATTTGTTGGTGTTGCTTCATTAAGTTAGTGCTTCCTCATTTGTATTGCATCTAAATTAATGATATGATTCAACACCCTTAAGCACTCTTCTTCATCATTTCGTGGTGAACCTCCCGATGATTCAATCAACGTAATAGTCGACATCTCTACAATATTAAAAACTTTATGATATTATTAATTAGAAATTTATTTTGTACAGGAAAATAAATAACAAGTTAACCCAAAAAATTGAGAGGATAAGTTAATCCATTTTGAACAAACACGCATAAGTACATAAATTAAAAAAGAGGGATACAACAAAC
This sequence comes from Medicago ruthenica, assembly GCA_018208015.1. Taxonomy (NCBI): domain Eukaryota; kingdom Viridiplantae; phylum Streptophyta; class Magnoliopsida; order Fabales; family Fabaceae; genus Medicago; species Medicago ruthenica. The sequence goes on from CM031373.1 coordinate 54,601,977, forward strand.
TGATATGGTTATAACAAAGTCATACTTAGCATTTAACAATTTTATGAAGTTCAACAAAGTTTAGTCACAATAGTGTCAATAAGATTTTGTCGATAAATATGTGTGTTATAATTGAAGTAAGCTAATCAAAAAGAGGGAAATATGGTGGAGCCTTACTAATCTTGCTACTAGTTGATTCTTCAGGTTGCCCTCGTTATCGTATTAAGAGAAGAGCAAGTGTTTAGTTGTTGGTAGACAATTGGATATGAAAGTAAAGGATTAAAGGCTATGAAGGTATAATAAAAGTTAAAGTTTCTAATTCTTATGTTTCTTAATAATTCACATAACCGAAACGGTTTTTAAGATTTTTTTAATATTGAATTAATTTGATAAATATAAAAGTTTAAAAACTAACTAAAATGGTTTATATATATATATATATATAATTGAGTCAACTCATAAACTTAACGAGTCCAACTATATGCAACTCAAGCCCAGTTCATTTAATTAACAAACTTAATTTTCAGCTCAAGTCTAGCTCGTTAGGTTCATGACCCAAGTTAAACGGATTAACTCTTGAGTCGAATTTCAAACTATATTTGAGTTGATTCGGTTCATTGTCAGCCTTACACGTCACTAATGGATTAATCAATCAATGATAATGGATTGGAAAAAATATCCAATCGATGCTATTTGATTTGTACGTGGATTTACCAATTGGAAAATGTGACAACTTGGGTACCCATCAATAAAAGTTATTTATTTGTTTTATATTATTTTTAATGTTATATAAATACATTGTTTTGATTGGGTCAACTCAGCATGGGTAGTATTACCCACCTTTTATTTATGGGTAAACAAGAATTTGTCATTGGAAAAAGGCAACAATTTGGATGATCAAAATCAAATTGAAAGAGACGAAAATCAGTAAAGGTTGCACTCATGCTAGGCGCCAACCCTAGCATAGCGTTTTTAGATCATTTCTATAAAACTTTCAATCAATTTAAAATTATATGATGATATGATATTTTGACACTTTTTTTTTATAAATGTTATTTTGACACATCAAACTTCACATCGTTTAGCGTGCGTGAGATGTTAATATTCATATATCTTAGTAATATATCAAGCGATTTTATATTATTTAATTTTTTACATAGATAATCTATACGATAGTAAATTTTAATTCAATAGTGAATTTGTAATATATATATATATATATATATATATATATATATATATATATATATATATATATATTAAACATATATTTCGAAAGACAATTAGATATGCGAGACATGTGAGTCTGGATGGTAGATACTCCATCCTATACCTCCTATTTATACTATATTATTAAAAAGGGAAAATATATATACAAGAGGGAGAGCCAAATCAAAACCCTCGTAAAGCAAAGAAAAAAGAAAAACAAATATGAAAAGCAAAGAAAATGGCCCTAAAAGAAAATGTGTTGTTCAACCGCCTTTGGGTTCATCCTTGGATTGAGTGTTGTATCAATTAAGTTTGTTTAGTTGTTTCTTATGCTTCTTCGTCGGATTTGAAGGTGAGAAAAACACAAGAAGGAGGTTTAATTGTGTTGGTTTTTTCTGATTCTTTTTCTGAGTGTTGGAACTGGTCAGATTCTGAGGGGTTCAGAGTCTGACACAGAGTCTGAGTGCAGCGGATTAATAACAGACACAAAGATAAGAGAGAGAGAGAGAGAGAGAGAGAGAGCAGACACAAGCAATTTATACCGGTTCCTCCCACAACACAGGAGTAATCAAGTCCCCTTACACTTCCAAAAGATTTCACTATAATCATTACTGGTTACAATGGCTCAAGGACTCTTCCAAGAGACTTCCAGATGCTCAAGGTCACTACCAAGAGACTTCCACTGCTCAAGGACAACTCCAAGAGACTTTTATTGCTCAAGCACGCAGGCAAGAGACTTTCAATGCTCAAGGACAACTCCAAGAGACTTCTAATGCTCAATCACAAGTGAAAGAGACTTTTTGTTCTCAAGCTTTGCAGGCAAGAGACTTCTATTTATTTACAAATATAAACAAATTTGTTCTTACACCAGATATAACAATGGTGGTGTAAACTGAACAATGTTTGAACAGACTCTTATGACTTTAGGATTTCTAAGATACAAAAGTTGAAACGAAAATCCTAAGTATTTTGCGCTATTTGATTTTGGCAGAGTAATGGCACAGTAAAATAGAAGAGTCTTGTTAATCTTCTTCAGGTCTTTAACTCCTTATATAGGCAGGGATTTGAGAGACGTTGGAGAAGAGTGTCAGCGCATTAAGAGTCGTTGAGAAGCTTCAAATCAAGGACGTTTGACCATTGCCTGATATGGATAATTTCGTTGGATAGTCATTCGAAAATCCCTTGCTGAGACTGGAAGTATTTGTTCATTCTCATTGTCCTTGAAGTCCTTTGTCTGTTTCCACACGTGGTCAGAAGAAGACAAAACTGTACTCAGATCCATTGATGGAGACAACTATAAAAGATGACAAATTTGACGTGGAGTCTGGGTCCTTTAGTATCTGTTGAGTCTGGGGGTCTTCTAAGTCTGTTGCAGTCTTCTGAGTCTGATGATCTTCACAGAGTCTGATGTGGTTAAACTTCAGATTCTGAGAGGCGTTCTTTTCTTATGATCCAAGATGTTGACTTCTGGTTTACCTTTCTTCAGATCTTCTACCATAGTATTCTTAAGCTTCTGATGCTTTAATACATGTTCAATACTTGATGGATAGATTCTATGATCTTGCACACTTGAACAAATATTAGTATATGCAATTGTTCTTCAATACTTTGTTATCATAAAAACCTTAGAGGAATTGTACAAACCACTTTTGTTCCAACAATCTCCCCATTTTTTATTATGACAAACACAAGTATTTGAAACAATTGTTGTTAATCTAATTAATATGTAGACTTGAGGGTCTGAGGTTTGCAAGCTCCCCCTGAGTCTGTGATAGTCCATTAAGGTGAGGTTTGCAAGCTCTCCCTAAGTCCTATATGATAGTTCCTAAGGTGAGGTTTGTAAGCTCCCCCTAAGTTCTATCCCGGTTAATTAAATTCATTTTTAAAAATAAAGAAACGCATCAAAGCATATACATATTAGCACATCAGAACTTTAAAGTGTATCAGATCTTTAAACATATCAGAGTTGTTGAGGTCTGTTTCATTTAATCAAGTCTGATAACACCTTTTAGAATCTGATGAGTTCTCAAATAAGCACAAGTTAAATTAAGAGTAAACTTATCAGAACTTCAGCTTGTATCAGACTCTTAGACATATCAGAACTACTCAAGTCTGGTTAGTTTAGTCAAGTCTGATAACTTCTTCAGAGTCTGATGACTTTTCAATTAAGCGCAGATTAACTTGAATTTTAAATTAAGTTCCTTAGCTTTTTCACTTAGGCTCAGAGTTCAAATACTCTATCATACTCCCCCTTTTGTCATCAACAAAAAATATGCAAGATAAAGCTAGGAATAAATCGAAACATGCATATAACATTGATAAATAAGAGTGCATTAGACAAAGGTACAATTCAGAGTACATAACAAGTAAAAACAAGGGATTAAAATAGTAAAAAAAATCCAATATTTTGTTTTTCATCATCTCGAGCAAGGTTTTGACTTTTTTGTTAGTTTCAGTAGATTCAGCTTTCATCTCTTTCTGAGTCTGACCAATTTCTTCCACTCTTGTCTTCATATCACCTTGCTTAGCTTCCAATGACGTCACTATAGATTTCAGAGCCTTCTGTTCTGCCTCCAGAACCACCAACTTTTGATCTTCATCTACATTACTCATGTCATTCAGCTCAGGTTCTAGGATAAGTTGTTAAGTCAGAGATGGACTATGAGAGACCTCAAGAGTGGTTTCTATTGAAGTAGATAATATAGTCACAAGAAAGGGGGGGTTTGAATTGTGACCCTTTTTAAAATCTAATCATGTACTTAAACAAATTGCTTCTCAAGTTGATTCTTGGAAGAACAAAGTTAAACAGACTTCAGAACGTTCTGAAGTGTCAGTTGCAGAATAGGATATTTAAGTTAAGTGTTGTGTGTGTGATGTGTATGCAGTAATATAAAGAGTATAGGGAGAGAAGAAGGACACACAGAATTTTATAGTGGTTCACCCAATGTGGGCTAGTCCACTCCTCACAATCTTGTGAGAGTTTTCCACTATGATGCTTGAGATACCCTCTCAAATCCTGCACCTTACAATCTTGTCCACTTGGAACGGTTACAACCTGTATTCTCTAAGCCTCAGCAGGCTCTCAACTTTCTGTACTAAGTCACACCAGACTTTGTACTATGTTACTCAACCTAGACTTTAATACCCTTAAAACTAGATGAGATTTGCTCTTTACAATTGATTGGAGAATTTAAGAAATGAGATTGAGATGAAGACTTTCAGAAGAGAAGGGGGAGAGTTTATCTTTGACAAGATAAAGAGAATTGATTTACACTTTGAGTGATGATCAATTTGAGATGCTAAAGCTTCAAACACTTTTCAAATGTTTTCTTGTATGCTTTGCAATGGTGTGTATAATGCTGAGCCTTTCACTTCTATTTATAGAGTTCTTGGTCTCTTGTAACCGTTGGAGGGTGACCAATGGTCTTGTGCCATGTGTCCTGGGCCCCACTGACTTTTACTTGAAAATCTGGGTGAACATTCTGACTTTCAGAATGTTGTTATGTTCTTGAGAATACTTCAGAATGTTGTTGCATTCTTGATGACATTCATCTGGGTTCATCATGTATGAATGAACATATGAATTTCTGGATTGCTGATAGACTCTTGTTTATGCGTGCAGTACATCAGAATGTTTCTGTGCCAAAAGCTTTGCAAATCTGTCTTGGATTATGTGCAGGAGAGAGAAAAGTGGAACCATCACTTCATGCCCATGCTTTAGGGGATTTTGCTGATCTGTAACAGTACCAACCCCTTAGGTGTCAAGATCTCATGGATTCTGACTTTGAGATTGTGATTTGGCTTTTGCTTTACTTTTCCAACTGCTTTACTGTTGCTTGTCAGAATTGAAGCATGTGCTGTATTGAACATTCTGAACTTCAGAATATCCTTTTTGTTTCACTTAGGATGACTTGTAAGACTTCCATTTGATGTAATCAAATCCTAATAGTGAAACATAAATGAAGTGAGGTAATTTGATCATCTAGGATGATATTCCCTTTTGGAATATTCCTGTTAATTCAATGTTCATAGTCTTAAATGAACATTGAATGTCCTTTTTGACATTCATCTTGTAGATGCCTTTATTGCTTGATTGATCCATGCAAGTATGTTTTTCTTGGACATTTATTTATGTCACGTGTGGCATGCATGTTCTTGAATTTCTGGGCTGGTGTATGAGCAGCTTTATGACAAGGTTTCAGAACTTGTGAACAACCTTCTGAACTGCATATCAGCTTCTGAACTATGTTCAGCTTCTGATCAACATTGCTGCATCTGAACAGGATTTCACCTTCTGAACTGTGTTTCAGCTTCTGAACTTCATTTTAGCTTCTGAACTATGTTCAGCTTCTGAACTGTGTCCAGCTTCTGAACTGAGTCCAACCTTCTGAACTATGTTCAGCTTCTGAACTGAGTCCAACTTTCTGAACTGTGTTCAGCTTCTGAACTGAGTCCAATTTTCTGAACTATGACAAAGTTCTTTCTTTGATTCCTTGTATCTTGGTATGGTTCATATCTTGTTCCTGTCTTAATTAACCACTCAAGAACACAAGTTAAATACCAAGAAACTAATCAAAGTCCATTAATCCTTTAATCATTTAGGGTTTGTTATCTTTAAAATTAATTAGGGATTTTGCCTCAACATCTATGACAGGCTGAGGTGGAGCTTGCAGCTGTCTAAAAACATTCCTTTTGAGATCTACAATTTCCATTACCCCTTTGACTGCATCAAGCCAGTTGAACCGATTTCTCTTGCATTTTCAGCTAATAGAGGCTTGATTTGCTCGAGAGTCAGATTGACTAATTTTTGCAGTAAGTTCCACTCAAAGATGATTCTTTCTGCACAAACAGCTCTTAAAGCTTTTACAATATGTTCTGCGAGTTCTTGTATAAATAGTGTTGAATACTTCTTCAAGGTCATTTGAGTGGTCATAGAAGGAGGGTGGGTGGTACAGAGAGACTTTCAATTATTTCTAGGGAGTGAGGGTTCAACAAATTCATCAAATGTTTCTTCATTAGATAATTCAAGTAGAGAGTCTGCAGGTAGGGGTAGTGTAGAGACTATTGGTTCTGGCTCATCATGTAGTAAGTCTGCAGGTAGAGGCTGAGTAGAAATGAACTGATTCTGGCTGAACAAGGTCTATGGTGAGTTGGAGCCAATCAACTACCAAAGGCTCAAGAAACAGTAGCATCTTTAGCTTTGGAAGTTGTGTGAGAATAGTGACGGTTGTTTGTGGTTGTGGGATTTGAGGTTGTAGATTGATTTAAGTAGTATGTGTAGCAATTTGAGTAGTTTGGGGTGATGATGCTAGAGAGAAGTATAAGATACTAGCAGAATACCTTTCCATATGATACAAGGCATAAGTATCCTTATACACAGGTGGGAAAGATGAAGGTGTGGAAACGATGGTGGAGGGATTTGAAGAAGTATCAACAACATTTACACATGAGACAGAATCATTACCTTGCAGATCCTGAGTGACTTCTGCATTTCCTTCTAGAAGATTCTATTAACCAGCAACCTCTGCTACTTGATCAGATCCTTTCTCGTGAGCAACAATTCTTCCTCAGTTATCAAGCTCACTCCTACGACATCTTTCTCAACATATTCAACAATTGCTTTGACCAGAGTAGAAGCAGTCTCAACAACCTCCTTCACAGGAACTGACGTCTTGAATTTGTAAATTGAAGACAGCTTTTGATTATCACTTTTTATTTCAGAGTCTGACCCATTATCAACTAACTTCCTCATTCTCTTAGGCTCATTAGAGGCTTTCTCAGGTCCCTTTCCTCTTGGTTCCAGAAGCAGTAGGAGTCTGTTTCAAGTGGTTGAGTCTCAGTAGGAGCAGCACCACTTCTAGTTCTTGTCTCCTTAACTTCTGCTATAGACAGTTCTTGCAATTCTTTTTGCACTTCCACTTTCTTCTTCTTCTTGGCAGGTGCAGATGTTGTGGCCTTGGAGTCTTTGGAGGCCTTATCAGAAGCTTTTCTCTTATTCTTCTTCTTTCCATCAGTAGCTTCTAGTGCAGCAGGAATGTCTTCCAGGTTGACATGTGTGATGGCAGCCTGTCATATCATATTTTTAGAGTCTTCTTAATTAAGTTTTTAGTCTATTATTATTTATACAGTATTTGATTTAGAGTCATTTTGAATAAAGTCGATATTTTTGATTTATTGAGTCAAATAAGGTTTCATCAGCTATTATTACTACTGGTTTGTGGTCATATGTCTATGAATTTACTTGATAGGCAATTTGAGAAGGAACATGTGGCACAAGGAAAGAAATGGAAGTAAGAGAAAACGTGATTGACATAAAAGAGCCACATGAATAAGTTGTAATTCTTAGGTGGTGTGAATATAAAAAGGATGAGAAAGGCATTGGGCCTACGTCATGTGTAAACTCTAGCTGACCCAAAATAAAGAATTATGGAGTTGATATAAAAGAAAAAAGGAAATTGCTCTTCCCCCATACTAAAATGCTCATTCCTGAAGAAAATGACCAAAATACCCCTGCATGATTTAAGTCACGCTTGGTATTTGAACTCAAATATATGCACTACATACCCCATATTTGTTAAATCCTTATTATAATTAAACTGTCAAGTTGAGATTGAAACAATTCATGTGGAGACGAACTTATAAATTTTATTACTTCGATGCATTGTTAGTACACTTGCTAAAAGTCTATCAATGTGCATTGAAGTCTGCTTTGGCCTTTGACACCACGTCTGCCAGCTCCTCTGGGCTTAGATTTCTGATGATTTTAGGAAAGTCTAGAATGAATGGTCTTCCATTTTCTTTGATGGCATAGGTAGAAGGTTTCTTAATAGGCTTTGGTAGGATAATTCTCATATTTCCCAGAAGCTCTCCTGTCATGGCTTCCCCAAATTCTATACCAAGGTCAGGGCGACCTAGACTCTCCAGCTTCTGAACTACTTTGCTCTGGTGAAATAATTCAGATAGAAGCCTTGGATATGGAATGCTCTTGTGTTGTGTCCTCCATGAGTTGTCAATTTATGTGCATAAGTGGTGAAACATATACCTAGCAATGATTAACCTTAGCATTCTTGTGTAGATGTAGGAGAATCACCTTGTGAATCCAGCTAGGTTGATCTGCGCTTCCTGATCTGGGAAAAATGCACTGAATGATGAATTTGAGCAGAAACATTTCCATGTCAAGCATGTTGGTGGCTTTGTCTGCCTAGCTTTTCTTGCCACCCTTATCTTCCTCTTCGTTTTCCTCTACAACTTTTTCTTCTATAACCTTATAGAGAGTGATCTTGATTTCATCTCCAAACTTTGAAGAAATGAAGTTTGGATCTGTTTCGAAGAATTTAGTATTGTCCAGCCATATCAACTTGGCTATGCTGGATTGAGTTATGGTAATCTCAATCTCCATAATTGATGACCTAATCTCCACTTCTTGTCCTTCTATAGTAGCCTTCATAATCTCTCCTCTAACCCAAAAGTCCTTGACAAGCGTTGTATAGTAGGGTCTATCTAGAACATCAAACAAGCTCATTCATCCATGCTTGTTGAACTTTGCTCTCATGTCGTACCCGTTCTCAACAAACGAATCAAAATCCACAACGAACTCCTTTACCAGTTTGAGTTCACGTTCCAGAAACTCCATTGTTCTTCCCTTGAGTGATGCAGAGACTTGTCCAAATGATGATGTTGATGAAGCCATGATTCTGGAGTTAGGGTTGTTCTAAGGGTTTGTTTGAAAAAGGGTTGATTTTCTGAGAAGGCTTAAGAACGAAAGTGTAGGAAGTGAAAGTGAAGGTGTGTGATTTTGTGTAAACTTTTCAACTTCAAATTTTTTGAGAACATAAACATGCAGTGATGATAGACAAAAGCATTAATGACAAAGAGGGGCGCGAGGTTACAGTGTTCAAAGCAAAACATCATTGCCTAGCAGTTATTATCCAACAATTAATATACCCGTCAAATAAAAACTTCCCAGTCTAGTGTAAAGTGAGTGGGCCAGGTGTCAATAAAGTAGATTGAATACCTTTCCACTTATGTGACACGTCAGACAAAAGTGATTATCTAACTCTGAACCTTCAGAGGTACAGATGCAGTTAGATGCTTGTTCCCATCAAACTTACTCATAGAGATTCTGACATGGACTAGCTTCTGAGTGTTATCTGACTCTGAGCTTCATCATATCTTATGACTGTTAAATAACAACAAAAGCTTATCATACCTTTGCATTACTTCTGAAGCTTATTCTTCATAATCTTCTTTTGATCTGTCATTTTGATTCCAACAATGTTCTTCTGGGATTGCTTTCCATTAAGATCCCACATTGTTTTCCTGTTATATGATCAGCTTCTCCTTTAGTCACACTTCATTCAACATGTGAATATCCTTCTAGTTTATTCACTTGCTTCAATATTCCACATGGTTTTCACTAGTGTAGCATTTGTGACATCTTTTGAAATCTGTATACCTGCATAACCTTTTTAACTAGTTTTGACACTTATCATCAAGCTTTCTGTTAGCAGATAAGATATGTATATATTCTTTAACCGATGTAGTTTCAGAATTATATATTGTGTATGCCTTGATCCTTTAGAGTTTTCATAGAGGAATACCCTTAGGATTATGACACAATTTGCTTCAGACAGATTCAGATGTTTAGGATATAAGTAGTACATCTAAACTTATGAGAATGAGACATACTTGGTTTATTTCTCTTAATTGATTCATATGATGCTCTTGTTTCAGATCATATGACTCAACTCAGGTTCTGAGAAATTAACTAAGCTCTTTTGCTTTAGTTATCAAATAAGACTGATTCATGCTCCTGCCTGTTTGCTTGTTCAATATCAACTAACATAAGCAGGTTCAGATTAGGAGGTTCTTAAAGTCTGAAAAGATAGGACAACATTGTTTTCTTGAAAAAGATTTTCTCAAAAGATTTTTTTCTAGCATGCCCCCCTTTATAAAGAGCATCTAACTACTGTTGAAACTCTGGTAGTCCCTTGACTAATTAAACTTGCCAAACTATTGAAGTTATTCTATAGTTGTCATGTTGTAAACTTTTTAACCCAAAGTTATCAACCATTACTTGTTAAGAGAAAATAATATATTTTCTGATCAGCCAGATTTAAAAGTTGATTTCAAAATCTTTGTCCCTTCTTTAAAATTGAGAACATGGTAAACTTGTCACATTGATAACAATGCAGATTCTCACATCTCATAACATATCATAACAGCTATATACATAATCAATCTATGTTTAGCATATTATGTTCAGATATATCAAAAATAAACAAAACAATAATTACATGAGAAAGAGAAAGAAGGATTAACCATAAGTAATGTACCAGAAGTCATCCTCTTCTAGGTTCCCTTTAGAAACCGCAGTATCTTCCTATTTCAGTGTGAGGACTTGGAACACATGCAATTCTTCCATCATGTTTTATGAATAGCCATTCTCCAGGAATTAGAATTGAGTTCAGTGTTTTGCTCCGAGGACTACCTGAAACGTAAACAATTTATGTTCTAGGTACCCACAGCTTGATGGGTCCTTTCTTGTTAGTTCTGGAAGATCTTCCCTTCCTTTGTACCATAGGCTTGAAGCTCAGGTGCTGATAACTATCCAAGACTTTTGATTTAATAGTTTCTGGTCTTGAATGGTTCTTAGCTTCAGACTTCGAGTTACTCATAATGTGAGGTCTCTGTGTCTTAGTTTTTGACCTTACTGAAGTCTTTGCCTTTTTAGACTCAGACTCTGGTTTGATCATAACCTTTGACTTTTCAGTCTCAGATTCTAGCTCAATCAGAACACTTGACTTTACAGTCACAGATTCTGGCTTGGTCAGATCCTGGGACTCGGGGACTCTGGATTCTAAGTTGTTCAAACTTTGAGCTTCTGATCCTTTTGGCACCGAGTGAGTGTGCAGATATTCCTCCCTGTGAACAAGGCTCGAAGGCTTTATTGGCTCATCTGGAGTTTGCATTCCTTTGCAACATTTTTCACAACAACAAACTTCTTCATCTTTGTTTCTGCACATATTGTAAATCATCATGGCTAGCCTGCTTTTTCCAATGGATATGGCTTGGTACTCTTCAAAGATTGGTTCATGATTTGCCAAGGCCTTGATGACTTTGTCTTCAGAAACTGCTTCCAATACTTCAGTATTATCTTCAAGTTACTTGATGTGATCTCTCATATCTTGTTAATGTTCCATTGCAATGTCGTACTCCCTTTGTAAATCAGTTTCTTTAGTACAATGATCAACAGATCTTCCATACTCTAGGATGTCATTTCTTATTAGAAGGTGATCATACTGCCTTTTCCATGAAACTGCCGCTTGCTTCTAACAAGTCGAACTTTTTCTTCAACTTACAAAATTATCTTGACTTGTATACACATCTTCGGACGAGTTCTTTGACAACACCTACTAATTCCTTATTAGTGAGGTTGTAAAGTTCCTTGTCTTCATCATCAGAATATGATCCAGACTCAGCATCAGAAGCTTATGTAGCCACCAGACCCAAGTTTGCTCCTTCTTCATCTTTGTCAGATTTTGCCTTCTCATCAAATTCATCCCATGTAGCCATGAGACTTTCCTTTAGCTTGCTCTTGTATTTCTACTTCTTAGAGCTTTCTTGCTTGGAACTTCCTTTTCTTGGCTTGTCCTTCTGTAGCTCTGGACATTCAACAATAAAATGTCACGTCTTCTTGCAGTTGTAGCAGCCATCCTGATCTTCACTCTAGGTCTTGAATCCTGATCTCTTGGAACCATTGCTTCTACCTATGAATTTTATTTTCTTGGTCAGATACTGGAACATCTTAGTTAAATAAGCTATCTCCTCAATATCTGAATCATTATCAGATCCTTCATCTAGAGTCTCTTCCTCTGGCTCAGCAGATTTAAGAGCTTTGGTTGATTTACTCTTAGAGGTCAAAGCAATAGACTTGCACTTCTGAGTTGGTTCATCACCATCAAGCTCAATCTCATGACTCTTGAGTGAGCTTATCAGGTTCTCCAGAAGACTTAATCATCTCAATATTCGCCACTGGTTCTAAAATAAAAGGATGTTGCTCATTACCATTTTGGCCAACCAAGTCATGGAAGTATCGACAATATCATCGGTGACATTTGATAATGAAAAATAAAAAGAGGTGCTTGACTTTGGAGGTTGTTCAGTACGAGCTATCCAAGAGGCAACAGGTTCATACGATATGGTCTGACCTTTTGTACCTTGTTGCAATGATGGTTATATATATATATATATATATATATATATATATATATATATATATTATAAAGTTATTGAAAGTGTAATACCATCCGCATATTACATTGGTGTAATTTGATATATAGACAATGAAGGATCAAATCACACATAATTTCATATGCAGATATTTTTAGAGCATTAACTTTTTACTGACTACATATACTTCAAATATAATTTTTGGATTGAAAGTTATTATAAAATATCTTTTAATTTTTTAACGTGGATCTAAAATAAATTGACGTTTTCGAGAGAGGTTGAGATTAATATCAGTTGGTAAAAGTGCATAAAACATTGGTATTTTTGTATTTTAGAAACATATCAATCTGATGGTGAATATTTTTTATATGTAAGGTTGAGCTCTCGGGGCTCACCAGGATCAAGGACAGAGCTCAAAACTCAAAGAACACTTATATAGGTACTTACAAATCACCCACTAAAGAAGTCATCAAGCTTACAACAAGAGTTGAATCCACAACCTTATGTGTGACTCAACTCCTTATCAATTGAGTCAATATTACAAAAAGTGATTAAATAGTGTAGTAGTAACTACTGCCATAATTGACCTCTTCACCGAATATGACACATAGTTTTTTTTTATTATTTATTTACAAATACACAACATTATTTTTATAAATACACAATACGTCAAATATTTCATTAATTCTAATCTATCTTGATTAGGGATGTAAATAGATATCCATGAGTGCAGATAATATGATATCTGTCTCCGTCCCGCAGATAAATATGATATCTTTACCTTCTCTATATCCACATGGATATTCATTAAGATGGATTTTGAGGTATCCACGTGTATATACAGATATTCATGGATAACATTTTAAAAAAATGATTTTTGTTAATGATTGTTTATAATTATCTAAAACTTAACAACAAAAATTCATCACATTTCTCTCAAAAAAAAAAATTCATCACATTCATTTTCTTCTTTTTACCAAAATATAATAATATTCGTACATTACAACAACGATATTCAGACATAGTAATATTCATACGTTTTGTTTCTAACAAAAAAAATTAATCATAATTGACAAAAAAACAAAGTTCTTTGATTAAAAAAACATAACTAAAGGGTAATATTATTAGTTTGTTTTAGATGAAAATTGAAGTGTCACATTCTAATACTATATAGTATTAGAGTTTTTTTTTACGGATGTTGAAAGGACAGTAAAGTTATTTATGTATTTTATTTAGTTTAATAGCGGGTGCAGATATCCACGAATGCGGATACCATGAAATCCGCATCCATATCCATAAAATAACGGGTAGTTGAAACATCCATTTATTTTATCCGTAAATATCATTAATGTATATGTCTCGTACTGTGACATATTTAATCTACGGATATCCACGGGTGCTCATTTTTTGCCATCCATTGAAATCAATTCACCGAGATTTGTTTCTTAATTGTAAGGAAAAGAGAAGAGCTATAACGAAACTTTATTCGGGAAAATCCACGAAGCGTTTTAATTTTATCGCGATGTGCATGTGATCATTTCTCTCGCGATAACTAGCATTTATCTAAGGAAAATTCGTGCATATATAATCGAACCAGATGAAATGGATGTTTTAATTAATTTATAATTTATGTTAAAAAGTAATTTCTTTTAATGCACCTTCTTAATAAAACTTTCCAAATTAAAAAAATAATTAGTTAGTCATAATTTACACCTTTCCAAACAAGCCCTTATCATTATATATTAAAAAATTGTACAGCTTGCATATACCAAATTAGGTATCAAATTTCTATATCTTCTGTATAAAGGGAAGCATGTTTATGAGTACTATCGGGAGGTTGTCAGTGACAAGACTTTCCGGAACACAATATTTTCCTTATGTTAAATATTTTTACACGTTAAATGTATACTAATAAACAATTAAACATTTTTATATGGAATTTATGTATTCATATCACTTTATTACCTTATAGGAAAATATTTATCACATAACATGTAAGTCGATCAAATATCTCACATTTTAAAATATATTTTAAAGTTGTTTCGATGATGTCATAATACGAGTCATTTGATTCTCATCTAACGATTGAGAGTGTGATTGTGTGTTTTCTACAACGGAAGGAAACTTGAGCACTATCAAATTAGTCTATATAAATGACTCAATGTTTTGAGGAAGAAAACCACAAAAAAAAAAAAAAACATTTTCCAAATTTTTTCCACACTGACCATGAGAAATAAGGTGAAACTTGCATTCATGGTGAATGATTCAGCAAGGAAGATAACTTACAACAAAAGAAAAAAGAGTTTGATCAAGAAGGTTAATGAACTCAGCACCCTATGTGGGATTGATGCATGCGCTATAGTTTATAGCGAATTTCATTCAGAGCCAGAGGTTTGGCCTTCCCCATGGGAGGTCCAAAGGATTCTCACAAAGTTTAAAAATTATTCAGAATTCGAGCAAGGAAAGAAGAAGCTGAACCAAGAGAGCTATTTGAGGGAGAGGATTATGAAGTCCAAAGAGCAATTGGTGAAAGTGGAGAAGAACAATTGGGAGACGGAGAAGTCCTTGATCTTGTTTCAATGTCTTGTTAAAGAAAATTTTGTTGACACTTTGAACACAAATGTTTTGAGTGATCTAGCATGGGAAATTAATGAGAAGCTGAAGGAAATTACTTCAAAGGTCAATGAACTAGACACAAGTGCAACCAATTAGAGATTATGATTACCATAAAAATTTATTGTTTTGTTTGTTTGTTTGTTTTTGTTCTATTGATTTCCCTAATGTTATTTTGTGTTTGTTCTAAATCATTTGTGATAAATTGTTTTGGTTTAATATGCACTTTTTTTTAATGTTTTTAATAATATTTTCTTTTCAAAGGTGTTGATTTTTTTAACAAACGAAAAGGTGTTAGTTAGTTGAATGAATATGATGAATTCACTATGAGATTGCTTCCCAAAACAATATAAATTCTAAAAGGTATTTGAATCGCAAATCATCGTTCATGATTGAATGTGGTGATGTATATAAAATTTAAAGAAACAAAAACAAAATAATAATGTTCGATTTTTCTTAATCAAATAAATTGATTCTTAATATTTTTTTTTGAAAGAAAATTGATTCTTAATCTTTGTTTACCATATTCAGTAAATTATCCAAACTTAATTCTATGGATTATTTTCAAACTTAATTCTATTTTAAAAAATGTAAGGTTTATAGTCTCATTGTCATTGCGCAATCATACAGCAAACCTTGGAAGATATTAAGAAAAAAAACACACCAGTGAGATCCATCCTAATCCAATTTTTCCAACAAAAAGTTTTTTTTTTTTGAATAAATTTTCCAACAAAAAGTTATTAACTATATACGGAAATAGAAAATAAAATAGAGATGATAGGGAAGAAAATATTCATAGCAAAATGAAAGTGACATCAACTTTCACTCTTCATTTGAAATTGAACATATTTTTCAATAGCAAAATATGTGCATTGCGAAGAGACATTGTCCGTTGATTTTACACGATTTGCCCGCCCATTCTAACATGGATTGAGATCGTCTGTAGTTGAAGTCATACATTTTCTCACAAAAGTTTTTTTTCGGCCAAATACCTCTCGCGGGTCTTTAAGTTATATGTTTATAACAAATTAGTCATTTAAGTTTTTTTGTTACCAATTGGTCCTTTAAAGTTATTTTTTGTTATAAATTGGTCCTTTAAGTCATAAAATATTTACATTGTCATTCATTTTTTCATCCAACTTCGTTAAAAAGTGTTTATAGACCATTTAACATTAAGATGGTAGGTCCAAAAGTGCTTATGACATCAAACATGATTGCTTATACACATTTTCTTCTTCTTGTTTTTGAATTTCAAACCTAATTTTACATATAAATATTTGATCAACAATATTATAAATCAAGTAATCGATCAATTTTGTTTTGAATCAAGACCGAATAACACACCTATGAGCTCTAGTTTTTAAGACAATGAATTTGGACAAACCAACTTAACATTAAACATCAACATAAACAATTTTTGGTTGAGTTTGATGAAATTAGGATAATGGTGCAAATATTTTATGACTTAAAGGACCAATTTGTAACAAAAAAAAAAACTTTAAGGACTAACTTGTTATAATCATGTAACTTAAAGACTGCAAATGGTATTTGACCTTTTTTTTCTTCTGAAAACTTGACATCTGGTCTTTTCATATGGTAGTTTATCTTAATCGGATCACACAATCGGTTTCACACACTGAAATAATCTTAACTGTCGATTTAGATCGAATGATTTAAAGTTATAACTACGTCACACAGTTACAAACAAGGAGTCAAAATCCTTGTAACATCCCCATTTTCTTGTAACTGTCGATTGAACGAGGTTATGTGATGGGATAATGTTTGCGATAGTGAAAATGGAGTTTGCAAGAGTTAGGAAAGATAACGAAATAAATATCTTTTGATTATCAATATTAAGGAAATAGAAAGAAATATATTTTTATTTACAAATGTTTAAACTTTTTACAAATGATCACAATTTCTTCATTTCGACAAAATAAACGACGAAACTTACATGTAGTGCCTCACACGTTTACTTACCAAAATAAACCTTACACGTTTGAATAATTGTTCCCCTATTACAAATTATAAATTTACACGATAAAGAGAACGTGCAAAGATATTGTGAACACACCAAACATTAAAAGCATACAAATTCGACCCGAAGACTCATCTCTTATTACTAATCAACACTGTCAAGCTAAACCTAACACGTGCTACATAGTTTCTCGACGTTTAGAGAAACCTAAACCCAACAACACCAACAAAAAAACCAAAATCGCATACCCCAGCAATATCCAAGAGACCAAAAATACATTTAAGTGTTTTACTAAACTATTTTCAAGATGCCTTTGAGTCATGGGCCAAGTGCAGACACTAGGGTCCTATTCGATAAAAATAACTGATAACTTATAGTTAATAGCTTATTGAAAGTAGTTCACAACCTTCATTCAGCTTAAGACTAAATAGAACCATCTGGAATGGAATGGAGATTCCATTGAAATGGTAATGTTTGAACAAGACCTTAAAAATGAAACAATGTGCTTCAATTTGTTTTCTGAGATATTGAAAAGCAAATGCCGACACCATGTCACAACCATTAACTCCTTCATGCGCGACATCAACATGTTGACGATAATCAACTCTGTACCAAACCCAGAACTGAGTTCGTTAACCAGAACAAAATTAATGGTTTTGTCGGTGTTTTCTCTGATTATTGGAAGAGAAAACGTCATAAATCGATGTGAAAGGTAACAAGAGATGGCAGCGAGAGCAGGGGTTGTGATTGATCAAGGATTCACAGTGAACTGAATTCAATCTAGATTTGTTGAACATGATCTGGTTTTTAACGGAGAGATCATTGAGTCAAAAGAGGAAATTGATTTTAGCAACAAGGAAGAGAGGAAGTGTACAATGAAATGAAAACGTAAATTGGAAAGGAACCCAGTGTTGCCAGGTAAGGACCATGGAGCTCCCTTAAATTTAAGTTTTATAACCTAACAAAAAAAATAAAATATGTTTCTATCTATCCATTTTAAATTATAAACTATAAACTTAACAAAAAAATGTTAAATTTAACTAACAAAGAAAATTATACACGTAATTTTTTTTATAGTATTGTAACAATTGACGGAATTAGATCCTCTCTTGCCTTTTTTGTCCTATCATTCCTCTTTTTTTGAATCCAATGGTTGATTGACCCATAAAGGAAAAAAACAAAACAAATGAGAGAGAGAAAAAACAAGTGGGTTGAATGGTTGAAATTAATGCAGCACCAACAACATGAGAGAAAACGTAAAAGAGGACCCAAATCCAATAAACGAAAAAAAAAGTAACTGTAACAATGCATATATACATGTCCCTGTCCCTTAAAAAAAGCGTAAGAATATGGGTGAGTTTTGTAACAGCCCGATTTTTAGAATTAGAATTATTTTAGTGTTGTGATCTTTGTTAATTGTTTATTTTATTTAATTAATGATTATTTTATGTGTGATTGGTGAGTTAAAGGATTATTAAGTAATTGAGGGTATTTTAGTCATTTTGGTATGAGTGACATTTTTGTAATTATGCTAGAACTACTAATTTGAATTTTAGAGAATAGTGGTGTATAATTAATATGGAGGTTTAAGTGAAGTTAAAATGTAGAGAAAATAATTGTGAGTTAATTGTGACTAAGCTCATTAGTGGGAGTGACCTATAATCCATATTATAAATAGAATAGTAGTGAGTGGTGGTGAATGAGGTTAAACATTTTAACACAAAGTTTTGAGAGGCAAGTGAGAGAATAGAGAAAGGAGAGGCTTGGAGATGAGGAAACTAGAAGAGCTCAAGGGGAAGAGGAGAATTCTACTAGAAGTAGCAAGAAAAGTGAAGAATTAAAGTAAGAGGTGAGATTACTTTTACCAAATGGGTTTAATAAGCAATTTTGAGGTTTGAGTATTTTAGATTATGATTAATTGCATGTTAATTACTGCTGATTTTGGTGAATTTCGTGCTCCTTTTTGTTGATTAAATTAAGCATGTTAAATCTTGATGAAATTGCATTTTCTTCATGTCAAAATTCATGTTTTATTATGTTAAATTGATGCATTTGTGAATTTTGATGATCTTGATGATTAACATGATAATTGAATGATGTTTGTTGATTATGAAGTTGATTATGAGCATGTGTATGTGTTTTGTTTGAGAAATCATGAGGTTATGTTGAATAAATTATAATTTAAGTGATTTTGGGAAAATTGATTAATTAAGTGAATTTGATTAAGTTGTTGTTGTTTTAATAAAGTTGTTGTCATATGATGAAAAACATGAAAAGATTGTGTTGGTTGTGTAGCTTTGATGTGAATTAAGTTGTTGTTGTTGTTGTTGGTGTTTTGCTAAAATAACTTAATTGAGTGAAAATGAATAAGTTGCTGTTGAAATAGTTTGAATATGTGATTATGGTGATGTTGGACTTGAGAAAATACTGTTGATGTTGATATGCATGCTTATTTGTTAAGTTGTTGGTGAAAATAGATTTTTTAGACGAACTTTGAAATTAACCGAAAAACCTTGAGAATACATGTCAATTTGATGTTTCACTGTGTATCCATTGTTCAATTAAAGTGTATTGATCATGGGTATTGTTTGTAAAATGATTTTGGATCAATTGGGATGAAAAATGAGATTTTTTGGGTGGAATTTGGGGTCTTCCCGTAGTGAAAACCCAGTTTTCTGGAACTTCGCTAAGCGAAGTCCCTGGTCGTTGAGCGACTGATAAGTGGCAAGAAATGAATAAATCCATGTCTTTTATAAGGCTTTTTAGTTACTTGTTGTGCAAGTTATCTTAGGAAAAGCATGGAATTTATGAATAAATGCCATTTATTCTTCCCCATTTATGTAGGAAAAAGCAAGCCAGGACTTGAAAATAGCAAGAAATCATGAAGAGAAGAATGAAGAATCTCGCCCAGCGAGCCCTTGGCGAGTGAATGGCGAGTTGAGGCAGGGATTTTCAGGAGTTTCTCAAAGTTAAACTCGCCTGGCGAGTACTTGGCGAGTGGTTGGCGAGTTCAGGCAGGGATTTTCTGGAACAGGGGAAGTTTGATTTCGCCCAGCGAAATATTGGTCGCTCAGCGAGATCATCAAGGCGGTTTAATGCTGTAGAAGACGTGGCAAAATGCCACTGGCCAGATAGTTAAACTCGCTGAGCGAAAGTTATCTCGCTGAGCGAGATTTCACTTATCAGTTTTTGTATATAAGCTATCTTTCAGCTTTTAGGTAAATAATTAAGTTATTGTTAAGCTTTCATTAAGAACGAATTTTAGAGATTTATTAGCAGAGAATAGGGCTAAAAGAAGGGCACTTCAAAGGACAAACAAGGAATCAAGTTTAGATCATTAAAGGGTTTTTGAGAAATCAAAACTTGACATTGATCTTCATCTTTACTCCAGCTTTTGTATTGTTGACATGAGAATGATCAACTAAATCTCCTTTGTTGGGATTAGAGGTAATGAATCAAGCTAGATGTAATCTATTTGATCATGTAAATATTTGATTCTAGAGTTTTATAATATATTGAAAGTTATTCTTGTTATTCAATCTTATGTTTGGTTTAGTGTTATTGAAAAATACATTTAAATCTAGGGTTAGAATAATTTTCTATTAAAACAAGTGTTCTAGACATGAAATTATGTTTTGATAATCACTTAAAGCATCAATACTTAATGCTTTTGGATCGTTTAATAGATTGGGAAATCGTCGATTAAACGATACGATCGGTCTCACAACTTTATTTGGACACGAATAATGTTGTCGAGTGATGTGTGATAATATCGTTAAAAAGAGATTAAAACTAGAATCCTTTTATCATGATCATTAGAACATTATCGATGCTTGATTTATGACTTTGATACCGACACTTTTATGCCCTATTGCTCGTAGTATTTATTTATATTTTGAAAGTCGATTAGGTTTTAGTAAACAAAATTTGAAACCCTAACTTAAAATGATAATCGATGTTGAATGGTTTAAGGTGTCGCATAAATCCCTGTGGAGACGATCCTAATATACTCACGTGTAGATAGGAAATTATAATGTGAGGAGAAAACCTTTTCATCAAAATGGCGCCATTGTCGGGGATTATAACGCTTAGATATCATAAACATCGCAGCTAAAATTATTGTTTTAAGCAATTTTGCAGAAATTTCTTTTATGTATATAACTATCATTTTTTATCCATCTTGTTGCTAATTTGTTTGGTCAGATTGTTGAATTCCGTATATGCGAGGTAAAACACAAGAAGACCAACTGCTGTTTGATTCAGAAATAGAAAGAACTGCTAGGAGAAATAATAGCAGAAATCGGAAGAAGAGGCAGCAAGCTAAGAGGCAGCAAGAAGGACCATCTGTTTCTATTCCTTCATTAGTTCCAATACAAGAATTACCTATGGCCGGAGAAGGAGACGGATCTGGAAGCTCAGGTGGTAGTGGGATGCCTTGTCATAACAGCCCACGATGCCTAGCTCAATTGGGAAAGTCGCCAAGGACTACTAAGCAAACGGAGATGAAGACGGGTATCCTCCAGATTCTATATGATAACCCTTTCTCGGGTTTAGACCATGAGGATCCATTTCAACATCTAACAAGGTTCTATGAGATAGCTGGTACTTTAGGAGCAACGGAGAATGAGGAAGAAGCAATATTCATGAGAATGTTTACTCATTCATTGATTGGAAAGGCAAAGGAATGGTACTTGGATCAACCACCACAAGTGATGACCAATTGGAATACTCTTGAGGAGAAATTCCTTGAGAGATTCTTTCCACAAAACCGATTTATGGAGGCCAAGACTACCATCGCCGTCTTTTCTCAAAGATCAAGTGAGACACTTTGTGAAGCTTGGGAGCGATTCAAGTCAATGCTAAGAAGATGCCCAAACCATGGTTTTGATGATCTAACTCAGATTCATCTTTTCCGCAATGGAATGCAACAACAATCGAAGCTTTTACTTGATGCAGCCGCGGGTGGATCATTAATGGCGAAGAGTGCTGAAGATGCTGTATCAATTATTGAGAGAATGGCACTCAATGACCATCAAGCTCACCATAACAGAAATCCAGGACAAAGAAAAGCTGGTATTTTGGACTTGGGAACAAATGACGCTATTCTTGCACAAAACAAGTTATTGACTCAACAAGTGGAAGAACTAACAAGAAAGATGGCAAATCTTCCACAACAAATGAAAGAGATACATAATGAACAAAGAAGACATCATCAAGTCGCATCTTGCGAGCTTTGTTCAGGCGATCATCCCACTGGTTTTTGTCCACCGCCAACAGAAGAAGTAAGTTATGTCGGTAACCAACAAAGGCCGAATCAGTTTCAAGGTCAATATCCAAGCCATAACAACAATTTCCAAAGAGGGAATAACCCTAATTATGGCCAACCATGGAGACAAGATGCTGGTCCATCCAACCGACAACCTTACAATAATTTCAATCAATACCCACCACAACAAAACCGTTCACAAAGTACCGACGAAACATTGAACCAGTTTATGCAAATGTCCATGGCAAACCAGAAAAACACCGATGCTTCCATTAAAAATCTAGAAACCCAAGTAGGCCAAATGGCTCAACAACTAGCTCAAGCCACACAACAAGGCGGAACCTTTACCGCCAACACTCAACCCAATCAAAGACCATGCATCAAAATGACAATCAATTCATTTTGATGCAAATGACCTTGCAGAAAAAGATCATTGCAAGGCAATTGCAACAAGAAGTGGGAAGGTGATTGGTAGGGGAATAGGAGATAATCTTGAAGTGGAGAGGAAAGTTGTTGAAGGAAATGAGGAAGAAATTGATGAAGGAAGTGAGAAGGAAATGGAGGGAGGAAATAATGAGGAAGTAGTTGAAAATAATAAGGAGGTAGTTGAAAAAGATAACATTGAGAAGAAGAAAGATGTGGTGAAGGAGAGGGGCAAGAAGCAAGAAGTTGTAAAGAATGCACCAGCTCAACATCTACCATATCCAACTACTCCAGCTAGAAAAGACAAAGAAAGGCAATTTGCAAGGTTCCTAGACATATTCAAAAGGTTGCAAATCAATATTCCATTCTCGGAAGCCTTGGAGCAAATGCCTACATATGCCAACTTCATGAAAGAAATTCTATCCAAGAAAAGGAGGTACAATGATGAAGAGACAATTCAGCTTGATGCGAATTGTAGTGCCATCATCCAAAGAACATTGCCAAGGAAGGAGAAAGATCCAGGGAAAGTTACATTACCGGTATCTATAGGCAATGTGAATGTCGGTAAGGCACTCATTGATCTTGGTTCAAGTATCAACCTAATCCCACTCTCCGTTGTCAAAAGGATTGGTGATTTGGTTGTGAAACGAACAAATTTGACGTTGCAACTCACCAACAAATCTGTCACACGTCCATTGGGAATAGCTGAAGATGTATTGGTGAAAGTCGACAAATTCCTATTTCCCATTGACTTTGTGGTGATGGATATTCCTGAGGATGATGATGTGCCACTGATTCTTGGAAGAACATTTATGCAAACGGCGAGAATGATGATTGATCTTGACGGAGGTTTAATGAAAGTCCGTGTGGATGATGAAGAAGTCAATTTCAACATTAATGAAGCTATGAAGTATCCTAGTGATAAAGGTGCATGTTTCAAGATGGATGCAACTGATGAATTAATTGTTGATACAAGGGAACATCTGCATAATTTGACACCTCTTGAAAGAGTTTTGACGGATGCACTTAATATCATAGGCGAGGAAGATGAAAAAGAAATTGAAGAATGTTTGAAGGAGCTGGATTCGTTAAAGGAAATTCCTCCTCACAAAGCAATAATTGAGGAATTGAAGAATGAAGCCAATGTTCAAGAAATGAAGCTGGAGATGAAAATTCTACCCTCGCATTTGAAGTATGTTTTTCTTGAAAAAGAGGGTAACAAACCGGTTATCATAAGTAGCTCCTTGTCAAGCAACGAAGAAGCCAAATTGGTGGAAATTTTGAAGTCTAACAAAGAAGCAATAGGCTGGACACTATCCGACTTGAAAGGGATAAGTCCATCTTATTGTATGCATAAGATCATGATGGAGGAAGATTACAAACCGGTAGCGCAACCTCAACATCGGTTAAACCCAAATATGAAGGAAGTAGTCCGGAAGGAAGTGGTTAAACTACTTGAAGCCGACATGATTTATCCGATCTCGGATAGTACTTGGGTTAGCCCGGTTCAAGTTGTCCCTAAGAAGGGAGGTATGACGGTGATCACAAATGAGAAGAATGAGCTCATACCAACAAGAACCGTCACCGGTTGGAGGATGTGTATTGGTTACCGGAGACTCAACAAAGCTACAAGAAAAGATCATTTTCCTCTACCATTCATGGATCAAATGCTAGAAAGACTGTCCGGTCATGCTTATTATTGTTTCCTTGATGGCTATTCGGGCTATAATCAAATATCGGTGAATCCAGAAGATCATGAGAAGACAGCTTTTACATGTCCTTTTGGAGTTTTTGCATATCGACGCATGCCGTTTGGGTTATGTAATGCTCCAGCAACATTTCAACGATGCATGCAAGCAATTTTTGCTGATTTGATAGAGAAGAGTATTGAAGTGTTTATGAATGATTTTTCTGTCTTCGGTTCATCCTTTGATTTATGCTTGAAGAATCTTGACACGGTACTGAAGCGGTGCAAGGAAACCAACTTGGTACTCAATTGGGAGAAATGTCATTTCATGGTTACCGAGGGTATTGTCCTTGGTCACAAGATTTCGTCCAAGGGTATTGAAGTTGACAAAGCAAAAGTTGATGTGATAGGCAAGCTTCCACCACCAATCAATGTCAAAGGCATCCGAAGTTTTCTTGGCCACGCCGGATTCTATCGAAGGTTTATCAAAGACTTCTCAAAGATTGCAAAGCCATTGAGCAATTTGCTCAACAAAGATAAGTCCTTTGAATTTGATGATGATTGTATGAATGCTTTTGAATGCTTGAAAGAGAATTTGACATCCGCACCCATAATCACCGCACCAAATTGGAATTTTGATTTTGAACTCATGTGTGATGCGAGTGATTATGCGGTTGGAGCGGTGTTAGGTCAACGCAAAAAAAATTTTTTTCATGCTATACACTATGCAAGTAAAGTTTTAAATGATGCTCAAATCAATTATGCTACCACAGAAAAAGAATTACTTGCTATTGTGTTTGCATTAGAAAAATTTTGTCCTTATCTCATTGGTTCGAAAATTGTTATATTTACTGACCATGCAGCCATAAAGTATTTAATCACCAAACCCGACTCCAAACCGAGACTCATCTGATGGATGCTGCTGCTCCAAGAGTTTGATTTGGAGATTAAAGACAAAAAGGGAACTGAGAACCTTGTGGCTGATCATCTTTCAAGGTTGGTGAACTATGAGGTGACTAAGAACGAGAAAGAGATTCTTGAAGAGTTTCCGGATGAGAAGTTGCTAATGGTGCAAGAAAGACCATGGTTTGCTGACATGGAAAATTATAAAGCAACGGGGTTCATACCGGAGGATTTTACATGGCAAATGAAGAAGAAGTTGATGAGAGACTCAACTCATTATGTATGGGATGACCCATATCTCTTCAAGATAGGAACTGACCACCTTTTAAGGAGATGTGTTGCTATAGAAGAAGCTAAAGACATCATGTGGCATTGTCACAATTCGCCATATTGTGGTCATTACAATGGTGAAAGAACTGCAGCAAAGGTTCTTCAAGCAGGCTTCTATTGGCCCACTCTATTCAAAGACGCATATGAGCATGTTAAAAGTTGTGAGAGTTGCCAGAAAACTGGAGGAATTTCAAGAAGAAATGAGATGCCTCTACAAAGTATCCTTGAAGTCGAAGTTTTTGACAGTTGGGGTATTGACTTTGTTGGGCCATTTCCATCCTCCATGTCCAATGAATATATTTTGGTAGCTGTCGACTATGTGTCTAAGTGGGTAGAAGCAATCGCATCCCCAAAAGCTGATAGCAAAACAGTGGTCAAATTTCTCAAAAGAAATATCTTTTCCCGTTTTGGAACTCCTAAAGTGCTTATAAGTGATGGAGGTTCTCACTTCTGCAATTCACAATTGGCAAAAGCACTTGAGCATTATGGAGTCAAACACAAGGTAGCTTCACCATATCATCCACAGACCAACGGTCAAGCCGAGGTATCCAACCGTGAAATCAAAAGGATCCTTGAGAAGACCGTATCATCATCAAGGAAGGATTGGTCAATGAAACTTGATGAAGCATTGTGGGCCTATAGGACCGCATACAAAGCTCATACGGGTTTCACACCATTTTAGTTGGTGTATGGGAAAGCGTGCCACTTGCCGGTAGAGTTGGAGCATAAAGCGTTTTGGGCGCTAAAATTCTTAAACTTTGACCAAGAGCAAGCGGGGGAGAAGAGAAAGCTCCAAATGAATGAACTGGAAGAAATGCGTGACCAAGCATATCAATCAAGCAAGCTCTATAAGGAAAAGGTCAAGAGGTATCATGACAAAAAGATTATGAAGAGGCAATTCAGGCCCGGTCAAATGGTTTTGCTGTTCAATGCAAGATTGAAGCTATTTCCGGGTAAATTGAAATCAAAGTGGTCCGGCCCTTTCATGATTAAAGAAGTCAGGCCTTATGGAGCAGTGGAACTAGAGGATCCTATCACCAAAGCAACTTGGACAGTGAATGGACAAAGACTGAAACCATACTTTGGTGGTGAAGTTGTTCGGCACACGACAACAATTTCACTTATTGATTCATAATCAAGCATGAAACAGGCGTCGATCTAATGACGTTAAACAAGAGCTTGTTGGGAGGCACCCCAATTTTGTAAGTATTTTACTGCTTTGCATTTTATATTAGGTCACTTTACATTCAAAATCAGAAACTAGTACAGAAACCAGAACACCAAAATTTTACCTATCATGACTCGCCCAGCGAAGCAAAATCTTGCTGAGCGAGAATTACAGGTCAGTTTGACCAAGTTTGACCAGACTATCTCGCTCAGCGAGATTGTGTAATCAGACAGTTACGATTTCCAAGGCCATAACCCCTCTTAACTCCCATTAATGCCATTTCAACCGTCCCTAACCACCCAACTTCATCCCAAAACCGGTTTCTATACCATTTTCTCCATTTTTCACTATACAACACAAACTCTTCCATTTTTCTCTCAAAAATCAAACCCAAACTCATCCAAGCCAGATTTAAGCACTCTCACTGCATTTCATCACTTCTTTGTGCATCAAATCAACAGAAATGGCACCTAAACAGAAGACAACTGAAAGCAAGAGGAAGCAAGGAGAATCGTCTCAAGCATCCGCATCGTTTGATGCTAACCGCTTCCGGAGCGTACACCACGCTGCCAGATACCAGGAGCTGTTAAAATGAAAATTCTGGCATGAGAAGGAGTTTATCATAAACCCTCAAGGCAAATACAATGGAATCTTGGGGATTTTTGAAAGTAGAAAGTGGGAGAGGTTGGTGAGTCCCCCGACCAAGATCAATGCTGATATTGTGAGGGAATTTTATGCGAATGCCATTCCGAATGACCCTGAGGATCCTTTTGAGTTTGAAACATTTGTCAGAGGAAGAGTTATAAAGTTTCATCGCCCGACTATTAATGCCTACTTAGGAAACCCAATACTCCCTCGCGACTCTGAATACCTGTGTGAGTTTTACACTCAGCAAGCAAGAGGCAACTGGGACCATGAGGAAATCAAGAAGGCTATTTTCAAGGAGGGAAAAGATCATGATATTTGTGCGGCTGGGAGACCTTTTAGAGCACTTAAGCAAAACATGACACTCCCGGCCCAGGTGATCCTTAACCTCATCCTACACAATATCAGACCCAAAAGCCATACATCCTCAACCACACTTGAAGTCACTCCTCTCATCTATTACATCCTTGCTGGAAAACAAGTGGATGTAGCCCGTATCATTTCAAATGAGATTAAAACAATTGCAATGAGTGGCATTACATCTCCTAAGTGTCCACTTGCGTTTCCCGGACTTATCATGGGCCTATGCCAAGCTGCACGCATCGTCCTACCACCACAAATCCATGAAAAAATAGTGAATCCGGTGGATGATGCCTACATTGCCCGCCACAAAGAGGATAAGCAAGCAAGACATGCCCTCCAACAACCTCAACATCAGCCTGAATCCTCCCATGCTCAGCAACAGCAACAGCAGCCTTCCCAGTTTTCTGAATGGGATCCTAACCATCTAGCTTCCTATAACTATACATGGGATGTTATGGAGGCTCACTATATGGGTCAGCTGGGTATTCAGGAGTCCCTTTTTAGATTGCAGCAGTGGGGTGCTCCATCAGACCCTGCTCAGCAGATTATGACTCCTGATCAGTACCGTTCTTACGTGGCTTACCCTGGGGACAGGCCATTTTATCATGGAGGGGGCAGTGCAGCTGCAGGTGATGGTGCTGGTATAGCAGCTGGTGGATCAGACGAGGAGACAGAGAGTGATGAAGAAATGGAAGATTGAAGGAAGAGGAAGGACTTGAAAGCACGCCGCGAATAGTGACATATTTTATAAAGCTTTCAGTCAAATTTTTTTGGATTGTCTCTAAACAATACTATGGCTTGTGTACTTTTTTTTTCTGTTTTATTTTGTTTCCGTACTTTTGAATTTCTGTACCTTTTGATTCTGTATTTTGATTATGTACTTGTGGTACATTATGTTTTAGTTTTATGCTTTATGTTTTAAATTATGTGTGTTATATTTATTTAGTACCATATTATAGTTAGTATAGTTTAATTTTCCATTTGAATGAACCCTGCTCAAATATTCAAAGTTAAATGCTTGAACTAAAGCCAAAGCATTGAGCAAAAGATCAGGTGAGTGATAATGATAGAAAGTTAGTGATAAAGCGCACATCTAAGGTACTCGTTTCTTGTTTTTCTAGGTATATACTTGAATGTGAAATGAGTACTTTGCACACAAATTTATTTTATTCAGTTTTACGCAAGAACATATTTACGTTTGAACCAATTAGAACTAGCCAAAATGTGAGGAATCCTCAAAGTCTTTGTATATATATGCAGGAGACCAGCATTTTTTGTTTAACTCGATTCTTTTATGTTAAATCTGAAAGTTGTTTTAAATTGTATGAAAGCACTGAGATGATCAAGGCATTTTTTTTTTAATATGAGTAGAAACACTTGACCACAAAAAGCCTACCCTGTGAGAAGTGAGTATTTGTTAACCCCATTGAGCCTAATGAATCAGAATCGTTAACTATGAACTGCCAATTTTCATAAGCTCAATTGCTTATTGAAATTGCCGGAGTTTGTAAAAAAATCCAGTTCATAGTTAAATCGCTATTGGATTCTGATATTTTACAATCATTTTGAACCCTTAACCATCATGATTATTGTCCTTTGCCAAAAGAAAAAGGAACATTCAATTAGGGTATCATCTT
Source organism: Medicago ruthenica (assembly GCA_018208015.1). Taxonomy (NCBI): domain Eukaryota; kingdom Viridiplantae; phylum Streptophyta; class Magnoliopsida; order Fabales; family Fabaceae; genus Medicago; species Medicago ruthenica. The sequence continues at coordinate 54,631,410 of CM031373.1, forward strand.
GAACTAAGTTAGGGAGAAAAGGGAGGTAGTGAATGTCAAGTAATGGTGAAATTTTGTAATTGATCTTGACAACAAGAAAAAGAGAATGAAAAAGAAAAAGAAAAGAAAAAAAAGAAAGAAAAGCAAACCAAGAAAAAGAAAAGAGAAAAAGAGAAAAAAGTCAATAAATCAAAAAGTTGTCAAGATCAAAGAATTATTTTGTAAATCACCAAGAGTTGTTTTTAAATAAGGAGGAAGTGTGTAATTAGAAAGAATGTTCCTCTATGCTTGGCTTTTGAATTCAATTTTTCCCACATATGACAATTCTTTTGTAACCAAGCCAAATTACAACCCTCAAAGACCTTGTGATCGATGCTTTTGTGCTTTTAGAAATGATAATTAGATGTACGCATAACTTGATCGAAATGTTAGCAAACTTGCCGGATGAGTGATCAATACCCGCACAACTTGATTTCAATTTGTTCATCTACTTAAAAGAAGTGTGTTAGGTGTGGTTCAAATTTAAATATGTTGTTTGCCAAGAATTGTGTGATATGAACTTTGTGCTTAGGACTATGTCACATTTATAGTATATACCTTGTTGAATGAGAAACTTTACTGTTGCTCGCGCTGTCACAATTGAATCATTCATCTGAGAAACTTTTCTTCCATCACTGAATTTTTGTTTCGTGCTCAACTTTGTCCAAAGCATTGCTTTTTCCAATTATTTTGAATCTTTTGTTTGAGGACAAACAAAGAACTAAGTTGGGGAGTATTTGATAAGTGGCAAGAAATGAATAAATCCATGTCTTTTATAAGGCTTTTTAGTTACTTGTTGTGCAAGTTATCTTAGGAAAAGCATGGAATTTATGAATAAATGTCATTTATTCTTTGTATACCTTATTCTTCCCCATTTGTGTAGGAAAAAGCAAGCCGGGACTTGAAAATAGCAAGAAATCATGAAGAGAAGAATGAAGAATCTCGCCCAGCGAGCCCTTGGCGAGTGAATGGCGAGTTGAGGCAGGGATTTTCAGGAGTTTCTCAAAGTTAAACTCGCCTGGCGAGTACTTGGCGAGTTCAGGCAGGGATTTTCTGGAACAGGGGAAGTTTGATTTCGCCCAGCGAAATATTGGTCGCCCAGCGAGATCATCAAGGCGGTTTAATGTTGTAGAAGACGTGGCAAAATGCCACTGGCCAGATAGTTAAACTCGCTGAGCGAAAGTTATCTCGCTGAGCGAGATTTCACTTATCAGTTTTTGTATATAAGCTATCTTTCAGCTTTTAGGTAAATATTTAAGTTATTGTTAAGCTTTCATTAAGAACGAATTTTAGAGATTTATTACCAGAGAATAGGGCTAAAAGAAGGGCACTTCAAAGGACAAACAAGGAATCAAGTTTAGATCATTAAAGGGTTTTTGAGAAATCAAAACTTGACATTGATCTTCATCTTTACTCCAGCTTTTGTATTGTTGACATGAGAATGATCAACTAAATCTCCTTTGTTGGGATTAGAGGTAATGAATCAAGCTAGATGTAATCTATTTGATCATGTAAATATTTGATTCTAGAGTTTTATAATATATTGAAAGTTATTCTTGTTATTCAATCTTATGTTTGGTTTAGTGTTATTGAAAAATACATTTAAATCTAGGGTTAGAATAATTTTCTATTAAAACAAGTGTTCTAGACATGGAATTATGTTTTGATAATCACTTAAAGCATCAATACTTAATGCTTTTGGATCGTTTAATAGATTGAGAAATCGTCGATTAAACGATACGATCGATCTCACAACTTTATTTGGACACGAATAATGTTGTCGAGTGATGCGTGATAATATCGTTAAAAAGAGATTAAAACTAGAATCCTTTTATCATGATCATTAGAACATTATCGATGCTTGATTTATGACTTTGATACCGACACTTTTATGCCCTATTGCTCGTAGTATTTATTTATATTTTGAAAGTCGATTAGGTTTTAGTAAACAAAATTTGAAACCCTGACTTAAAATGATAATCGATGTTGAATGGTTTAAGGTGTCGCGTAAATCCCTGTGGAGACGATCCTAATATACTCACGTGTAGATAGGAAATTATAATGTGAGGAGAAAACCTTTTCATCAGCGACCATGACAGATACAATATGTGTTGTTTTGTGTGTTTTGGTCCTTGATGGATGTTTTCGGACATCCCCGTGCATTCCTTTTTTGCTGTTTTGCTACTGTTTTGACCATTTATTGATGGATAATGATTGCTTACAATGAATTGATTATAAAGTTTGATTTTGAGACGAACTTGGCGATTTTGTGAAACTTGATAATTGTCGAAATGAACTTAATAATCAATTACAGTAGTATGAATGAAGTTGAATCATGAATATAATGTGGTGTAATAGTAGGTTGAGGTAACCTTACTTAATTTATTCATGAAATGTGGATTATGTGATTTATGGTGAATAAATGCAAGAATGACAGTGTTTACGATTAAACTTGGTGAAATGCATTGATATGAAGTGAATGATACTGGATGCGACTTAATGCATTATGATGGTGATTTAAATGATGAATGTGATGAATGATGTTGTGATGATTAAGCATGATGAATGTGATGAAATGATGTTGTGATGATTAAGCATGATGAATGTGATAAAATGATGTTGTGATGATTAAGCATGATGAATGTGATAAAATGATGTTGTGATGATAACATAATTTGTATTGTATGGATGTATTGATTTGATAATGCAATAGTGACGATGTGAAGATACGTTATATGATGAAGTGAATTATATAACAGTATGATAAGTGCATTGTCAAGTCTATACGTGGTGTCCATGCATACATAGTCTGTCGAGTTGTGAATTGATGATAACATGCCGAGGGTTTTGATAACCCAACATGCCGAGGGTTTTGATAATCCAACATGCCGAGGGTTCTAGTAATCCAACATGCTGAAGAATCTGATATCTAAACTTTGGTACCACATGTATTTAGTGTCGTGTTAGGCACATTGCATGAACATGATGAGTCGTATGTGGAAATGTTTTGGTGTGAACTTGTGCATTTATGTGGTAAATGTATACTTGATGATATTGATGACGTGGTGAATGCTTTATGTTTGAATTGATGATGAGATATGAACAATGTAAAATTGGGTTGATTATCTGTTGATGACTTATAGATGAGTTGATGATTATTCGTTGATGATTTATAGTTGAGATTATGATTGTGTTAACCAGGCTTTATGTATTGACGAATACTTATATAATAAGTGATGTTTTTGTCTGAAACTTATATGCTGTTTATTATATCCTTTTGTTGAATGTATATCTTACCCTCTAGTGACTTTATTGTCACCTCATCCATGAGATGTAGACTTGTATGTTAAGGAGTAGTTGTTTGGTGAGTTGTGCTGAGGACGACGTTACACCTTCTCTTTTATGTTGCATTTTTCGAGTATGTCTAGATCAGGTGCTCTGATCTAGGAGTCCGAGATTTATTTTACCTGTTGAATTTTTATGACAATGTATTTATTTGAGATATTTTTGATGAGACCCGAGATGATTATTATGTTGAGATGTTTATTTTCCACTTGTATTGTGATAATTATTGATGAAATTTTCATTATGAGAAATTAGCATGAGATGTTTGATGTATCTTTATACCTCGTTGTTGTTGAATTATTATTTAAATAGTAGTCTCGAGGATCACGATGTTACAAGTTTGGTAAAAATAAGCTATAAACTAGCTGAAAAGCTAGCTTATAACCGATGTCTGATAGTAGATAGCTTGCTTATAGCTAAAAAGCTAGTTTTAAAATTAAAATGTTTGGTAAAATTAGTCGTTGAATTAGCTACTAAATATAAAATGACATTAAAGGACATTTTCTGTATTATTTTTTTTTTGAATTATACATATATAAACATTTTAGTTATAATGTATTTCTTTTTAAATATTTTAATTTATGGGTAATTATGTTTTTAATCCCTATAAATTCCAACTTTTAATTTTAGTTTCCATAAAAATTTCTTCGACTTTTATTCCTCTGAAAATGGTCAAAAAAAAAAACCAGAACATTAACACTGTGAGTGGAATTTTTTTTTCTTCTGATCTCTAGTTTTATGAATTCCAAAAATAAGGCTAATGGTTAATATACAAATTAAGAGCAAGGTAGGAAAAAAAATGTGAGCAAGAAAGAATATATAAAAAGTTACAACGTGCACTATCTAGTTATAATAAAATATATCACGTTCCCAAAAAAAATAAAATAAATATACATACATACATACATACATACATACATACATATATATATATATATATATATATATATATATATTATATATTGACAACTTTTTTTAGAGAAATTTCTTTCAAAAAATTCTTTTAAGAAAAATTAAATATGGGCGTTCGTAATTTTTTTTAAGAAAAATAATTAAATTAAATTAATAGGGTTAAAGTTGGAAGAAAATATAAAAAGGTCTAAGCTATAAGTTTCAAAATCTACTTTGAATAGCTCTCAAAAAACGCTATACAGTTAGTGATACAGTTTTTCACCGAAAATCATAATATCATTAATATCAAACAAGCTTATAACATAAGCTAGCTTATTTATGTTATCAAACACAATTTTATTAGACAATATATATATAACAACACCTTCTTTAAAAAAAACAAAAACACCTCTGTCAAAAAAAAAAAAACACCAAAAACACAATATATATATAAAAGCCTATGAAGCCCAGATACGGATACGGATACGGGTACAATACGATACGGGTACGCGGATACGTCAAAAATTTCAAATTTAGGATACGATACGGCTTAGATACGTTTACAATTTTTTTAATATATATATTAGACATACACGCACATAAAAAATAAATAGCATGAAATCTTGAAACTAATTACACCAAGTCAAACTACAATGGATCACGATTCACCAATTAAGATAGTAATTCTTTAAACCAAAACATACCATATAAACAACTTGCACTATGAAGATACCAAGGTAGTATGAAGATAGTCACCATTTTCAAGTCATGACCAGTATAATGATCACAATTTACAAAAAATAATACTTGTGATCAAAATACAAATTAGAGTTTTGTCTAAATCAAAATATGTTTTGACCCCTATATTATAATTTATTATTCACATGTATAATAAAAGTATAAAACTAGTACAGCAAATGGTTCACAAAAAAAAAAAAAAAATAAACTCATGTTGTATTTTTAACACACGTATCCCGTACGTATCCTACCTATTAAGCCGTATCCCGAATTATTTCTTCGTATCTCGAACGTATCCGTAACGTATCCCATATTTTTTTAAATAAAACTTAAATTAAATCATTCGGATACTTCTGGGATACGTATCCGGGCGTATCTGCGGTGTATCGGTATCCGATACGTATCCGACACGGGTACGGCACCATTTTGGAGTATCCGGGCTTCATAGATAAAAGCACGTAACATTATATAAACGTAACATTTTGTAAAAAAATATATATAAATGTAAAATGTTTTTTTTTGAGGGAAAATGTAAAATGTTGTCAAAACAAAATATATAAACGTAACATTAATGGTCTGTTTGACAAAAATAGCAGATAACTAGTATCTTATAGTTTATGACTGATGACTGATGACTGATAGCTGATAGCTTATAGCTGATGACTGATGACTTATGACTGATAAGCTAATTGAAGTGTTTGGTAAATTAGCTGTTCAACTAGTTAATAGATGTAAAATGACATAAAAGGACATTTTTATATCATTCAATTTTTTATGAAGACAAGAACAACATACATTAATAATAATAATAAGGCTTAAATGCAATTTTTTCCCTTATGTTTCAAATGTTGCGATTTTAGCCCCTTAATAAAAAAAATAAAAATTTTGTCCTCTATCTTTAGAGAAATATGCTCTTTTGACCCTATAACTTTAGGGAATTATTTTCTTTTGACCCTCTATCTTTAGGGAAATAAAATCTTTTGACCCTTTATCTTTACAAAAAGTTGCGATTTTGGCCCACTGTTTTGGGAACACGTGACGTCTTCTCAGCACCTTTGCAATGTTTTGTAAAGTTAAGGGGTAAGATTGTTATTTTTTTTGTTAGGGGGCCAAAATCGCAACTTTTTAAAAGTTAAGGGGTCACAAATACATTTAAGTCTAATGATAATAATAATAAGAACAACAACAACAACAATATCATTGTCATTTAAGTACGAATTAAGATAATCTTAACTACAATTATATTCTATTCATCAGTAATAATAATAAAATAAATTGGGGTTTAGTGTTTTTCAATCAGTTTATGAATCAAACAACTCTTTTAAACAACAATACAGAGACTGAAGAAAATAAAGGAAAAATCGCAAACTTGGGTGAAGAAAGGAGAAGAAACAATGAAGGAATGGTAGGAGAAGGAGAATGACAATACAGAGAAAATGAAGAAGCAGTAGAACTCATTTTTATTCTCTCTTTGCATGATCATTGATATTCCATGTATTTAATACATTTATTTTTTATTTTAAATTATAATAAAACATAAGAGGGTAAAACTGATATTTAAATAAAATAGTAAGGGTAAAAGAGGAAGAAAAAACAATAAGCTATAAGCTATAAGCTCAAACGCTACTTGAAATAGCGTCTGAAAAATAAACTATAAGCTCATGAAATAAGCTATAAGCTCTTGACGAAAAGACTGTTACCAAACAAGTCTTTTTTTGCCAGATAAACTTATATGCTATAAGCTTTAAGACATAAGCTTGTTTTTGCGCCTTGCCAAACAGACTCTAAATAAATTATAAAGGGGTAAAATTAGATTTTAGATAACTCAATAAGGGTAAAATTGGAAGAATAGATGATAAACTACAAGCTATAAGCTCAAACGCTACTTGAAATAACGTTTGGAAAATAAGTTATAAGCTCGTGGTGAAAAGACCGTTACCAAACAGAGTTTTTTGTCAGACGAACTTATAAGCTATCTGCTATAAGCTATAAGCTAGCTTATTGCCAAAGAGAGCCCTAGATTGCCCTTACCCTTCCCTTGGTCTTTACCAAAGGAAAAAAAAAGCGCTTATTTTTCGTTTCAAACGAGATTCAAAAGCCGCTCAAGTAAAAAAGCACTTATTTAGAGTCCAAAAAACCAAACCAAACAAAACCTTAGTTACTAGTGTTGCTACTAAACACTTACTTCTCTTTTTCGGTTTTCGACTGACAAAGAGAGTATGGGATTCAAGGGTGTTCCCGCCGCCGCCGCCACCGCAACCACCGCCGATACCACGGCCGCCGTTGCTTTGTCTTCATCTGACGACGTTGTTGTCAAGTCTCCAAACGACAGTCGTTTATACCGTCTTGTTCATCTGAAAAATGGGCTTCAAGCTTTGATTGTTCATGATCCTGAGATTTATCCTGAAGGTGCTCCGAAAGATGGTTCAATTGATGAAGATAATGAGGAAGAAGATGATGAAGATGAGGAGGAGGATGAAGAAGATGATGATGATGAGGAGGATGATGAAGAAGATGAAGATGAAGAAGATGTAGAAGGAAGAGAAGGAGGAAAGGGTGCTGCAAATCAAAGCAAAAAGGTTGTTTTTTTGTGATGTTCTTTTAAGTTTTATATTTTTGATGAATACCGATTTTGATTTTAGCTATGTTTTTTGAAATCATGTTATAGTGGCTACATGGGTTGTTTTGTTTATTTGTGTTGATGGGAAATAGTAGGAATGGTGTTAGGGTTATGGACTTTAGGTTGTGTGTGAAAATGTATTGATGTAGGAGGAGATTTGAGAATAGTTATGTTATGTGTAATTTGGTCTGTTGATTAGCTTGTTTTTGATTGTGAGCAAAAAGGTTGTTTTTTTTTTTTTATGTTGTTTTGTTTATGTTCTGCATTTTTGATGAATGCCCATTTTGATTTTAGCTATGTTTTTTAGAATCATGCTATAGTGGCTACATGGGTTGTTGTTTTTTTGTTTTTGTGTTGATGGGAACTTGTAGGAATGGTGTTAGGGTTATGGAGTTTAGGTTGTGTGTGGAAATGTAAATGATATATGGGGAGATTTGAGAATAGTTATGTTATGTATGATTTGGTTTGCTGATATTATTGATTTTGATTGTGAATGTGTTTTGTTTTGTTTGTAGGCTGCAGCAGCTATGTGCGTAGGAATTGGCAGCTTTTCTGACCCGAATGAAGCACAAGGGCTAGCTCATTTTTTAGGTTTGGATATTTATCTCATTCAAGCAAAATTGTATTTTTATTCATTTTTTTGTTAATTTTTTCAAGGTGGATTAGTATATTAAATCATGAGTTCCTTGTAACTGTTTTGTAGAACACATGCTCTTCATGGGGAGTGATGAATTTCCAGATGAAAATGAGGTATTTTTTCGCTATATCACGTATTGTTTATATGTATCTTGAAAATGATCGAACCCTTTTTGTATATAGAGGAAATAGCTTATATTAAATATACTTATTTTGGTTTATTTGAGTTGTCTACAAACAAGTGATAATATTTGAACCTGAAAATCTACTTCTATATGATACGAGATATGAGATGCATTTGATGTTGATTTTGCATGAGTACAACTCTTATTGCACCTTCCCCTTGTAATGTGCCTTAGTTTAAATTCAGGATTTTTTCTTGTTATTTTCAACAAATTTTGCCTAGAAAAAACATTACATATTTCATGTTATGAAGATTTTATAACTGGTAACAATCTTGGCATTCCATCCCTAAAAGTCACATTGCCCTCGATGGTCTTTTTGAATTTTCATCTTCCTTCAACTTCCATTAGCCAATAGCTACTGATAACATAAATGTTATTGAATTATTAATATATTATTAATAATAATATAGTTATCATAATCTGTGTGATTCTTCTATTCCTTCTACCTATCATATGTCACTTTTTGTGGTTTAGCCGACTCAGCTCACCCTTAACCCCAATTGATTCTCCCTTCCTTCTTTATAGAACCTCAAAATTGATTGGATAAGTTAGATTAATTTCTTCGTCTGTTTAACATAAATTCTCACCTTTTATGTTGCTAACAAGGTACAGTTAATTGGCCTAGCAATCTGACATTTAGACTCTTTCTTTTGTTAGTATGATAGCTATTTGTCCAAGCATGGTGGCTCTTCAAACGCATACACAGAAACTGAATATACCTGCTACCATTTTGATGTGAAGCGTGAGTTTCTGAACGGCGCATTGAGAAGGTAAACTCTGCTGTGTATTGTTTAACATGGCATTTCCTATCTATTACATGTTTTTTCACATTACTTTTTGCAAAGGGTTCTGTTTCCACTAGCCTTTTAATTGATATTTAATTTCATACATGCGGTGATGATGTTTTTGCTATGAAGCACATACTCTGACTCAGACATGGACATGACACGGACACGTAGACACCGATAATAATTTGAGAAAATGACATAATTCAATGTAATCATATGTGTCGGTGTCGTATCGGACACAATACGTATCCAACACGGGACACACCTAATCCGAGGAGTATCTCTGCTTCATAGTGTTTATGTATGACATATAACATATTGTGTCTAATGAATCTTAGCTACTGCAGTTTTATAGAAGCATAAAAGATAATTCATTTCATTCTCTTTTGATATTTATTAGATTTATAATTAGACTACAGGCCACGCATGTTGTAAAGCATAAAGAGCATGAAATGGAATTAGTTTATTTTAGAATACAGTAACTTGATATTGCTAGTGTTGCAAATTTGATCCAATATTATCTCTGTGATTTTAATCATCTCAGTGTTTGTTGAAATATTTGACTTGTACAATTAGATTATCAATCTAGCGACCTTAGTTCTACATAATAATAATAATATTAATAACTTAATGTCTTTGGCAAATTATTTATTGGAAATTGGGAGCTCTTGTTAGTTACATTTTGCACTGAATCTTGCTGTGATGAATGTTATGGTTCAGTCCTGTCCACCTTGATGTGCTAGATTTTTGGTTAAATTTTTAATGAGTTATTTTTTTTTGTCAGATTTTCTCAGTTTTTTATATCTCCTCTTGTAAAAGCGGAGGCTATGGAGCGAGAAGTACAAGCAGTAGATTCAGGTATTTATCGTTCTACATTTCTAACCCTATGCTATGGACTTCCATTTTAGCTTTTCTTAAGAATTTTTTTTTCCCCGAAAAATCTCGAATGCATATCTGCCAGTTTGCTGATGAACTTATTTCATGTTGTAAATGTATACTTCTAGAATTTAACCAGGTTTTACAAAGTGATGCTTGCCGTCTTCAACAACTTCAGTGCCATACTTCTACACCTAATCATCCTTTGAATAAATTCTTTTGGGGTATGTTGTATTATGTTACTCATTCATTATTGGTCAATATGATATTTAAATGCTTTGTATAATTAAATGCTATTTTTTTATGTGCTTGAAGGGAATAAAAAGAGCCTGGCTGATGCAATGGAGAAGGGTATTGATCTGCGGGAGCAAATATTGAAATTATACAAGGATTATTATCATGGTGGATTAATGAAGCTTGTTGTTATTGGTGGAGGTAAGCCTCTATTTCATCATCTTTTATATGGTTAATCAATAATCAAGTAATCAATTCAGAAGGAAGTTTACCAAGTTTTTTTAGCCATATTTGTTCCAAGCAATCAGGTGCTTGTTGTTTTCCCTTGAGTGCGTTGGATTCGCAAAAGAGTAAGTACTGCACAGAACAATACATGATAGGACAGAACAGTACAGGGCTGTACAGAACTGTACTGGAGATAGATAGAGAGATAATATTTTTGATGTTGGAACATAATAAGGGCATGCAAAAAGTTGTCCCATGGTTTAGTGAGGGACAGGAATTCCTGTTTTTTTCTTGTCCCTTGCTATCTGTTTTGTCCAATCCCATGATCAATTTTTAAATCAAACACGGTACTAAAAAGTTGTCCTTTACAGTCCCCTGTTTTTTAACAGATCAAACGCACCCTATAAGTCAAACATGGTATGCCTGTTTGGAACTACTCCTGATCTATTAGCTGTAGAGAAATTGTTACAGTAGTCTTTAGAGTTGGGAGTTAATTGCCAAAGTTAATTTTTTATTGTAATTGATGTAAATGAAAGCTCATTTCTCAAACCCTAACGGTGAAACAGTTGTGTCTCACATCAATAAGGTACTTGTGTAGAAAATATTAACATACAATCAATAAATTCAGAATGTAGTTGTCTCCTTTAGCATCTAAGGTTTTCATGCGTTGATGTATAGTACAATGAGGGATGTTATTTGAACAACCATTTGTGTGACAACTTTTGGACAACCATAAATTTACAAAGAAAAGTAGGTATTGACACGGAAGCCAAAGCAATAGAGAGAGAAACTGAAAATATAATGTGAGTATGAGAGAGAAAGTTGTCACAAAATGGTTGTACAAATATCATTTCTCATTTGTAAATTGTAAATATAAATATAATTATAATATTTAGGAATGCAATAAAGCTTCAGAAGAAATCAAGAACCTATTATGCATATCTCGCTAGCTTAAAACCTATCTTCATTTCCTGGTTTGCATAGGGAAAATGGTAAAAACAAAAAATGTTCATGCAACAATCTCAAATTTTTATTTATTATATATGGGGAAACTCAAAATTGTTAGCATGGATGATTTCTTTTCCATTATTTGTGATGTTTGTTTGGTTAATTTTTTCTGGATGAGGCATGTTGCAAAATTGATTTGAAAGTGAAGAGTTTGCTAATGAAAAAAGAATTGAGTTTCTGGTCTAATAAGATTGAGGCACAATTAAGTATCTTTCTACTTAAGAGAATGAAAGAAGGGCTAAGGTTGTACTCCTCCGGTCCTCTATATAAGAAAAATTTCAAAAATTTTTTTGGTCCTATTTATAAGAAAATGTCACAACTTTTAAGGTGTAATTATTGTTTAAAAGACTTTTCTACCCCTAATTTAATGTTTGTCTTTTTAATATTTGTGAATGTATTTAATGCTTCACAATTTTTTATGAGGGTATAGTTGTAAAAATATTTAAAAAGTTATATTAATTAATGATTGTATTTAATGCTTCACAATTTTTCTTCTTATAATAAGGACCAGAGGGAGTATATTGCTAATGTTGATCAGTTTTATTTTTCCTGAATAACTGCACTTGTAAAATGGTCAGCATCTTAAAGTGATGTTATGCAATTAATTTGGCCTATTCAGTACTCAAACAAATGGTTAAAACTAACCAACACCTTATTTTCTAATTCTCTCTCTCTCTTTTTTTTTTAAACTAACATACAGTGGTTTGATTTTAATGACATGCTAAAATTAATACAGAGTCTCTGGATGTGCTTGAGAGTTGGGTTGTGGAACTATTTGGTGCTGTCAAAAAGGGTCCTCAAGTAAACCCAAAGTTCACAGTGGAAGGTCCAATATGGAAACCTGGTAAAATTTATCGGCTAGAAGCGGTCAAAGATGTCCATACCCTCGACTTATCTTGGACCCTGCCTAGTCTACACCAGGAGTATCTAAAGAAACCAGAGGATTATTTGGCTCATCTCCTTGGTCACGGTATGACAGTTCATTATGGGTGAATTTAGAAGGTTGAGAGTGTATATTTTCAATTATAAATCATTTTGCATTTTTATGCATCTTATTCTTATTGCATATCTCTGATCGGGTAAATGTAATACCAAGTTTGTTTTATGCATCTTATCTTATTGTATGGCAATTGGCGTAGGAGAGCTTCTTTTACTTCTTTTACAATTTCTTTCACTTCTTTTCTGTGTGATTTAAATTATAGCAAACAGAAGTGGTCTTTAACACACACTCCAACATTCCAAAAAATTATTTTAGTAATTTACTGCCCACTAAAAAGGCGTGTTAAGCTTCTAAAGAATTGTTTACTGCATTGAACTTTTTCATATCTTTCCTAGTTATTATGTTTAAGAGTTAAATTATTCAATATGTAGAGGAAAGTGGTTCTAAATTTCAATGATAATGACCTTTCTATTGTGTGTATGCATGTATACGTATAAATTCACCAAGAGGGGTAGTCTATTAAATCTAAAAGTATAAGATTGAACACTTGATAGTTGACTTATTAACAATAACTTAATTAACCTTTCAGAGGGCAGGGGAAGTTTGCTTTCCTTTCTCAAGGCTAAAGGATGGGCTTCATCTCTATCGGCTGGTGTTGGGGATGATGGAGTTTATTGTTCATCGATAGCTTATGTCTTTGTCATGTCCTTACACCTCACTGACTCTGGTGTAGAGAAGGTAATCATATTTTCTTAACTTGCGGAGGCCCTTCAGATTAAAGAGTAAAATTTGTTTTTAATGAGCTATCACTTGTCAAACTCAATGCAATGGTGATATTCCTTTGCATCTGATGAGAACATTTTCAGTTTCAATTTTATTAATATAATATATGGTGATTTTAAAATTTTCATTTATAACCATAAATGTGAGGTTTGTGAAACCATGGAAGTATTATTGAACATTCGTTTGTGAAAAACTTTTTTTTGATCAATACTTATTTTCAAGTTTCAACATTATTTATTTTCTTCAATGTAGCTTAACTTTTGTCTTCACCTCCCAGATCTTCAATATTATTGGCTTTGTCTATCAATACCTTAATTTGTTGCGTCAAAATTCTCCACAAGAATGGATATTTAAGGAACTTCAAAATATTGGAAACATGGAATTCAGATTTGCGGAAGAGCAGCCTCAGGATGATTATGCTGCAGAGCTTGCAGGTGTCTAAGTTATTTTCTTTATTTTGTTTCCTTGAAGGTCTCTTTGCTATGCTCCCAATCCTATTATATGATATTATATGAAAGTCTTCTGGCTCTTTCTTGTGGTTGTTTCCTCTTGAAAATATTGCTATTCAACAGTCTTGTAAAATTTTATACAATTTCATTGTCCTTATTGACTTATTCTAATTATTTTATTGTGCAGAAAATTTGAAATTCTATCCATCGGAGGATGTCATTTATGGTGACTATGTGTACAAGACATGGGATGAACAACTGATAAAACAAGTTCTTGGTTTTTTCGTTCCTGAAAACATGAGAGTAGATGTTGTGTCAAAGTTGGTTCGTAAGTCAGAAGGTGAGTTCTTTTTTCTCCCTCGTCTAATCTGCAATTGCATATGCCTTTTTTCCCTTTGTCTACATCATTGTGATAGAACTTGCTATTTCATTAGAAAATATTGGGAAGAATTCTCTTGATTAAGGAATAAAAAGCATTTATTTGAGTGTCTGCCGACCCTTAAGGCCCGCTCCCAACACTGTTCTCTGTAACACCCATATAAAGATTGCCTAGGATCTTATACGAGTATTAAAATTTCGTACTGGATGCATTAATTTACAATACAGAAAGTTATCTCATAATATTACATCACATAAGTAGTAATACATCCAACTGTTATACATATCCTTTCTGATTAATATACATCAAAATACAACATCTGAAAACAAATAGCTGAAACAAGTAAACCAGCACGCTCAATCCAAAGCTTTCTCCTTACCCTTGCTGCGTGCAACCTGTGAACCTGCATCAGAAGGAATGGGATGAGACATAATGTCTCAGTGAGTTCCACCCAACCTACTGTGGCAACCTCAGGGAACCTAGGGTTGCCATGCCTACTTTTGGCAATTTTGGGGAAACCTATGATCACCAAGTTTTAACCTTACCCATAAAGGGTTTATATCTGTCTGAACCTGATAACTGTATAGTCATGAAAACTAGACTATATCCTGATAACTTAGTGATTGAGGGGACACCTAAGATCACTACCTGATACCTGCCTAATAACATAATAAAGTATAAACTGACAATATTATGTTAGATGTTAACGTTGAACAAACATTATTATCTGAGTTCATTTTATGGAATGCCCCCGAGTGGAGTAACTCCAAAGCACATTCTCCTGATAACCGGTGAAATTCCTATAGTAGGCTAATCACCGGACTCCTCTTGCCTGTGTGTGGTTATCCTCACGGAAAGTTCTTCCCATTCCAGACGTATCCGGAACCCCCTGTGCTCTAACTAACGAGAACACAGAAGACACACTATAAACATATGCGTGGTTATCCTCGCGGAAAGTTCCTCCCATTCCAGCAATACTGGAACCCCCTGCGCTCTATAACTGCGAGAACCCAGAAGACACATAGTTTATCCTGATAATTAATATTAGTCTTGGTATATAAAATATACTTAACCTGATATCTTCCTGAACATATATATGTGAGTCGTCATGTAGGTTCCCTAACGGGCTGACCTATTCATAATAAATCCGAAGCGTACCTGTGCCATGACTTATCAACATATATATATACACACACACACACACACACACACACACACTAGGTATAAATCCTGATAATTACCTTGTACCACTATCTAGATACATCCTATCCTGAACTGTTGCGTATATCCACAGTGTCACTCTGGCGTGAACAACTGGGACACACCCTGATGTACATATGAATGTACCTGCCTGGTTAAGGGTATCCTGAAACTAACCCTTAACTAACCTGAAATCCTATGGATATAAAACCCATCTCTCTGTATGATACCTATCCCTATCCTAGATTAATCCTTGAAGGTTCAAAAGTATCTCTACCCAAAGCATATCAAAGATCATTGGCATGGTACAGTTGTTTGTAATTTAAAAGTCATTCTGGGCAATATCGCTCTGCGACCCTGGACTTCGCTCTGCGATCCTGCGTCTGAACCTTCAGACTCTGAAGTCAGCTTCTGAACAATGCTTCTGATGTCAGAGTCTGAAGCCAGCTTCTGAAGCTTCGCAGAGCAAAGTCTAGGCGACGGTTTGGCGAAGATAGACAGTGGCAAAACGCTGCTATTTCGCAGAGCAAACCTCTTGGTCGCTCTGCGACTGTAGCAGAACTCATAATTTTTCTGAAAACATGTTTCAATCTTAAAAACCTTGGTACCCACTTGTCCAGTGATCCTTGAAAACATGCCAGGGACTTGTTTGAACCATAAAAACATACTGTAAACATGGATTAACCAGGGATCAAGCATAGTATCAAAAATAGGGAAAACTATTCTTTTTCCTAAACCTTAGCAATTTGTTATGAATCTCCCACAAAACAACCCACAAGGGATAATTGCTACTCTAAGGAACTCACTTAGATTTGTGCTGGTCTTGACAGACTTTCTTTACCAAAATCTCAGCTTGGTCTTACTTTCCTCAAGCTTCCCTTTACTTCAAACTTGCTCAAAACTTGCTTGCTTGCTGTCAATTCAAGGATTCAGAGGAGATAACTGGCTGATCAAAGCTGGTGCTGCTGCTGATCGAATTCTAGAGGGAGAGGGAGAGAAAAATCTGTTTTAGTGAGAGAAGGAAAATGAGATAATTATGAAAGTATTCAAGTTTATCCCCTTTTATCACCCTTCCTCTCAAAATTACCATATTGTCCCTACTCACTCATAATTCCTCTGTTACTGATTAAAGTTGCGTTTAAGCGGGATGTTACATCCTCTAATAAAGCTCTCGTTATTTATGTTGATCATAACATGCCTACTTTAACTTGATCCTAACTATTTTCAACTTACTGATTAATTTGGGGTTGGTCATCAAAACATTGACTGAACGATTAAAGTCGTAATTTGTGGCTATGATCCCGTGCATTTATAATCCTTATTCAATTATGATACCGTAAAATCTGTTTTTTGTGTGGATTTACTCCATGATTTATTTGTTGTGATTGTATATGCTTGTTATGTTGAAGCAAGTATTGGAATTTGTTTACTGGAATTAGTTTGTGTTGGACGAGTAGATGCCTAGTTTGCCAAGGTCCCATTGAACCACACGTTCTATTGCATATTCAATGAGAATGTTTAGATGGATGAGTAGTCACAAATGACATGATTATTAACGTCATTGTTAGAGAAAATTTGTGATAGCTTCTTCCAAGGATAGAAAATATGGTAGAATACTTTTTCAGGCTTGGACATGTGTGCAGAAAACTTATAAAACATTGCATGGCCCAATAGTTAGAGGGAGACTAAGAAATTTTTTAAAAAATCCATTAAGAGGAATTTAGGAACAATTTATCATTGAATTAATTGTGATATGGAAATATGACATCATCTAATTCATGTAGCCTTCTGTAGCCGACTCTACTTAGTTGGATACTATTTGGTTATGTTTTCATATAGGTGATTGAACTACTTGTTGCTCTTCTTTTCAGATTTCCAACATGAACCCTGGTTTGGTTCACGTTATGTTGAAGAAGATATCGCTCCAGATTTGATGGAGTTATGGAGAAATCCTCTAGAAATTGATGCCTCACTGCATCTTCCATCCAAGAATGAGTTTATTCCAAGCGACTTTTCTATACGGGCTGGTGATCCGTGTGATGGTGATTTTGAAAATTCGACTTCTCCTAGATGTATAGTTGATGAAGCTTTGATAAAATTTTGGTATAAGCTAGATAGTACTTTCAGAGTTCCTCGAGCCAATACATATTTTCGAATCAACTTGAAGGGTGGATATGATAATGCTAAGAGTTGTGTATTGTCTGAATTGTTCATTCACCTTCTTAAAGACGAGTTGAATGAAATCATATATCAGGTTAATCATCTATCTTTTTTAGAAGAAATGGAACATGACAATAAATGAAAATAGAAGTGTGCCTATGTATAGTTTTCTATAATTGACTATTTTTCTCTTCTAATTAAACATGAACTGCTATTTTCGTTTTTGACCATATTGCCATAGGGAACTGGTCTCTGGTGCCGCTTCAAAAAAGAGTCAGGGACCTTGTTGAATTTCTTTAATGCTAATGCCTGACTTTTACAAGTGCATTAATCCTTATTTAGTTTCACTACAATTGTGTTTCTCTTTGATGTACTTGTTATATGATGTTAATAAAGAAAATACAAGTATAAAGTATTTTAGTAAAGTTTTCAAGATTAAATTACTGCCGATTCAATGTATGTATACACCATATAAGCTGATCAATAGAGAACAGTATCATTAGAGTTGTGGCCACTAATACTCCCATCTAGTTACTTTTAATTGATGTTCCCTAAATCGCGCACCTTTATATTACAATTGGCATTTTTTGTTGGAGAATCTTGTTTGTTTTTGAAGTTGTTAGAGAATTTTATATTCTAGAAGGTTCATAGTGTTTGAACTAGTTGTCTAATTTAACAGGCTTGAGTATTTTGTTAGGACTTTGTTATTCAGTTAATGTCTGTAAAGCTTGATCAGCAAGCTTACCAGTTCTATATAAGTAGTTCTCTCTATCATTCTGTTGGGAAGAACATTTTCAGGGTTTTCAGATCATAATCTCCCTTTATTTTTCTCAGCTCTAGAATACCAATACTTTTTGCCGTATTATTTGACTGGAATTAAAACAATATTTTAAGTGCAATTAATAATTTCAAATAAATGTAGTTAGTGGAGGGTGTGAAATGCCGTGCGGAAATGCTAATGTCCTATTCTATATTTAGATATTTTGTATATGAGTTCGTGTCTATGTGTGCAGGCTAGTATTGCCAAGTTAGAAACTTCCGTCGCTTATGTTGGTGATATGCTTGAGCTAAAGGTCTATGGTTTCAACGAGAAGCTTTCTGTTCTCTTATCAAAGGTTTTGTCAGCTGCTAGATCTTTTATGCCAACTGATGATCGATATCAGGTGAGTGGCGTGTTTGTGTGGATTTTTTTAAAGGGGAAATTCCACTCATTTCCTATTTTTAAAATGAATATGCACCTCTATTTTGTATAACTAAGGGGAAGTGCGTGTAATTAAGGGTTGGTCGATGTATGTTATAGAATAGATGGGTGCATGTGTCATTTATTTATACCTCAAGGGAGGTGAATGCAATTTCCCCATTTTTAATGTTAATGTTTACCCTGTACTATTAATTTCTTCAAATTTTTCTGTTTTCCTGATTTGTTGTGAATGCTCATTTAAACAGGTAATAAAAGAAGACATGAAGAGAGCTTTAAAGAACTCCAACATGAAGCCTCTAAGCCATTCATCATATTCGAGATTGCAAGTTTTGTGTGAGAGCTTTTATGATGTTGATGAGAAGCTGCAATATCTAAATGATTTATTGCTTGATGATCTGAAGGCATTTATACCCGAGCTTCGCTCACAGGTTTAAATGAAAT
This sequence comes from Medicago ruthenica, assembly GCA_018208015.1. Taxonomy (NCBI): domain Eukaryota; kingdom Viridiplantae; phylum Streptophyta; class Magnoliopsida; order Fabales; family Fabaceae; genus Medicago; species Medicago ruthenica. The sequence continues at coordinate 54,650,527 of CM031373.1, forward strand.
ATTTGATATTGGCATTTTGCTGTTATATTATTTGCATTTTGCAGTTAGTTGATTTGATTTTAAACATTAGTTCATGATGAACTTGTATAAGTCAGCAGAGGTTTACATCACTTTTCATTTGATTAGTTTTTCCTTTAGATTACTGTTATGGCATTGTTGAATATTTATTCTTTTTTATCTTAACTTTGTACAGTTATATATTGAGGGTCTATGCCATGGAAATTTGTCAGAAGAAGAAGCGGTAAACATATCCAATATATTTAAGACGAATTTTCCCGTAAAGCCACTCCCTATCAAGTCCAGGCATGCTGAGCGTGTAATTTGCCTCCCTTCCAATGCCAATTTAGTTAGAGATATAAATGTGAAGAACAAGTTGGAAAAAAACTCTGTGATCGAGGTAGTTTCAGTTTGATTGGTTGTTATCAGTATTTTGTCAATGTGTTCGATATATAATTTGTTTTCAATAATCTCTAACAATTTTCTTCCACCTCCTGCTTTGATTTTTCTATTTATGCAGCTTTATTTTCAAATTGAAGAAGATCTTGGACTGGGGTCAACCAAGTTGAAAGCTCTGATCGATCTTTTTGATGAAATTGTCGAGGAACCACTTTTTAATCAACTGAGGTGACAATCTGATGCTAGAAGTATTTTCTTTTTAACATTTGATATTTATTAATGAAGATAGGTTCTCTTTGCACCTGTTTTCTCATGGTTGTAGTTCTTCGTCGATACAATTGTCTTTTAAAATGAAAATATAGGTTTCTTCTTACAGTGCACACTATAAGCAAAATGTGCTTGTGCACGCATTTATCATGAGTGGTCATCAGTTGTACACTTGAACCTTTTTGCTGCTGCCGCTTAAACTCATTTCATTGTGAAACAGTTCAGAGTTTAGGTTACTGATGATTTGATTGTGACATAATTTGGTTTAGGCATAAAGTTTCATATTCTGTTTTAGAACCTTAATTCATTGAAAGCAATGTTTTAAATTCAACGAAACTATTTATTTGCAGCATTTCTTTCTATTAGGTTGAGATTGCTGTTTCTTCTTCATCTTTCTTTTTTCTCTCTTGACTTTTTGTTAGTTTGTTTGGGGCTGAAATTTCCGGTATGCATCTTGATACAGGACAAAAGAGCAGCTTGGTTATGTCGTTGAATGCAGCCCACGAGTAACATACCGTGTTTTGGGGTTTTGTTTCTGTATTCAGTCAGCCGAGTACAACCCAGTGTACTTGCAAGGTAGAGTTGAAAGCTTCATAAATGGCTTGGAAGAATTGTTGGTAAGTGTTCCCTATTCTGTCAACTTCTATTCTCTTTGGCTTTCAGCTTCCATATGGACTGCGATAAAGTTGATGCACCTTGGCTGTTAGGAAAAGATGGGCCCATAGCACTATTTTTTAGAAAGAAAAAAAAATGATGTGGTCATACAAAACACTTATTTAGGGTTGTTATTCAACGACATTTTTATGAAGTAGGCCAAGATAAGCATGTTAGATCATCAAGGAAAACTTCCGACCAAGCTTTAGGATTGTCATGTCTAAAATATTTGTTGAAATGTATGTTGGCTGAATGTGGACTTGTGTTTGAATAAATGTTTTGGGATTGCAGGATGACCTTGATGATGATTCCTTTGAGAATTATAAAAGTGGCTTAATGGGAAAGCTGTTGGAGAAAGATCCATCACTCACATATGAAAGCAATAGACTGTGGAATCAGATTGTTGATAAAAGGTGCTTTACATATTTTGTATTCGATATATTTCCGTTGAAGTTCTCTGTTATTTTTGATAAAGTAACGTAATAACCAACAATTATTCCTATATTTTGTTATGTATTATGATTTCTAAATCCTCCCTACTACGTTGGTGGAGTATCTTTTGTGCTTTTGGAATGAAGTTATTTAAAGCTTAACTAATGACAGATAAGCACTTATATAAGTGTTTGACTGAAACTTGATAAAAACAATTTATATGTCCATAAGCTGTAGTCCACTTATTTTAACAAGCTCTCCATGATAGTATATGAAAACAACTTGCAACTTATATGAAAATAGTTTAAACCTTTTTCACCTATGAATATAGAAATATATGTTATACATAAATGCTTATATGATAAGCATTTATTCAATAAGTGCTTAATTTAGCTGTGTACCTAAACACATGCATGTTAGAAGTCTAGGAAATGGTAGAGGCCTTAAAGGAAGTATTTGGTATTTGTTGTGCTTTGTTCATGAAATGATGGTTTGATAATAAAATGTTGTAAATTTTCAGGTACATTTTTGACATATCGAAGAAGGAAGCTGAAGAACTAAAGAACATAAGCAAGCATGACGTTATTGAGTGGTACAAGACGTATTTGAAACAATCGTCTCCCAAGTGTCGAAGACTACTCGTTCGGGTATGGGGTTGCAACACAGATATGAAGGATGCTGAAGCACCATCCAAATCTGTGCATGTCATAACAGATCCAGTAGCTTTTAAGAAGCAATCCAAATTTTATCCTAGTTTTTGTTAAATTTAAAATATATAGTATGTTGAAATTAAATGTTAGAACTACATATTCTTTGCATGAAAGAGATGTTTGAGGGGGGGGACAACTATACAGAATGTGTTTGGCAGAGTTATTGATTACTGTAAATTACATTTATTTGGGAATTAATCATTCATTTTATCTATAAGTTATTGTAGGCAATTTATCTATGATTTTTAATTATTTTTTTTATGAACTTCTGCTTTGGTCCATTCTACATTTATTATAAGCTTGTGATACATATGGGTATGTGGGGGGTGTTAAGGGGCTACGTTCTTCTGGAATAGCTCCTTTGAACTCATGGCAGAAGGGTGTCTCTTGATAAAGTGCATGTTTGGTATCAGAGTCGGTTTTTCAAAATCACAGTGAGCCACCTTAGTTTTCAGAAGCTACAACTTTTGCAAAATTATAGTGGCTTATTGTGATTTTAACAACTTTACGTAATACCACCAGACATGTACTAAATTTATTTTTTTAACTCAACGTTTGTTTCCTTCTACGCAACCCCCAATAGCATTAGACAAAAAAAAAGAAATTAAATAAATTACAATGTTATTACCTAATAACATAAAAGGTTAACTTGTAAAAAAAAAACATAAAAGGTTTAATATGTTTTTGGTCCCTATAAATATATCAAATTTTTGTTTTAGTCTCTTGAAAATTTTCCTTCGACTTTTAGTCTCTTTAAAATTTTTAATCATCACTTTTGGTTCCTATTTTTAAGTTAACTTGTGTATTTTTTAATGAAATTGTGCAGAAATGTGTAGAATATTGTAAAAATCTCTAAAAAAAAATAGATTTTTTTTGGAAAAAACTTAGGTACAATTTCTTAGGTGTTTTTCGTATGGTTCTTAACTAAATTCACCGTGATTTCCTTAAATCCTTAATTTTCTTAAAGTTTGTTATATAAAAAAATTTGTATTTTTAGTTAAGAACCATACGAAAAGCACCTAAAGAATTGTACTTTAAGTTTTGTCCTTTTTTTTTTTATCAAAACATTAATTAAATATGAATTTTTAACCACAAAAAATATATAAATTCATATTTAATTCATGTTTCGTTAAAAAATTCTAATTTTTTTTGAAGATATTCTTATAATATTATAAATTTGTGCAAAATTTTATTCAAAAATATAAATTCTACACGTAAGTTTACTTTAAATGAGGGACCAAAAGTGAATTTTTTTTTGGAACTAAAAGTCGAGAAATTTTTTAGAGAGACTAAGAGCTCATTTGGATTAGCTTATTTTAGAGATTATATAAAACAGCTTCTGCAAATAAATAAGTTTTTATGTATTATTTATAAGTTTTTAAGGTAGTTTATCTTGTAAAAAAAAGGTAGTTTATGAAAAAACAGATTATGAAGATACAATTTTCGTTAGTGAGAGCTTATAAATTAAAATAAAAGCAAATTTATTTACATAAGCTCAAAATAAGCTCCAACCAAATGGGGCTTAAAACGAAAAGTTGATATATTTATAACGACTAAACATATTTAACCCTAACTTAAAAAGGTAAATCAATAATTTCATAACCGGACCGGTAGGTTGAATTGAGAATCGGGTTATTTTTGGGTTAAATCGATAATCTAAGAATCATGGGATTTCTTTTTGAACTAGACAAAACCGATGTAACCAAATAATTGGAATTGGTATTTTTCTATATTTTTCTTCAAAGCTTGTTGATTTTGAAGGTGGAATATGTGATAGGGAGTATACAAATGAAGAATAGTTTAACTGTGGAGGGCTACACCTGTTACATGAGTGGAAACTTCTAGGTCAAGGAAAACCAATCGTAGAACTTCACATAGTTGTAACAATAAAGGAAAATTAAATAAACAAAATACTCTTGTGTTGGTTTATAAAAGCCTTTTATGTTTGTTGGGTGGACGGTTGAACTATTATTGTCCTTACAAATATAGTGAAGACTTGCTTTTGTTAAAATTATAATTTAAGTGTATTGGTTACCGGATATTTGATTTGTTTGATAGGTACTGATTTTGTTTTATGAATTATGACTTACACGAATTACTCATTAAGTTTAACATTATGTTTATTAGCTATTTGCTTCAATCGTGATTGGACCGATTGAACTAATTGAATCATGGTTGGGAGGTTTCATAGTTCAATCTCTAATTCAATATTTAAAACAATGTGGTAAATATATTTTAAAAAGTAGAAGAGATGGGCTAAGGCCCTCTTGTACTTCAAAAAAAAAAAGTTGAAGAGAAAAAAAGAAGATCGATTATTTACAAGGTTTAACTGATTCAATGAAGGTTTGGAACGATTAATGAAAAATATAACGCATTAAGGTAGAAATTCACTTAATTATACAATGTAGTGGAAGACCTTGTGTTTCAGTTTTTAATCTTTCATCAAGATTTGTCACCAATCCATGAACATTTGAGAGAGAGGGATGAAGATTTAGAGTGATAAATGAAAAACGGGGTTTTGAAAAGTTTATATGAACAATAACGATTTCAATATTATGATCAAAATTTAAATATACTTGAATGTTACCAGAAATTTGTGTTACTAGAAAAAATTAAAATGTTTTACACAATAAGAAAACCTATACATCTTGTCAAAAAAAAAAAACCTATACATGAGCTTTTGCGAGAGAGAGGGGTGAAGATTATTTATAATGAAAAATGAAAAATGGGGTTTTTGGAAAGTTTATTGAAGGACAATTTGGAAGCAAACTGTTAGGCGTAAAATTTGGTACACAATATCAAAGGATAGATTCGACTGGATCGAAAAGTCAAAGTTCCCATAGAAGCAAGGTTTTTCGAGAAGAACACTTGGAGTAGTGGGCCTAGTGGATTACGGCCCAAATAGCAAAGTCCAGACCCAAGATTTCGAAGCTTGGCGCGCGAGAGAAGAGAGTGCTTCGAAGAAATGGAGAACGTGGGGAACACGTGGGAGGATCCTGAGCGTAGGATCGAAGCGGCAGTTTGATTTTGCTTCTAGTATATATAGTGATTTCTTAGAAGAAATCGAGGTCACAATTTTCATATACAAACCTCTCCCAAAACTTCCGAGTACTCATGCAATCGAAAGAAAGGAATTCCAAGGAGAAAATGTATGATTTGTGAACCGTCTTTTATTGTAATCATTTTTACATTCAATGCAATTTACTTTCCTGTTATTTACATCCTTTTTTCTTTACAATTCAGTTCTTTAATACGAATGTTATTTCAACTTTGAGGCGATTCAGATTTGAAACATTCTTCTTTTAGTTTTCTTAAACAAAAATACCATAATCTGTTTATCACTTTGATGAACATAACAAGTTTTCTGGAAAAAGCAAAGCACAAAATTGTCTTAAGATTTCTAGTTGATCTTGCAAGTGTGAAATACTTAAACTAGCGTTTGTTTACCAAATCCCAGCGTAAACAAATTGGCACATTTTAGTGGATTCATTTTTAATCCACATTTTCTCATTCTTTCGAAAGATCTTTTAAGATGACTTAAATGTTCATCAGCAGATGAAGATTTAGCCACAATGTCATCAATATAAATTTGCATAAAGATCTCTATAAAATCATGAAAGATCGAGTTCATTGCTCTTTGATATGTTGCCCCAGCATTCTTTAATCCAAAGGGCATCACTACCCATTCATAAGTGCCTAGAGCACCAGGACAACGAAAAGCAGTTTTAGATATATCATCTTCAGCAATGAAGATTTGGTTATAGCCGGAATAACCATCTAGCATGCTTAAATATTCATGACCCGCTGCTGAATCAATTAGCATTTCTGCTACGGGCATTGAATATTCATCTTTTGGCGTAGCATTATTTAAATCTCTAAAGTCTATACAAACTCGAAGAGATCCATTCTTTTTAATAACAGGAACAATATTAGCTAACCATTCTACATACCTGGCTGTTCGAATGAACTTGCACTTGAGCAACCTTTCGATCTCCGCTTTGATCTTTGTCATGATTTCTGGAGCAAACCTCCTTGGAAGCTGCTTCACCGGTCTTTTATCTGGTCGAAGAGGTAACCTATGTTCCACCAAGTCTTTGCTTAATCCTGGCATTTCATCATAATCCCAAGCAAAGCAATCCTTGTAGTCTTTCAGCAATTCGACCACTCTAGTCCTCAAGCTTGAATCAATATTGGTACTGATATATGTTGGCCTTTTGATAGAGCCATCTCCAATATCAATCTCTTGCAAAGGATCTTGAGCCCTCATTCTTTGATTCGAACTAATTGGATCTTTCTCAAAACCCAAAGGTTCATCATCATAAATGCAATCTAACCTTTGCTTATTGCCATGATTCGAATCATTGGCTTTTGTAGCCAACTCTTTTTGTGAATCCAAATTGGCCTCAACGGCCATATCTTCTTGAAGCTCAATGGCCTCCATAGCCATTTTCATTCTGTTTTCGGCAGCATATGCCGTAATCCTACTCCATGCTGGAGACTCAATCATCATAACTGTCCAGGTCACCCCATCCCTGAGGTGATGGGAATTCATCCTCTGTCAAGGGCTTATCAATAGCTTCCCTTTCCCAGCAAAAACCATGGGTTGGATGTAATTTAACAGAGTGGTAAACGTTCCCGGACACCACTTTATTTGGATTGAAGGCAGCATATTGGTCACCACATGGAGCAATGGCCGCCAAATTCTTGTCGAAATTTTGAAGAGTGACAGTGTTAGTTTCTGAAATGTAAGCGCTCTGATCCGCTTCAACATTCTCTACTAAACCATCCTCTCTCCACAGAATTAACCTTTGGTGCATGGTTGATGGAACAGCTCCAACTCCATGAATCCACTCCCTACCCAGCAGTAGGTTGTAATTAGGCCTAGCAGCAATAACCATGAAGAGAGTTTTTCGAACTGTACTCCCAACACACACCTCTACTTGAACTGCGCCCAAGGAGTGACCAGTCTTTCCTTCATAATTAGCCAGCACAACATTGTGAGAGTGAAGGTCAGTGTCGAACAAACCTAGTTTCTTCAGCATAAAATGAGGCATAATATTCACCACAGCCCCACCATCAACCAAAACTTTGTTGATACCTACCTCATTCACTTTTGCTCTTATAAATAAGGCCTTTAGATGATTTTGCATACCCAGGTGTGGTCTTTCGAACATGGCATTTTGTTCTTCAACACAGCCATTTCCCATCACATAGTAGCAAACTGGCTTATGATTAGCCATGTCAGAGTTTTCGAAGTCTTCTTCTTCTTCGATGATTTCAGTTGGGACATCATATTCCGCTGGCAGAATGGATATGACATTAACCAGAACATCAAAATCTGGCTCATCATCAAGGAGATCATCATCATCCATGTAATCTTCCTCATCTTCCTCATTTTTTCCATCCTCAGCCTTTATTCTTTCGACAATTGGAGCGAGCCTCTCTTTTGCTGGCTTCACAGCCCAATCAACCTTCTGCACTGCAGTTGCATTGCCCCCATCACTTACCTTTTGAGTAGCAAGCTTCTTCTTACGCTGAAACCTACGCCACTGGGTGCGGGTCATAGGATTTTTCCCTTTGTAGTTGTTCTTGTAAGCATACTTATTGCCTTCCACATTTTGAGATCCAGCAATTACTTTTGTGTCTTTGGCTTCCGCAGTGATCTTCACACTCACATTGCTTGAACTCCCCTTTTCCATCGATCTGTTGTCAAAAGCTACATGCTGACCACTCACCCATTTATTCACAGGCGCTTTGTTCGATGGCTTAAAGGTATTTTGAGGCCCCAACCTTTGATGGATCGAAGGACTCTTAGCAGCTGGCTTGTTCCAGTCAGCCTTTTGGTATGGCCAACCTTTTTGCTTTTGCTTAGTGTTCGACCATTTTCTCTTGTTGTCAACATAAGGAACAACACTTTTGAGGCCTGCAGTGGCCTCCTTATCACACACTGCACTACACCTTGGGCACAGCATAACTTCAGAGATACTGAGTTTACACCTATTTAGAAAGTCTATCAATTCTTCTCCAGCCTTAGGGTAAACTTCTTCAACTTTCTTCTTATATTCCTCTTCAGGGACAACCTTCGTTGGTGCAGGATCAACCACATCAACCATGTTGCAGTCATAAATTTTGACATAAGTAGCATCAGCAGTTGGCAATGGATCTGTATCCACTTTCATTTGAGGTTTGGCCTTATCAGCAAACTTCAGCCTACCTTCATTCAACGCTTTTTGAACCAAGTCCCTGAAAAGATTACATCGATGAGTTGTATGTCCCAAATAATTATGATATTTGCAATAACCTCGTTTCTTTCTTTGTTCTATTGGCGGTATTTTCAAATCCTTTGGCACAATTATCTGGCCATCAGACACCAATAGATCAAAGATTTCATCACATTTGGTTACATCAAACGTATAAGTTTTTGCAACAAATTTATCATTTTTGGGTTCGATTGGATTTTTTCCATTCGAAGGCCTCAATAATTTACAAGTGTATGGAGGCCCTGGCTTTAACTCAGCCACATTAATTCCATTATCATCAGAATCAGAACATTCGATATCATTTTCATAATCACTATCATAAGTATCGACGAAGGTGATTTCCTTCTTTTTCTGAAACTTAAAATTTCTAACCTTTTCAGCTTTTAGCTTTTCAAGTTGTCTAACTCTATCAGCCAATTGAGACATATCTCGAAGATATTGGGTGTCTAGTTTTTTCCTAATCGAATAATCTAAACCACCAGCAGCCATTTCGACCAGTTCATGTTCAGGGACTTGAGTAAAACATCTAGCCTTAAGCAATCGAAATCTATTCAAGTAGTCATCAATAGATTCCTGGGTTTTACGACTGGCCAATTCTTTAAGACTTATCTTAGTCTGGCCCATGTAAAATTGCTCATGGAACAACCTCTCTAACTGAGTCCAAGTATGAATCGAATGAGGAGGAAGAGTTGTGAACCAAGTAAAAGCATTTTTGGTTAGAGAGTTAGGGAAATACTTCATTCTCAAGTTTTCGTTATTGGCTAAATTACCAGACTCAGCTAAGAACCTAGCAATGTGTTCGACAGTAGACTCACTAGTATCCCCAGCGAACTTAGTATACTTAGGGACTTTCCAACCCCTTGGTAACTCAGTTTCTAACACATACTCAGACAACGCAGAAACAAAATTTGGCCTTCGACATCCTACATTGAGGCCATTCTGGGCTAAAATTGTCTCAACGAGATTAGTCAAATTATTATGTCCAGCAAAATTATTGTTCTGGACATTTCGAACTACCTCATCAGCATCTTGGTTTCTATTAACTAAAACTACTTGTGGCGGTTGAAGGCCATCGTTTTGGTACTGAGGCTCCTCATGCGCCACAAACGCCTGGCCTTGGTTTAATGGCTGTTCATGAGCCATAAATGCCTGGCCTTGGTTCTGGGGTGTGGCAGACATGGCAGGCATTATCACTTGAGGTGCATGCTGGGTTAGCCTAGGCGGAGCAGGGGGTGGTGTGCCGAAAAAATCAGCGATTCGACTCATCTGATGTGCCAACATTTGGTAACTGTCGTTAGTATTCTGAATTAATGGGTTAAAAACAGTACCAATTTGCTGAGTCAACATATTGACCATTTCATGGTTACTCTCATCCATCTGTTGTCTCAAAGACATCACAGTTGAACTAGTTAGAGCTTGAGAGTTTATCCTAGAGGTACTATAACTATTTGGGTCAAATGGTGGCATGGTCGAAAAACCAAGTGTAGGTGGAGGTATGGGCCCATACAACGGATTGGTAATGAAATTCGAATTAAACGGCCTGGCCGAAGTTACAGGTGACACTGTTGAATACGCCATGGTTGGCGTGGGCATATTAGTGTGAAGTTCAAACGAACTAGACACTTGGGGATTGGTTATAGACGGAACAACTGGTATACTAATCGTGGTTGAATTAGATAAAGACCCACTCGAACTGGCCCCAGGACTAGTATTATTAGGAGACCCTGAACCAGGATTCATCTCACTACTCATTGAACTAGAATTCTGAGCGTTCGTTGAGTTGTGAATATGAACAGTTCTAACCATACCCCAAAACAGCAGTTACAAATTTTAGAAAAAGAAACGATGCACAAAACCGTCCCACCGGGCGTGCCAATTTGTTTACGCTGGGATTCGGTAAACAACCGCTAGTTTAAGTATTTCACACTTGCAAGATCAACTAGAAATCTTAAGACAATTTTGTGCTTTGCTTTTTCCAGAAAACTTGTTATGTTCATCAAAGTGATAAACAGATTATGGTATTTTTGTTTAAGAAAACTAAAAGAAGAATGTTTCAAATCTGAATCGCCTCAAAGTTGAAATAACATTCGTATTAAAGAACTGAATTGTAAAGAAAAAAGGATGTAAATAACAGGAAAGTAAATTGCATTGAATGTAAAAATGAATCCACTAAAATGTGCTTTTTGTGTACGTGCAGGAGATTTCCTTGGCTTTGTTGTGCATAAAAAGGGCATAGAGATCAACCAAAACAAGACAAAAGCTATCATGGAGACCAAGTCTCCAGCAACAAAGAAACAACTTCAATCATTGCTTGGTAAAATAAATTTTTTGAGAAGGTTCATTTCGAATCTAAGTGGAAAGGCTCAACCATTCTCTCCATTGTTAAAACTCAAGAAAGATGATACGTTCAAATGGGGAACGGAACAGCAAAAGGCATTTGACGAGATTAAGGCGTATTTGTCAAATCCTCCAACTTTGATGCCTCCCATTCGAAACATGGAAATGAAGTTGTACATTGCAGCGTCAGATTCAACCATTGGGAGCATGCTTGCTCAAGAAGATGAAAATGGTGTTGAGAAAGCTATTTATTTTTTAAGTAGAGTTCTAAATGATGCTGAAACTAGATACAGTGTAATTGAAAAGCTTTGTCTTTGTTTGTATTTTTCTTGTACCAAACTCAAGCAATATATAAAGCCAGTTGATGTTTGTGTTTATTCCCATTTCGATATAATTAAGCATATGTTATTAAAACCAATTTTGCATAGTAGAATTGGGAAATGGGCTTTGGCTTTAACAGAATATTCACTGACTTTTAAACCTTTAAAAGCTGTTAAGGGTCAAATAGTTGCTGATTTCATTGCTGATCATTCAGTAACCGAAACTTCAGTGAATTATGTTGAGTTTGAACCTTGGTCAATATATTTCGATGGGTCCAGACATAGGCAAGGTACAGGAATTGGAATCTTGATAGTTTCGCCATCAAGAGTTCCAACTAGGTTCAAGTATGGAATTAATGGGTCTTGTTCTAACAATGAAGCAGAGTATGAAGCTTTAATTGCGGGTTTGGAAATTCTCCTAGACTTGGGGGCAAGACACATTAAAATAAGAGGTGATTCTGAATTAGTTGTGAAACAATTAACTAAGGAATATAAATGTGTCCAAGAACACTTGATGAAATACTTCGTCATTGCATTTTCTTTGTTAAAACATTTTGATTCCTACGATATTCAACACATACCTCGAATCGAAAATCAAGAGGCAAATGATTTGGCTCAAATTGCTTCTGGTTATAAACTCTCGAAAGAAAAATTCGAAGAGATAATCGAAATTAAGGAGAAGTTAATTTCGAACGAGCCAGCTTCTAGTGAATTGTCAATACCAAAATATTTGGGGGCAGATAAACAAGTTGTTGACAGTCTTGAAGATGTCGAAGATAATTTTCAAAACACTAATCTGCACTTCGATAGTTTTGTAGCAGAAATTTTTGCCATTGACAATTTAGTTGATAATGATTGGAGAAAGCCAATTGTTAAATATTTGGAAGATCCAGCTGGAACTACCGATAGGAAAATCAAATATAGGGCCTTAAGTTACACTATTATGGGAAATGAGCTATTTAAGAAAACTTCTGAAGGAGTTTTATTAAAATGTCTTAGTGAAAATGAGGCATATTTAGCCATTACCAATATACATAGTGGTTCTTGTGGTGCTCACCAAGCTGGCCATAAAATGAAATGGTTATTGTTTCGACAAGGCTTATATTGGCCTTCTATGCTCAAGGATTGCATAGAATATGCCAAGAGTTGTCAAGAATGTCAGAGACATGCGGGTATTCAGCATGTGCCTGCGAATGAACTGCATTCAATTGTTAAGCCTTGGCCCTTTAGAGGATGGGCTTTAGATTTGATTGGCGAAATCAGACCTGCGTCGTCAAAAAATCAACGGTATATCCTGGTTGGTATTGAGTACTTCACAAAATGGATTGAAGCAGTTGCTCTGCCAAATGTGGATCAAGAAGCTGTGATTAGTTTTATTCAAAACTATATCATTTATAGGTTTGGGCTTCCTGAGACTATTACTACTGATCAGGGAACAGTATTTATCGGACGAAAGATGCAAGATTTCGCTAATCAGACAGGGTTTAAGTTGGTAACTTCGACACCATATTATGCTCAAGCAAATGGTCAAGTCGAGGCAGCCAATAAAGCCATCATTGACTTAATTAAGAAACACATTGCTCAGAAACCAAGGAATTGGCATAAGACTTTAGACCAAGTCTTATGGGCATGTAGGAATTCTCCTAAGGAATCAACTAAGTCAACTCCATTTCGACTAACGTACGGCCATGATGCTGTGTTGCCTGTTGAAATCATGATGCAATCATTGAGAGTGCAAAGACAGATGGAGTTACCTACTGATCATTATTGGAATTCGATGTTAGATGAATTAGTTGATCTAGATGAAGAAAGATTGCAAGCTTTAGATATGTTAATTAGACAAAAAGAAAAAGTTGCTAAAGCTTACAATAAGAAGGTTAAGCCTAAAGCCTTTAACGTAGGAGATCTGGTCTGGAAAGTCATTCTGCCTATGGATAGAAGAGATAGAGTCTTTGGGAAATGGTCACCAAATTGGGAAGGACCATTTAAGGTTTCTCAGGTACTTTCGAATGGTGCTTATGAAATCGAAGAATTGACTCCTGAGCAGCGTTCGATTAATATGAATGGTAAGTACTTAAAAAGATATAGACCAACGCTGCAAGAAGTTCGAATAGATCAAGAATAGTTCGAAAGCAAAATACTAAAGTGGCAACATGCGAAGATGCCATTAAAATAAAAGATTCGAATTAAAATGGTGGGTTTTGTCCCTCATCATACAAAGGTCTTATCTTGGATTTTTATCCATCATAAAGCGCTAAAACATTATTCGGATTACAAAAGAAAAGTTACACGTTAATCTTGAATGGGCCTTCATCCAAAAGAAAAGTGACACGTTGATCTTGAAGGGGCCTTCATTTCGAATCCACTTCTGAGTCTGACGAACGAAGATATTCTTTGTTTTCATCATAAGTCGAAAGGAATTCTGCCCAATCAGGGTCCGTACTATTAGACTCTGAGGAAGAAACCTCTGGTTGAGCCTTTGAAGGTGTTTTCCCTTCAGGAGGAGGGGGAGCTCTGCAGGTTCTTGAGCTTTCGCCCTTGGAAGAAGGTTTCTTTGACTTCTTTGAGGAATCAGCAGTCTTCTTGTTGTCCTTCCTTGCAGACGTTGCTTTCTTCTCATTGGTGTTCTTCGCAATCTGCTTGCCTTTACCCATGATTTTTCTTTCAAAATTGGTGATGGTGGCTATACTATTATGACTTGCAGAATAGAGTGAGTAAAACGGATAGAGAATGACCATATATATAATGGTAAGATCATTATTAATTCTTCAACCGTTTTCCTAATTTTTCTCGGAATTCACGCCATTTCAGTTTGACTGTTTTTGAAAACGGATGTTGAATTTATTTTGGAACTAGAGCCAGTCAGAGATATGGCTTAGTAGTTACGCGTCTTGTTTTAGGCGCAATCTTATCCGTTACTAAAAAAGAGGGGTTTAGAGCGTATCACGAAAACCAAGTAAGTCTTCGATATTTGGCGTTTTCGAATGCTAAAATAGGCAAAGTGCTAACGAGGATGATTATAGCATGGAAAATTGGCATAAATATAATGTATAAATTTGAGTACAAGTGCCACATTCGAGAATAACGTAAATTGAACAGTGAAAGTGGTTAAATAAAAGTTACTACTGAAAGAGCATTTAAAGTAATACAACCAAATTGTTCAAGAGAATTCGAAAACAACAAAACAATGATGGGTAGAAAAGCAAGTTAATCTGCTGCCGTCCAGGATTTGTTGGCTTGTTTGAAGTGGTAGTACTGCTCCTTGGTGTGATCAAGCTTTCGTTGCAGAACATTGCTTTCATTTGTCAAGCGATCAACTTCGCTGCTAACAATCAGCCCATCACTGTAATGTTGGAGGCCTGCATGTGCCAGCTCTTCGATTCTGGACCTAGGTACTTCGACAGCTTGAGCGGCGAAACGTTCTTTCATCTGTTCCTCTTGAGCTATCTTAGCCTCCAACTCCCGAATTTCAGCTTTCCATTTCGAAATATTATCCTCGCAGGCAGCCATCTGCAAGAATGCTCCCGCAGACGCGGCTTTGATTTTAGCAGCCTCCTCATTGTAATGGGTGGCCTGTTTGAAATGATCTTGCTGAATAGAGAGTTGGGTGTCTCGAAGCTGGGCACTACTCCTCAAGGCATGAAAATTTTTCGCATATTGCTCCAAGAGAGTTTCGGCTTGAGAAACTTTTAAGAACAGGTCTTCAGCAGTTTGTGGAGTTTGAAGTTTGCTGAAAAGAGCTTTGATGTTGAAGTAAATTGTGGGTTCTCTTTCGAGGAGTTCTAACATGTCTCCATTAATTACTTCTCGTCGAAACCTTAGCTCATGCTCTGCCTGTTCGAGTTGAAGAGCTTTTTCTCTGTCAGCCGCTGTGGGAACATATGCACCATGGCTAGACAACAAGGTGTTGAGTGCATCTTCCGGTGCTAAGTGTTTGATGCCTCGTAAAACTTCCACTGGGAGACAGATATTGGGAATGGACTTCGGAGATGAAATGTCCTCATCATTAAGTGAATTATCTATCTGGGTTGTTTGCTCATAGTCAGCACTTGAAGTTATTTCAACATTTTTGGCCTTATCTTCCTGGCTAACTTGAGGCTGGTGGTGACCTTCGGTGGTAGAATACGTGAAGGGATTTAAAGAGGGGTTTTTCAAAAAAATAATCCTCTTAGCAGAACAAATCCCGTTGAAACGGATCTTGATTAAATCATTAATCACAAATCAAACACATATACTTTAACAGTTTAAGGATTCATGTGTTTACCTCTTGAAGCACATAACCTTTGTAGCAGAATTGTTTCTGATCACGAGCAAAGCAACGTAGCGATGCCTCTATTCAGTCCACACGAACAGAACTTCTCCGATGACCGGTGCTAGCCAATTCCAACGGAGATTCAGAGAAAACAGGGTTTAGAGAGCGGCGGCTAGGGTTTCACAACTTTTGTGAATTAGGTTAAGTGTTCAACAAAAGTCTGTAATGCTTCACCACAAGGGTTCTATTTATAGAACCACTTGTGTGGTCAACAAGTCAAGCACTTAAATACACCGTACCTTACGGAGCACCATATTTCACTTAAACACACCGTACCTTACGATGGACCGCATTTCTCTATTTCATAAATTAAATAATAAGTCATACTTAATTATTTAATTACTAATAAGTCCTACTTATTATTTTATAAATAAGTCTTACTTATTTATTTCTCTCATCTATCTGTCCTTTGTGTGTGACCCCTATAGGTTCCTGTAACGTTGGCAATAATATTAAATCACCTATTTAATATTATAAACAGTGAGCGGTATCTAGCAACACATCACTGCTACCCAAGTGACGAGAATGTCATGTGATCTGACGAAACCTTTCCGTGATAATGATCATGTGTATAATTACCCCTTTGCCCTCATGTCTATATTGAACACAAGGCATAGACCGTGTCATCCTTGTCTAGTTCAATATTGGGCCCATAGACATTTCTCCTGTTATGTAGGAGGGGCAAATTCCATCTAGGTCACTCATGTCCCTTAGCATGATTCATGGAGTACCCATCAACCAACTTTATAGTCATCCTATTACAGACAACGTTTGAATGGTGATAAAGCACTCGACTCCTACATCTAGGGTACATAGTGGTTTCAGGTCAAAGGGTGGAATACACCACTATCACTATGAGAATATCTTATGACACTTTTCATAACTTTTACTATGTAGTATTCTCATGGCGGGTCAATCCAGTATAAATATTACTCCTAATATTTATACCTATGTGAAGACTTGATAACTCTTTATCTATGATCTATGAGATGTGATCATCAGTCTACCCACATAATAGTCTCTATGCTTTAATGTTATCCCATTTCACAATAAAGCTTGACTACGGATACTTTAAGAATAATGTCCTTTCGTTTAATGAGTCTCACAATTAAGTCACACTTAATGCTCCATTAAACAGACCAATTATTCTAGGGAATTTATTATTTTGAAACTAAATAAAAGAATAAATAAAATGCCTTATATGTATATTCATAAATATATATCAAAGTCATGATACAAGGCCAAATCCAATCAAAATAGATTGGCTATTAGGGCTTATTCCAACAATACGCACCTTCAGGGATTTGATCATTCTTCTCGCCAGCATTGGGGGCATCCGACATGGCGGTATCAACGCGAACAGGCGTTGTTTCTTCGTTGACAGGCAGAGTTTCAACTTCAGTTGGTAAAACCTGGTCTTCATTGGTAATGTCCATTCGAGGCGGAGAGCTGACCAAGGCTTTTGGAGAGGTCGTTGGTGAGGGTTTATCTTTGCTAGCACCAACCTCGTCTGTTTCTTGGTTTTCCTCGTTGATCATCTTGTCCTTGCCTTCTTCGTCCCCTAATGTTTCTTTTTCGGGGGAGGTTTGCTCCAAGTCTTGCTCTTGAGGAAAAAGTTGTTGACTTAGTCCTTCGAGAACTTGCTTTACTGTGCTGTCTGGAGAAGTTTCCTCCACAATAGTCGACATGGGACGATCCTGGAAAAAGGAGTAAATAGTCAAATTAGATGCGATATACATAAAGGGAGCGATGAAAGTAAAAGGTGAAGGAGTAGTGAATTACTTTCGAGGATGGATCATTTCCAGCTTTGGGGTGTGGCTGCCCAATCTTTTCTTGTTGCGAGGAAGGAGCTTCTGGGTTCGCCTGGCTGGAGGAAGAAGAGTTTCGCTGAGTTTTATCCTTTTTCTTTTTCTTCTTTTGTTTCTCAGCGGACTTTTCTTTGATGAGAATGAGCGAGGCTTCTTGCCCTTCGACAGTCTCGTCAACAACAGCCTCATCTTGGCTTTCAGTTTTCTCTTGCCTACTCCTCTTCTTCTTTTTGGCTTTACTTGGCTTACCAGGCTCGAGCGGTTGTTTTGCCTTTTCGATGGTGCTGGCCATGCTTGCTCCAGCTGCGGACTCAGTTTGTTTGTTGGCGTCCTTCGAAGAGGCAGCCACATGTTCTGAATCAGGTTGCACATCAGCAGGTTGGTCCGTTGTGGTCTGTAGCACAACATTATATGTTAATATAGGCGCTTTGAATAACGAAACTAATTATCGAAGAAAAGTAAATGATCGAAAGGTGTTAACCTTTTCATCATCACTTAGAGCAATCACAGGAGCTCCAAGGTTTGGTTTCTTTGAAGTCCCTTCAGCACCTGTTGGGTTGGCCCTCTTCCGAGTTGTGACCTGAAAAGGGCATAGATTTAATTTGAGTAGCCTGTGTAAATGGTAAACTCCATGTGAAAGACCAAATAATAAATTTAAATGGCTTACCATTGGTTCCTTTTTGACCTTGACTGGAGGAGCTTGACTTGAGGCATTAGACACTGCCTTCGATTTGCTTCCTAAAACAGGAAATAAGTTCGAACTAAGTTGATAGGTCAAGAAAGGATAAGTTTTGAAAATTTCGAAAGGGACGAAAGTTACCTTTAGAAGTCAACTTTCTTTGGATTGCAGCCGCTGCAGATGGGTTAAATCCTTCTCGAATTTTATCCATCAAAAGTTTCTTGTCAACAAGGTGAATGGAATAGTGCAAGTCCCACCATTTCGCAAACTCCCTAGTACAAGAGTGGGAGTTGTCATATTTGAAAGGAGTGATTCCACAACACCTTTTCTCAGCTTCACGGAGGAAAGAATGGAAAGTTGGTTCAGTCATGCCATAATACCCTAAGCAAATCTCTTTTTCATTAAGGTAAAAGCTTTTGGGCAATAGCTGAGTTAGTCCAAATTGTCTTGAAACTAAGTTCGGAAAGTATCCTACTAATCCGAACTCTGAAGACGTAACGCCATAACGGCAGGAGATAAGGGTGGGGTTGAGATAAGCCAACCAGATGGCAGTGATTTCTTCCTCATTCTCAGGCAGCGGAGGGAATGGGTGAGCAAACCAGTGAGGCCCGACTTTTCGATCTACAAAAGGAGCAAAGCTGCTCTTGAATGTCTTTAGGTTGAGAAAGGCCTCGAAGTATTGTACGAAGAGTTGTTCTGAATCGAGGCCTCTCATTCTTGGAATCATTCGAGATAGCCTTGTGCCTTCAATTTGGCGCCCACGAGTCGCTTCGAAGCAGGGTTCTGGGAGTATTAAGTCGAGCTCCCGAGGAAAAGTAGCATTTAACCACAACTGGAGAAGCCAAAAAGGGCCATATCCTAGGAAAGTTGACCCAGAACCTGTGAGCTTAATATTTTCACAGGCAGTCCTCAAGGCCTCATATAGAGCTCCCAGAATAAGGCTTCCCAAGCCGAAAGACTGGCATTCATGAATTTGGATGGCCATAGGGATGAACTTTTTGGCCACTTGCAAAGATCTTGTGCAAAAAACAAACTGAGACAGCCAAAGAGTAAGGAAAGCTACATGTTCCTCGTTGCCCACTTCGCCGTCATCTTTGTGATGTTCGTTGATATACTTCGAATAAGCATTCGACGTATAAGAAAGCTTGATATTGTCACTGAATCGAGTAGGATCGTAAGTAGCACCATCAGGTCGAAGTCCCGTGATGGCTGCTACATCGAAGAGAGTGGGGGTCATCATCCCACATTCGAAGTGGAAGGTGTTGGTCGAAGATTCGAAGAAATGCAAGGCAGCAATCAGCATTTCTTGGTGATATTTCATGCCGGTTCGAGAAAGTTGGACCAGATCGAAAATCCCATAATCCTTCCAGATATCGCCGTAGTTGCTTTCGACCCTGTCCAACCAGTTAAGGTACTGCTGAGTCACAGAAGGCACAGACCTGAAGACTTTGTTTGGATACTTTATATAGTTAAAGTTATAAGGTTCGTCCAAAAAGGCCCTAGGGCTGCAAGGTTTGTAGAGAGGGAAAATAGACATGGTTTGACTGTTCCGATTCTTGTCATCTGGTTTAGGACCACCAAAAGCGTGAACAGTTTTATTGAGGGAATAGGGAAAAATAACCTGAGTTTCCCAGATTTTCTTATGTTCAAGCTTAAGAGTTGGCTCTGGTACTTGGTCGTCCCCGTAAGTACTGATTGTGAAGTCCGACCATTTCCCAGCCATTGGAAGTACGTCTTTAGTTCCAGAACCTGACGCCATTGATGGAGCTTTAAGGTTGTGTTCGCAGAAAAGGGGTTAGGGTTTGGAATACGAAGGATGAAATGGAAGAGGAATGGCTGGAAAAGTTGTGAAAAGGTTTCATCAACTTGAGTGACTCTATTTATAGGGTTAATAGAGTGTGATTTTTTAATAATAAATCAAAATGAAAAGTTCACTCTTTCAACTTCCGGGTTCGCCACGTGTCCCACTCCCACCAAGAAACCAGGAGATCATGATGGTTGGAGGAGATGAGACGTTTTGAAAAAGGTCATGATTGTCTTTTCTGACATTATCACCGTCTTTGGAAAGGGTGCAACGGTGAATAAAATAATAAAAGAAAAAGGTTTTTTCAAAAACGCCATTTTCTTATTCGACAAATCCAATCGAAATTGGCATTTTTGGGGGGCAATTTGTTAGGCGTAAAATTTGGTACACAATATCAAAGGATAGATTCGACTGGATCGAAAAGTCAAAGTTCCCATAGAAGCAAGGTTTTTCGAGAAGAACAGTTGGAGTAGTGGGCCTAGTGGATTACGGCCCAAATAGCAAAGTCCAGACCCAAGATTTTGAAGCTTGGCGCGCGAGAGAAGAGAGTGCTTCGAAGAAATGGAGAACGTGGGGAACACGTGGGAGGATCCTGAGCGTAGGATCGAAGCGGCAGTTTGATTTTGCTTCTAGTATATATAGTGATTTCTTAGAAGAAATCGAGGTCACAATTTTCATATACAAACCTCTCCCAAAACTTCCGAGTACTCATGCAATCGAAAGAAAGGAATTCCAAGGAGAAAATGTATGATTTGTGAACCGTCTTTTATTGTAATCATTTTTACATTCAATGCAATTTACTTTCCTGTTATTTACATCCTTTTTTCTTTACAATTCAGTTCTTTAATACGAATGTTATTTCAACTTTGAGGCGATTACAGATTTGAAACATTCTTCTTTTAGTTTTCTTAAACAAAAATACCATAATCTGTTTATCACTTTGATGAACATAACAAGTTTTCTGGAAAAAGCAAAGCACAAAATTGTCTTAAGATTTCTAGTTGATCTTGCAAGTGTGAAATACTTAAACTAGCGGTTGTTTACCAAATCCCAGCGTAAACACAAACATAAATATATTTGAGTGTAGTAAAAAACTTTTGGATATTATATAAAAAAATAATTTTTTGTTTCCGTGAGCATAGTTCGGTTGACAAAGACAATACTTGACCAAAAATAAATAATTTTTTTTAGGGATATAAAAATAAATAAATTCTGAAGCAATACTATGGATTTATGACCCACAATATATACTAGTGGAACAATGTGTGAGCGTATCTTTTATTGAAAAAAAAAAAAGATATTTGAACAATAATTTTGTGACAATTTTTATGACAATTTTCTCTTTCATACTCATATTAGATTCTTATTTTCTCTCTTTATTACTTTGATTTTTGTATCAATACATATATTTCTTTGTATATTTTGGTTGTCCCATAAGTTGTCCAAAAAAATGGTTACTCAGATAACATTCCTAAAAAAAATTAGTGTGGACATATCTCTATCTCTGCAAGCAATCAAGAGTATGCACCTCTCAAACACCGTTACTCGTCGTTAACAATCAACTCTTAACTCTCCCTGTACGTTAGGTTTCACATCTAAAGAGCCTAAACTTAATTTCGAAGGTGTAAAATTAATTCTGATATGTTTGGTTGCTTGAATAAAATTGATTTTGTCTCCAAAATTGATTCTAGTTAAAGTTATAAAAATCGAAGCTTTTGATTCTAAATTTAATTTTAACACTCAAATTTATTGTTCAAATCACTTTTACACATATGTATCAAAACATAAATCTATTTACCTTCAACTCAACCAAAGTCAATTTTACATGATGAATTAGGGATTATAAGGTTAGTTTAATGGTTGAAGTAGGAGTGATAAAAATGGTCTTGGATTTGATTTTCACCATCAGCAAATAATATTAACAATGTCAACACAATAGCAGGAAATTCCTCAGGTATTCCTGCGCATTAATTTCCGCAGGAAAATCCGCAGGTAAATCGATAGTTTCTAGTAGTGTAAACATACACTCCTTTCAATTCAACCACCAACTCCATATTATATCTCCTAAAAAAACATATGATGTATCAATTAAAGTAATAAGGGAAGAAAATCAAATCGCATGTTAAAATTGTTTTAATATATTATATTGAATATATGAATATATTTAGTTGTGCATTGAATTTAATTACTATACTTTGGTCGGTGTATAATTATTTGACAATGACAAAACATACTAGTTAAACTCTTGTGTATTTCGTAAAAAAATTATGCATATTTATAGTTAAATAATATATTCAAAAAATTATTATATATATATATATATATAACTTAACTTAATTGGTAAGGACAATGCATCATAAAATGCGGGGGTCAGAGTTCTAACCCCGGACACCCCATTCACCTTCAAAAGGTGCCACTATGCTACTTGATCAATGATCAATACATAAATATATCTCTCAGAGGTTATTAAAAAAAAAATAGACGTGTCCACAAATGCTTGCTCAACTGTAAAAAACGTCGAAATTGCTAGGACAGACATCGTGATCGGGGTTCGAACTCCGACTCCTACACTTATGAGCGTAAGTTTCTAATGATTTTATCAATTTTTTTTAGAGGAATGATTTTATCATTTATTTATCTACAAAAATAAAATAAAATATTGACGTAAATTTAAATATAGACGTGTATATTTGGGATTTGTGTGTGGGGATTGGTGAGAGGAGCCCTACCCTTAAGAGGCTCACCAATCTGCTCCAAGTGTGTCCAGTAATTCATCTGTCCTACACCAAGAATCGACAATCCAAATTCATTCACATTAATGTCCTTTTCATAACAATGGGACCAACTTTGGGACAATCCCTTGTGAAGGGAACCTTCAGTGATTCCTAAACTAACAGCAGAAACCAAACAAATCTGGTATATCTTATTGAGTTTCTGTTTCAATTAAAATATTAGACTTTGCTGTGTGGTCTCCATCCCTTGTTTCTTAGCATACTCCTCTTTCCTTTTATTTTTTGTTTTAATATAGCCAATGTTACACATTTACACTTCAGGCTATTTTAACATAATTTACATTTTTTCATAGATGGGCTTAGTGGTGACACACAAGCACACATGAGAGGAAAGGGTGAAAACCTGAAATTGATCTAGACATCCATATTAAATGTTATCACAATTAACCCACTTGGGTTGGCTTGATGATATTAGTTTGGGATCTGGAAGTGTGCTCCTTCTCAAGGTCTCAAGTTCAATTCTCCCGATGTCAATTTGGGTGGGTTAATTTAACTTCTTCAAATAAAAAAAATGTCATCACAATTAACCACTAGACTGTGATGTAATTTCCTATTTCAGTTTGGCCGTTTATCTTTTTTTTTGGTACCAATTTGTCCCACATGTCCTCAAATATTGACAATGCTGCCCTAATTAGGCTTGTGATTTGCTTTATGCATAATTTTTTTTGAGTTCTTAGTCGCAAGAGAATCTGACATTTTGCATTTTTAATACTAAAATTGAGAACATATAACACTAATTTATTAAAAAAAATAAAATAAAGATTATATTAAAACTCAAAATCAAGTTAAAAAATCAATTATAGTTTTGCCTATTATTAGATAGTGTGGAAGAGGAAACATGTTTTCCGGTGAAAACCCCTACAATTCGTTTCTCAAAATTGTCCATATCTACCTTACACAAAGGCCAAGAGTAGCATTACAACATAGAAGGTTCATTTCATATTCTGTTAAGGAATCAAAATTTTAATTATATTTTTTTTTTGAATTATCTGCATATCATTTTTAATTTGGATATGGTTACTCTTGTCCAACCCTTGGGAAGGTGCTGCATAGAAATACAAACCGGCCAAAAGGGCATATATTCCTTCTAGGAAGTGACAAATTTTGATTTTTTGTGAAGGAAAATAAATATTACTAGAGTTGCAAAGGAGGACTAAACTATCTTTCAAGTTCATGCACATACTAATTTTAATGGTATGCTTAGTATAAATAGTAGTTTCGCATGTGCTTATTTTGTAATTATAAAAATATAAACAATTTAATTGTATGTTTGATTGGTACATAACAACAAAGAAGAAAAAAGGAAGCAAAACGACGACATGGATTAAGATTTAAGAGAGAACCAAACCGAAACTTGCATGTGCCCTAACATGGTAGGGTCCAATATAATTTCATCAGTTACATGGGCTCTTTCTCTCTTTCCTTTTATAGTTAAGAATGACATATGACAATTACTTTTGGTTGGTTTTCATCCCAATCCATTTTAAGGTACTCATATATTACTCATATGCATTCATTCATATATTTACTTATGTTCATATAATATGAAAATGATACTTTTGAAAGGGAGATATGAGAAAGAGGCATAGAATGCGAGATATACAAAGAGAATAAAATGTTCAACAAATTGTGATGAAATAAAAGACAATAAAAAGTTTAGATTTAAAACTTACATTTATAAAAAAAATATGAGACAATTAAATTTATAAAAAAAGAGAGAAAATTTAATTCCAAACGCGTTGAGTTGATTTTGACATATTTCACCCTAAAAGAAGAAGAAGACATATTTCAATATTTTTTAGTAGATTTAATTTTATCTCTAGAGTTGATTTTAAATTAGAATTTAAATTTTTTCCTTTATAGTCGATTTTTAACCTCAACTTTATTGCCAAACCAACATTTATATGAACATAATGAAAACTCTTCTTCACATGCATATTTTTAGTATCTTTTGAGTCATTATTTATTTTAGTTATGGTAGGTTTTAACTAAGTTATGTTATTTTAATAAGTTGTGGCTTGAATCCGGCCTTTAATCAATTCGGTATTTATATGCTTTCAATTTCTCCACTAACAACACAGTTCTAGTTGTTTTGTTTGATTTCAACTGTTCCAAGCAAGTTGATCGTTTATAGTGGAACGTTACTACAAATTTTTTGGAGTTGTGGGATTGATAATAATAACAGGAAACTGAGATTATTTGCCATACGTGTATTGACAGTAGGCATGTGGAAATACGATTATATGTTCTTAAAAATCATTGTTCTTCTTGTAAAAAAATCGTTGTTCTTAATGCTTTGGTTAAAAGTTGTGTGATTTGGGTGGGGTTCTTGGGTTGTGAAACACATTCTAAACACATTGGATAATGAGATCTCATTATAGGAAGGATCTAAGTTTTCTATTTTGATTTCACTTAGGTTCTTCTTGTGGGTTGAGAGACTTGTGAAATGGGTAGGAGTTAGGGTTTACTATTAGAGAGATATTGAAGCTAATTTCTTGTAACTTATTTGTATCTCTTGTAAAAGACTCATTCATATTAGATAAGAGATTTCCTCTCTCCCAGAGACATGGGTTAATTTAGGTTGAATTGGGTAAAGAATATTGGTGCTTGAAGTATCTTTGTTCTTTGGTATGATCATGGATTTTATTTACATTTTGTTGCTTGGATTGTTTGTTTATTGGTTATTATTGTTATTTAGTCCACATCTTTGTTTTTATTGGTTCTGAAAAAGGGTTCGAATTCACACAAGTGGTTTCTCACTGTAGTGAAATGGGGTAAAATTTTTCAAGTGAGCACTTGAATATCAAATGGAACATTTGAATTTTTTTTAGAGACAATGATTTTGGGTTGTTGAAGGTGAGGATTGAAGCAGTCTTGATTCAATAGAAGTGAGTAGAGGCTTTGAAGGATAAGGTGTTGACGTCGATCGACCTAACACAATCACTAAAGGCTGATATGAGTGATAAGGCAATAAGTGTCATTATCTTGTGCATAAGAGATAAGGTGTTGAGGAAGGTTTCAGATGAGAAGTATGTGACAACAATGTGGACCAAGTTAGAGTCATTGTATATGACCAAGTCATTGACTCATATGAAATTTCTAAAACAAAAACTCTATTCATTTAGGATGGGGGAGCCTAAGTCTATTGCGGAGCAATCAATAAAGTTCAACAAAATAATTGATGATTTGGTGAACATTAAAGTGACCCTTGATGATGAGGATAATGTGTTATTCTTATTGTGTGCATTACCTATACCTTTTAATAATTTCAAGGGTGCTTCTCCTTATGAAAAGCAAGTCACTATCACCTTGGATGAGGCCTAATCGATTCTTATGACCAAGAAGTTAACCACGTTTAAAGACTTGAAGGTGGAGAATGGTGAGGAAATCTTTAATGTGTCAAGAGGAAGAGGTGAAGGTAAAGTGAAATGGGTTAAATCAAAGTCAAGAGGTGGTGACAAGTTGAAGTTCTTCTATGATCAAAATTCAGATCACTTCAAGAAGGATATTCCCAATTTAGGGGACAATGATGATTCCTTGAAAGTTGCAGTTGTCTTAGGGGAGGATTCTGAGGATGTGGAGACTATTACGGTGACAAGTTGGGAACCAAAGAAGAGTTCAATCATGAACTTTGGATGCTCATTTCATATGTGTCCAAGTAAAAAATGATTTGCCACGCTAAAGCTGAAATGAGGTGGAGTTTATCACCTTGGAAACAACAAGGTGTATAAGGTTCAAAGTATGGGTTTGGGTTGTCTTATGATGTTTGATGACTATGAGTTCCTTTTTCAAGATTTAGGTATGTTCCTGAACTTAAGCAAAAGTTATTATCAATAAGAATGTATGATGAGTTACACTATGAAACTAGTATTGAGAATAGGGTAATGTAAATTTCATATGATGCAAAAATAATAGGCTGCAGCACCTGCCGTGAATCAAGCACCACCCTTAACTCAAACTACCACACCTCTTAGGGATGTCTCGACCAGTTCCTTTAGCTTTGCTTTGCAGGATGTTTCAGATGCAATTCCACAAGGCGTGTTGCCTCAGCCCTCTTCGCCGGTGTTGGAATTGGCGTCTGCGGTTGCGCACGATGAGGTGCATTCTAATGACGTGGAGGTAACACATACGATATTTACGGACGTGAGTGTTCAAAAGTTACCGGTTGCGGCTGCTCTGCTTACTTTTCCTATTGAGCCCGTTGACGTGCATGGGCACTCGGACGAAGAAACTTTGGACTCGGTAAGGGAGGTGAGTAATTCACAGGTCTAGAACTTGGTAGCCCTTGATGAAACCACTGCCTCGCCTACATTACATGCGACAACTTCACAAGTCAACATTGGTGTGGTTCAAACAGTGGAGGCACAATCATTGGTTGCGGCGCACTCAATTGTTGCACCGGATTTGAGTGATATTCAAGTTGCTATTGTTATCTTCGAAGTGGTAACCCTTGACAACACCATTATCACGCAAGCAAAGAGTTCTATACAACATTGCAATCCGAATATCCAGCGAGACACGGAGCTCTGGCAAAGAATCAACGATTATGATAAGGCGTCAGCTGAAGCACCTTTCACGCCTGTCTTATCTAAGAAGCAGAAACATAAATTAAAGCAACAACAACTTCATGGGAAGCTGCCGTATAGAACCCGATCCAGGGGAGAGATCTCACCTACTGCCCAATGATTTTCCTCTTCTAGACTGTTAGAAGTACAGTTTGGTTATCTGAGTTACCATCGGGGTTACAATTTGATTTTTTAGAAATAGATGTGGTCTGCCTACTTACATATTCCCTTAGTCGGTTGTGCTATTCTTTCTCTTCTTTTTTCCTGTTTTAAGGGTTTTGGTTTGGTCCCCCCACTTTCAGCGGGGTGCCAACCTAGTTGGGATGTCGTTGCTCCCTATTGATGCATGTCCTTTCTCCTGGCTTATCCAAAAAAAAAAACATGCCAGAAGGTTCTAATATTATTGGTTATACATCAATAGCTAGCTAAGACTTGCATGATAATTATGAGATAAGCAATTTTGGGTTGGTGCATGTTAGTGACATGACTTTAGTTTGACCAGCTTAACAAGGTTTTCTAGGTGGTGGAACTGAACTGATCATGTTGGACAATGACAATGGTCAGGGGTTTATTTCAAAGTTGTTTAATGATTTTTCTATGTTACAAGGTAAAAGGCATAACAAATGTACACGTTTGGAAATTTTAGTGGAGAAAACCCAGCTTGAGGTGGAACCATCTACTAGTGAAACTAGAATAAGACATACAATAGTTACCGTGACTATCTTGTAAGAGACATGAAAAAGAGAAATATCATGGCACCAATATACGACTAAAAATACCTTGTGTGTTATCCTCTAATTGAGAACAAGGAAATTTTCAAGAAGACAAAAGGCATTCTGGAGGTTGAATAAGGTATGGTACAACTTATGGAGTTACAAAAAAAATCCAAGGGTAATTGGAGGCAAGTGAATTTTAAGGATAAAGAAAATCATCACTTTGTGGGATGAAGAGGTTATGGTGCAAGTTGTGAAGCTAACTAAAATTCCAAGGGTAGTTAGATGTAAGTTCTTCAAGTTGGTGAAAGAGATTATGAGGGTTGAAGATGAAAAGGGATGATCATGGGACTACAAAGTGTAGTTGGATGTTAGAAAGATAATTAAATATGGAAAATTGTGAGACTACGAAGGGCGGTAAGATGCAAATGGAGATCAGTGCCTAGATGTAGGTTCAAGCAGGGCTTGAACTTGATAATTTTTTTAAGAGTAATTCAAGGATGGAGAGAGAAGGAACGTGGTTGGTGGTTAAATCGACATCATCGTCGATTTGAAGGAAAGATGCACATTTGTTTTGTGTGCCTTAAAATATCAAAATGAAAAGTTTGGAAGTCTAGAAATTTGTTGGAATTCTTCCGCAGGTTTGTGATAGAAGTGCGAGGCGAGTAGCCGATTAAGATTTATGGCATTTTTGTGTTGTCTTATCCACGAGTCGGGCATACAGGGTCGTGAGGCTCCAGTTCCAAGTGCGAGGCGCCCCCATTTTCAAGGCCCGAATCGGACAGGCCATGCCAGGCGTAAGGTACCTGACTTGTTTTGTGGAGGTCATATAAAACATTATTTTCACAGTTTTCAGGGCACCTTGGAGAAATATTGAGAGACTAAAAGAGGAAACTTTTAAGGGTTAAAACTTGAGTGCTTTTGATGAGGGAAACACATTCTAAACATCTTATGTAGTAAATTTCATTAGAGGAAAATCTAAGCTTTCTCTCGTAAATTTTCTTATGACCTTCTTGTGTGTTGAGAGACTTAAGAAAGAGATAGAAATTATGTTTTGATCTTGTAGAGCTCTTAAAGCGAATTTCTTGTAACTTCTTCGTATCTCTTCTAAAAGATTCATTCATAGTGGATCAAAGAGTTTCTTTCTCTCTTAAACATAGGTCAATTTAAAATGAACTAGGTAAGCAATATTATGTGTTTGTTCCTACACTATTTTATTTTTGTTCTTCGTTTAATTGTGGATTTGTCTGACACATTGTTGCTTGTTGCTGCTTAAACTATTTGGTTATTGGTTGCCATTATTAATTGCACCACATCTTTGTTCTGTTGAGTTTGACAAAGAGTTTGAATGCACAACACAAGTAAACTTAACTTTGTTTAGCCATATAGTAAAACACAATCCCTAGTCTTAAATACGATTTGAGCTTATCATTAAATAAAAAAACTAAATACAGTTTGATATTAGTTTTCAAATAGATATCACGTATTCAAACATTAAACCACTTTAGATTCATTTCATTTTTAATCAGACTCAATTTTAGAAAATTAATTAATTCAAAACATTTTTTATCACTAGAAAATGAAAGCACAACCAATTTTACACAATGAATTAATAAAATAAAAAAATTAGTTTGTGTCACATACATAACCAAACACACACATGGTCATTTTCTGTCGGCAATGTAAGCTTTCATGTATGAAAAATAAATCATATTTAATACTAGTTTCTGGCCATGGCATTGCACGTGACCTAACAAAACATCCCACAAAGCCTCAGCAAAATATCCACAATGTGCCTCTTCACATGTGTAACACACATTTGTATCATTACTTCAGTAGGAAATCTCTTTGAAAATCAACAAGTATTAGACTTATTGAAGAGATCAGGAAGATTGGAGATCCTCAGATAATAGTTGATACCATATTCCAACTGGTGCAGGGCCGTTCCTGTAAAATTGGAGGCCCGGCTCTTATTATAAAGATAGGCCCCCAATAGAAAAAATGTAATTTTTTAAAAGAGAAAAAAAAAACTTTATAATGTTTGTTTTATTTTATTTTTTAAAAGAATAATTACAATGTTTGTTGTTAGAGTTTTGCTATTTTATACGACAAATATGAGCCAAAAATTATAAGCGCTCTAAAAAAAATAAGAAAAAAAGTTGTATTGAATTTTTATTTGTAAATATGTAGTCGAATGTGTTGAAGAGTTTGACTGAATTGAAGGAAGAAGAAAGAGTATCAAAGACATATAGATCTCAAACCCATACCCTTTCATGCTGAAGAAAAAAAAATTAAGTGAAAAAAAAAGAACATAAATTCTGGGAGGGAGTTGAACCCAGGACCAAAAGATCATAACCACCAACATTCTACCACTACACCAAGTCTTCAGTTATGTTAATATTACAACGCGATCAATATATATTCACATTTTACATGCATTATTTACAAAAAAAATATATTTTGGGCCCCAAAATTTTGGAGGCCCAGCTCTATAGAGCTGTTTGCACCTCCCCAAGAACGGCCCTGAACTGGTGACACATGATACGATTGTATCATGCTCTTTTTGAAAATAATCTTGACATATATCTTTCCAAATATTTTCCATGCAATTCCCCACTAAAAAATTATTTTCAAACATTAGAGATGAAGATTCCTTCTAATAATGTCTGACATACTAAGAAAAGGATTATTTTTCCTTAAAAAAAAAAAAGAAAAGGCTTATTTTTTTGTCAAGTAGTCTAATGGCTAGAGCTCACACATTTTAAATG
The DNA here is from genome assembly GCA_018208015.1 of Medicago ruthenica. NCBI lineage: Eukaryota > Viridiplantae > Streptophyta > Magnoliopsida > Fabales > Fabaceae > Medicago > Medicago ruthenica. The sequence continues at coordinate 54,681,344 of CM031373.1, forward strand.
TGGAGAAGTGAAGTGTCTGAGGTTCGAAACCCAACCCATACATATAATATGCAATATCTCTACCAACTGAGTTAAGCTTACGGGGATGAGAAAATGATTTTAATAAATCTATTGTTAATTAGACTTTATTTCTTTGTGCAATATTTGTCCACATTATTTTTTTGCTACAATTTTTATTGTAAAAAATTCAGGATATGATACATAGTACATCTTGTCCAACTAAATATTCATCTCACACACGAAGGTTACTTTTGTAATCATGTCAACCACTGCTAGCTTGTCCAACTAGAGGCAAAGCTAGCTGTTTCTTTTTTAAACTATCAACCAAACACTTTAATTATATTTAAGAACCTAATAAATTAATAAGCATGTCTTTGTGCTTCTATCAACGTGGCAAATTTTCAAGCACATACAAGATACTATCCTTCCCCCCACTTGACCCTTGAGTTTGAGAGAAAGGGAGCTGCGTCATGAAAATGTTTTTAAGAACTTATAGAGAGATACTTCTCCATGTGCTAAGATATTGTATATCTTTTCCTTAAAACCCTACAAATTTTAATTGAAAGTGAAATTTAGGGTCTCTTTTGTTTGTAAAAATATTTTTTGCATTCATGAAAATGTAGTTATTTTAATTTGTTAATAACAAGATGAGAGGCTCCGAGCATAGATCATTGTAATTGAAAACAGTGAAATGTTAAACAAAGATGAAACATTTTAAAAATAATGAAAATTTTTTTTGAAATTTTTTTATTTTTTTTAATTGTAAACAATTGCCCATCCCAATTGTGTCTCATCTCCTTGTAAAAACGTTTTTTGTATTCAATTTTTAAAGTAGATACATATTTTTATTTGTTAATAATAAGCTGAAAGACTCTTGACATGAATCATTGTAATAGACAAACTATAAAATACTAACTAGGGATTATACATTTTTTAAAATAATGGTCATTTTTTTAACTTTTTTTTTTATTTTAAAAACGCAAAAAAATTTCCATCTCAAAAGGTGTTTTATTTCATTGTTAGAAGTATAATTAACACAAATTTGTAAAAAAAAACAATAAAAAAAGTTTGCACAACATAAAAAAAATTGTCCATCTCAAAAGGTCTTTATTTTTTTGGGTTAAATATGTTTTTGGTCCTTATAAAATCCGAAAGCTTTAAGTTTAGTCCTTACTTAATTTTAATAGCTTTTTTAGTCCCTACAAAATAAATTTACTTATAATTATAGTCCCTGCTAAAACAAATTTTGTATAATTATCCTCAAACTCTTAAATTTTTTAACGATTTTTATGAGACAAATTTAGAACACTGTGAAAGGTTCATTTACTAAAATTTAGAATTTTTTTAAAATGAAATGAATTTAATATGAATATTTTTTAAACGAAAAAAGTTCAACATAAAATTAACAAAAATATGGACGTAGAAATCAAATTTTGAGATATTTTTTTACAAAGGAACTTTTAGTAATGTTCTTAACACGTCTACAAAAAATTGTTCAAAAGCATAAGAGTTTAAACATAATTAAACAAATTTGGATTTAGTATGGACTAAAATTAAGGGCATAAATTTTTTACAGGGATTAAAAAAACTATTAAAATTAAGTAAGGACTAAACTTTAAAGGTCTCAATTTTGGATCTGGATCCTCTCCTGCTGGGTTTCTCCAGCTTTACATTCTGCACTAATCTCAATCTTTGATTTTGTCCTTACCACTCTTTTCCCTCTTTTGTCAACACTTTTGAATTAAATCCAACGCTTGAAAAGTGCGCAGGAGAGGTGGCAGTACCAAAACAGCAGGTGATCTGTTTCCCTCAATTTTATAGGGACAAAAACATATTTAACCCTTTTTTTTTTCTCTCCCACTTTTGATTATTTTATCATTGGAACTCTAAACACCAAACACTAGCTAAAACCATACATAAGCTCTTATCCAATTATCCATTATAAACAAGTGGGAGAAAAAATATTAAACTATGGCTATCAAATGATATTGATGTTGGTGTATAAAGTTGGGAGGAAAGATAGTTGGGAATGCATGTGCCGCTGAATGGCCCACAATATTAGCAGTTGGGAATACCAATTAGAACAAACGCATGTGCATTTCATTTGTCACTTGTTATGTGGCTTTTAGAAGAGAAAAAAAACATGAATATGTGCATGTTGTTTACAAAATGTTACTTATAAATAGAGGTCCACTTTAAGCTTATGACATCACAACATAACACAACATAGCAAACAAAGTGCAACTTTCCCTGTTTTCTCTTCTGTTTCTTTTTTATCCTAATGGCTCAAAAACTTAGAATGGCACACCAAGAATTTTCTATTGCTCTAGTGATTCTAGTTGTGTTGTGTATTAACATGAATCTGCAAGGTGTTATAGCTGACTATGGTGGTTGGGAAAGTGCTCATGCCACTTTTTATGGTGGTGGTGATGCTTCTGGCACAATGGGTGAGTTTAGCTTAGTCTTTCATTCCTTTAATTTGATATAGTCAATTGTTACTTTTCTATTTTTCATTCCATATTTAATGAAAATTTTACACTAAAAAAATTGACAACCATGAGAATTGACCTTGAAAAAAGGTAGATTGTTTACACCTTTTTTTGTGTTATATTGGTGTCATGCTTTATATAACAAATTCATAATTATAATTATAATATACACTTATGCAATTAAGAGTGTGACCTTGCAACCTATTTCGATGACGTTCAAATTTCCTTGGACTAAGTAGTAAAATGACCATAGTTGTCGTTCTAATTTAATGAAATTTCCCCTTTCACATTTTTTAAATATACACATTTATAATTTTGAATAATGTCACTTTTAAACATTGCCAATTAACAAGACCTCTTTGCTTTTTCTAATTGATTTTATTTTTAATCAAAAAATTTGCACATTATTTTCTTTCTTAATATTTTTGTAGAAGAGACCTAAATCAAGTTAGTTCTTCAACTATATTCTTCCCCAAAGTGTGGTAAAGAAACATCACTTAAAGACTTCAAGTCTAACAAAGTCAACACTAGTACACTAATATTTTTTTTATCTTATATATTTTTCTTTTGTTTATTTTAGAAAGTGTGGTTTTAGAAAGTGAAGTTTATTCTTTTGTTATATCCGTACGTAGGTGGAGCATGTGGGTATGGTAATTTGTATAGCCAAGGATATGGAACCAACACAGCAGCACTAAGCACTGCTTTGTTCAACAATGGTTTAAGCTGTGGTTCTTGCTATGAAATGAGATGCAATGATGACCCAAGATGGTGCAAACCTGGTTCTATTATTGTTACTGCTACAAATTTTTGTCCACCAAATCCATCTTTGCCTAACAACAATGGTGGTTGGTGTAACCCTCCTTTGCAACATTTTGATATGGCTGAACCTGCCTACCTTCAAATTGCTGAATATAGAGCTGGAATTGTGCCTGTGTCCTTTAGAAGGTTAGTGAACCCTTAAATTGGGCAATGCTCTCTCAAACTTAAAGCTACAATAATTGCCCGGTTGATATACAAATTAATTACTTATTTGACATTGTATATCTTTGGTGCATCAAACATGAGATTTAAACATGATTTGATAAATATATCATATTATGTCTCCCTATCCTGACCATCAAACAACCTCTAAAAATCTTGGCGTCCAAGTTCAAATCACATATCTTTTTCAAAACTTATAATTTTTAGGTCTTATTTTATTCATTGTTAAAATGTCTAATAATGTTATTATTTTTGTGATTATGACAGGGTGCCGTGTGTCAAAAAAGGAGGAGTAAGGTTCACAATAAATGGCCACTCTTACTTCAACCTAGTTTTGGTGACCAATGTAGGTGGTGCTGGGGATGTTCATTCTATATCCATCAAAGGGTCAAGAACTGGGTGGCAACCAATGTCAAGAAATTGGGGACAAAATTGGCAGAGCAACTCTTACCTTAATGGACAATCCCTCTCATTTCAAGTTACAACAAGTGATGGTAGAACTATGACAAGTTTCAATGTGGCACCAGCAAATTGGCAATTTGGTCAAACCTTTCAAGGAGCTCAATTTTAGAGTTTGAATGTTGGGTTGGTTAGTGAAAACTTTTGTATACTTATAGTAAATTCATTTATCAATTGCAGACCTAAAAAAGTTTCATAATAGGTATTTGAATATTCTTGAAAAGTTGTAACTGTGATTTTGAAAGACCAGTGTTTTATTTTATTGGTCTGCAAAGTAGCTGAGGTGGTTATGTAGCACCCGCTGGTCACTTCATATATAGGAGTTTTATGTAATTTTATTTTATTTTTGTATTTTAAGAGACTTCTTTTCAATTGATATTAGTAACATTGATGACAGATATTTTGTTACTTGAACTCAATATTTACTTATCTAATAATTAATGAAGGAGTATATGATATTTCAAAGAATTGAGAAAGAGATTTTTTTTTTATTAATTAGTGTGTTATTAATGATTATTTTACAATTATCTTTGAAGATATTTGAATACTATACCTGAGATTACAAGATTAAACTTTTACTCTTATCATTGATTTAACACCTCAAGTGTAATGAAAATATGATTTTAATATTTATTTCATAAATATGTGGTTGATAGTTGATAAGAGAAACACTGTTCTTGTAAAAGAAAAAAAAAATAGAGAAACGTTGTTATCTAAATTCAAAAAATACTTATATCTCATAAATATGTGGTTGATCACTTCAACAACAATCCACAGATTTCATAGTTGGGTGTTATTATAAGAGATTGCATGGACACTAGTATCAACTTTTAAAAATAAGAAAAATTAGCAAAGGACGAATTATAATCAAATAAAGTAGTATTAATGATCATTTTACTACCATCAAAGATAAGATTTGAATTTCATCCACTAAAATTAAATGTCAAAATCGAGAAATTTTTGGACGGCCACAAAATTTAGACACTTTATTTTGGCACACATGCACAAAAGTAAAATGGTAGAAAAAGAAATAATTAAATAATGTGTATTTTTTAAAATAATTAAATGATTCTAATTTTTTGTGTGCGTCAAAATAATTTAATTTAGCGTTGTGACCACTTAAATATTTCTCTGTCTAAATCTTACTATTGAAATTGAGAGCTGACATCTCGTGAATATATCAACTTTCTCAAATTCCAATATGAAGTTTTTTCATAGACAAGCGAATAAGGCGGATTATAGAATGACTAGAGTAACTAATCAAAGGTGGAAGGGTGAACAGAGAAATGGCCTTGAAAAGGGAACAATGTCAAGGAATGATTAAGTAAAGGTTGATCAACCAAGTTATGGAATGAAGAAATATGAGATTTTAAGTTAAAATTCTCAACACCGTCATAATTGTGTTCACGATTTTGGGAATCTGAAGAAGATATTTTCCAGGGTTTCTGTTGAAATAAAAAAGAAGAGTTTGTGAGATTTGAATCATAAAGGAGTTTAGAGAATGATAGAAACGTGAGGAGATGAATCTCAACTTAGGATATTTAGGAAAATGGTTAACTTAATGATTAGGAGAGGATATCTCTTATGTTGAGCAAAACAAGGTTACTAATGGACTAAGTGAATCATCAGAGAGATTAAGAGATTATTAACTTCTTACCATACTCAAGCCGATAATTGGGTACCCTATATAGAGACACACACAACTTAAGGTTATTAAAAAAATATATAGATATTTATATGGGGTTTTTGTGTTGAGAGAGGAGAGAGTAATTATCATTACCATTAATTTCTTAAAATAAATGGAGGATGTAATTAATAGAGAGATGAACAAAAAGTTTTTGAGAATAGATCCTGTATAAAGTGGTCCTACAACCATTAACTATTTATATATTTTTTTCAAACTTCTTTATGTTTTTATCTCATGAAATGAAAAAAGTGTCTTGAAATGAAGAGGACCCTGACTTCTCGAGAGGAGCCCAACCCTTAAAAGCCTTACAAATCAGTGCCAAGTTTGTATCCTGTAATTCATCTGTCCTATACAGAATCGAAAATCCATTTATTTATAAAAAGGAAAAGGAAATAGACAGTCCAAATTCATTCACCAAATTTGGGACAATCATTTGTGAAGGGAACCTTCACGGATCCCTAAACCAACAGCAGAAACCAAACAAATCTGGTAGTATATCTTAATGAGTTTATGTTTTAATTAAAATATTAGACTTTACTGTGTGGTCTCCATCCTTTGTTCCTTAGCCTACCATTTTACATATTTTCTTGATTTTGTTTTAACGCAGACAAAATTACACTTCAGGCTATTATAATATAATTTCATATTTTAGTAAAATTACATAATTTTCAATTTCAATTTGGTTATTTTTTGTTTGTTTTAAGTTAGTTCCACATGTGCATAAATATTAACAATGTTGGCCTAATTTGGCTTGTGATTTGCAAAATGGTGGAGTTTGAGGTAGAGCATATTGTGCTTGAAGTTGATTGCAAAACCCTGGTTGATAAATTTCCAGACTGACGATATGATTTGTTTGAGTTAAGTTCTTGTTAAAGAGTCTCACATCAAATAAAAGATGGATTGAACATGTGTTTATAAGTGGGGGCAATCCTCACCTTATAAACTGGTTTTGTGGGGTTGTGTTAGACTCAACCACGAATTCTAAGATAACATTTGAGTATCGTTAAGATTCATTGGACCATCTGCTATCAGATTTTTGCTATCGGGTCACCTATCATTTATGTCCATGAACCAAACTCAATAGTACTGGTCGTGAGGGAGTGTGTTTAAAAGTCCCACATCAAACAAACAAAAGATAACCTAGACATGTGTTTATAAGCGGGGACAATCATCACCTTACATGCCCATGCCAGTTTTGTCGGGTGAGTTCTATTTTACATGAGTGTCAAATTTTGGATTATCTTTACAAAGGACAAGTAAATATAGCTCCCCAGAAACTTAGATAGATAGGGAATTAAGCCATACTACATAGTCCCCAAGATACTTTTGATGTTGCTTCTTGTATTGCTTCTTGCGTTTTTAATGAAATGACTTAAGTTTATTTCTTTCAAAAACAAAAGGCTTGTGATTCGCTTTCAGCAACAATACTTTGAACCATCATTCACAGGATGATTGATACATCAAATGGTGCTACTCACTTGTATTTTTCTCCTAGATGGTCTAACATTTTGCATTTAGGACTAATGTTTGAGGACACAAAACTAATTTTGTTATAAAAATAAAAATAAAAATAATATTAAAACTCAAAACTAAGTTAAAGATTAAAATGTTCAAAAAGTATTAGCTCAGTTGTCAGAGCCTGACTTTGTAACTTCAATACATAGAGTTCGAATTCCATCTGAGTTGTAATGTGGTCATCAGTGCCACTTTTATTAATAAAATCTCCCCTCTCCAATTTATTTAAAACAAAAAATTAAAGGATCAAGATAGTAATTTTGCTTATAATTAGAGGGTGTGGAAGACATTTCTAAAAAGAAAAGACACAAGAGTATGGAAGACAAAAAAACCTACAGTTCGTGTCTCAAGACTATCCATATCTACCACACACAAAGGCTAAGAGTAGTATTAGATCATAGAAGGTTCATTTCATATTTTGTTAAGGAATCAAAGTTTTAATTATATATTTTTGATTTATCTGCATGCATGTCTTTTTTAATTTAGATACTGTTACCTTGTGCAACCCTTAGGAAGGTGCTGCACAGAGAAAATACAAACCGGCCAAGAGGGTATATATTCCTTCTAGAAAGGGACAAAAGTTCGATTTTTTGTGAGGGAAAATAATTATTACTAAGAGTAAGAGTTGCAACGAAGGAGGACTATACTGTATTTTAAGTTCATGTACAACATTAGTTAATGGTATACAGTCATTCATGGTATAATAAAAGTATCACATATGATTGATTTTGTAGTTATTATCAATATAAAAGCTATTTAATTGTAGGTTTAATTTATACATGACATCAAAGAAGAAAAAAGGGAGCAAAACGACATGGATTAAGAGTCATGAGAGCCAAACCGAAACTTGCATGTGCCCCTAACATGGTAGGGCCTAGTATAATTTTCGTCCGCTACAATGGTCTCTCCCTCCCTCCTTCCCTCGTTGTCTCATAATAAGTGATTCATTTGTATAAAAATATTGTCCCAAAATGATAAACTCATTTCACTTTTCAATACAATATTAATTACATTTTTCGAATTATACATTCTAATTAATACTAATTTTATCATCTCCAATTCAATGTCTTTCACTTTACATTTATGATAACGGTGAATGCACCAATACTAGCTAGGCATGACAATGGGGCGAGGTAGGGACTGATTTTACCTTTCACATCCTCATATCCTACTCTCAAATACTTACTCGTTACCCTACCAATATCCAACGGGGATGAAAAATCGAATTTCATTACCGTCCCCAATAAGATTGGGTATCCCTGCCCCATCCCCGTAGTGGACAATTTTTTTTAATAAAAAAAGAAGTATTTTTTAGCCCTGGGCTCAATGTTGTAATGCATTATCCAACAAAGAGATGATGATGATCGCTGACTATGGTGGACAAGAGAGAGACCCAGAGTGTGAGATGTGATAGGTAAAGAGAGAGAACTTAGAGAAGTGGGTATTGTCTGAAAGACTAAGACTTTGATTGTGTGAATGAAATAATTTAGGGTTTGAGTTTCTATTTATATAAAACAGATAATAAATTGATTTTCTACTTTTGGGAAGGGTTTGAGTATGGGTCCGGGGTGGGTACTTATATCCCCATTACCCGTCTCATACTCGTGTTTTAAAATCGGGGAAAACTCATACGCATACCCATACCCAGTCAAAAGCGGGTAAAACCCGTCAATTTGGGTTTGGGTTGGGCGGGTACCCACGAGTACGGGCTTTGTTGACATGTCTAACCAATACTTGACAAAGATACTCAAAACTACTTCTCTCTCTCTCTCTCTCATTTAAACAATTTTCTTAATATGTGTGAAATGAACAAAAACCTCAATTATTTTGGGACGAAGGAAGTATTTTTTTTAGCAAGCCAAAACAAATTATATATATAACCAATCAAAATATTCTCTTCTGCACAAGTCGTGCATGAGGAGAACTCAGAGTATACAATAAAGTTACTCAACCATGAAAAACAACAACTCAAAAAAATCAACGATTGCTAAGTCACCCCATCTATATTAAGGGAGTAGCCCACCAATGATTAACATCACAATAAAAGCTGTATTTTTGCTTTAATCCACCAAAATGATTGTAACTTAACTTTGTTAGTCAATTTTACCAAAATCTTTTCTTGTTGTCGATAAAAGCGAGAGTTCCGCTCTCCCCAAATTAGCCAAACTGATGCCAGCCAAACAAAGTCATATGTTTTTTTTTTTGTTATTTGAAAAACCACACAGAAAGAGCTAAAGTGCAAAGCATGAATAGAAAACTGGAAGTGAGTTATGTAACACTCCGATTTTTAAATATTAATTTATTGGTATTATTGTTATATAATATTAGTAATATTAATATTATTAGGAATTATTTGTTTGATGTTTTCAAAATAAGTTGTTGGATTGTGGGTATTGAGCGAATAGATGAGTTAGTTAGTTGTTGAAAAATACGAGATTAAGAGAAATTAAGGAGAAAGAGATGTTTTTAGAAAAAATAAGAGAACATAGGTGTATTGATAAAAAGGAGGTTTAAGTAAGTAGTTAAGTAGTCTTTTAATTAAATAGGATAGAAAGAGGTGTAAATAGTGAAGAGTAAACCTATTAGAAAGTTACGAAGAAACCAAGCCCAATTAAAATGTTATAAATAGAGGAAAATCATAAGAGAATTAATTAGGTTACAAAACACAACGATCAGAATTGAGAGAAGGGACAAGGAAACTAGGGTTGTGAAGAGAAAAGGTAAGGATAGAATCTTAGAAAGAAACCTAACTGTAGAAGTTGCTTATTTTGCTGATTTAAGGTAAGGGGGAGTTTTATTCATCATAAGGGTTGTGTACTCGTGTGGGTAGTGAAGGGTTGTGTTCTTTTCCTTGCTTCCATAATCTTTTGATGAAATCTTTCTTATATTCATGTTCTTCTATGTTGTTCTAATTACTTGTGATGAATCATTGTGTTAAACTCTGGTTTTATTATGCTATTGTAATTACTTTTGATGAATCATTGTTAAAATCATGTTTTTTTTATGTTATTATAATTATTGTTGATGAATCCTTGTTAAATTCATGTTCTTATATGTTGCTGCAATTATATGTTTGATTTTCGTTTCTAAATTGTGTTGCTTTCATGTTAAATTCGTGATTTAAATATGATGATGTTGTGATTTTGAATATACAAGAAGAAGTGAGTAAAAACCATGGAATTAGAGGTAGAGAATGAGGTTTTAAGGTAATTGTGTGTTAATGAGAATTAATCATATCGAAAATCAATGTTAATGAGTAAAATTCAGCAATTCGTAACTTGGATACCCTGTCACTAAATTAGTTATATCTTTTGCTACATAGATCATTTTTGAGTGAAACTAGAACTGACAATGATCCGAACCAACTCGAAAATAGTTCGAGACTCGATTCGGTAATTAATTCGTTGAACTTAGTTCATGAACCAAATGAGTCGAACTTGAGTTGAAAATTAAACTTGATAAATAAATGAGTTGAACTTGAACTAAGTATAGTTCAACTCGTTTGGTTCATGAGTCAGCTCAATAAGACGTCAACATAAACTTTGATACCATATAACATGTTTTTTTTTTTTTTAAAAATCATTCCCATATTCTTTTACATGTAGTCTTCAAATAACAAAATATGGTAGTGCTCGTTTTTAGTGGTTTCTTCTATACTATTATTGTGAAGAACATATGTATTAATTTTGAATTTTTAAAATTGTTTTTGATGGAAGTTGTTAGTGTTGTAGTTATATACTACTTATACTATCGGGTGTGAAGGAGGAATAACGTGGATGGTTGGTACTGATGGAATGAAGATAAGGAAATGGAGATGAGGTGGTGTTGGTGAAATGAAGACAAGGAAAAATTGTTCTATAGCTCGTTGTTATATAAAATGTCCCACATCGGTAACTTTGAAAGAAAATAGGATGGAACTGAGTTATAAAGAGGGAGAGGCGTGGAAATTGTAAGATAGTAGCAGTACTCACTTGCTATCTCATGTGTTATTATAAAAATAACAATGAGTTACGAGGCAAAGTATTTTTTATGTTTTCTTCCTTCCTTTTTATTAAAGTTGAAGAAACATACTTGTGTAATTTTTTTTGAAGGACATACATATGTGTGTGTATATATTATATATCTATAAAAAGACTTTTGGTTTATTTGATTTGAGTTAATGAGTTGAACTGAACTGCTTGTGAGCTTTTATCGAGTTGAGTTCGAGCTAGAAAAAAAAGATCATGATGAACTTGAGTCGAGTTTCGAGCCGGTTAAATTCTTAACGAGTCGAGCCAAATTGAAGCAAGTTCGACTCGGCTTGATTCATTTCCAGCCCTAAGTGAAACCAATTGTATTCGAAAGTTAACTTATATTTTTGGCTTAATTACATTTTTGGTCCCTTAAATAGTTTTTAGGTTTCATATTGGTCTCCTAATTAATAAAAGTAACGTTTTGGTCCCTTAAATCCTTCTCTGTTAGTCACTTTGGTCCCTTCCGTTAGTTTGAAAACTAGAAATAGGAAAAAGGAACAAACCCTAAACCAGAAAGAAGGATTTAAGGGACCAAAGTGACTAACAGAGAAGGATTTAAGGGACCAAAAACGTTACTTTTATTAATTAGGGGACCAATATGAAATCTGAAAAATATTTAAATGACCAAAAGTGTAATTAAGCCTAATGTTTTTTAACACAAACTAACGGAAGGGACCAAAGTGACTAACAGAGAAGGATTTAAGGGACCAAAACGTTACTTTTATTAATTAGGGGACCAATATGAAACCTGAAAAATATTTAAGGGACCAAAAGTGTAATTAAGCCTATATTTTTATGATATTGGAAAGTTACGTAATTTTATAATACTTATATAATTTTTAATGATATTATGAAGATGACTGTTCTGTTTTATAAATTACTCTAAGTCAGTTAGCTTCAAAAATTGATATCGTAATCTAGGAAACTCCTTTTCAAGTGGGACCAGTTGCGTTTGAAAGATAACATATATCAGTTTATGCATATTAAATTTCGTAGTTTTAGTATTTACATATATGTCTCAGTAACTTCGTGAACCCATCTGCTTTGTCACAGAATTTTTAAAGTAATGTTGTTGACTTAAGATAACAAACCTTGTTTTAAAATATATATTTGGGATCGGAACAAACCTTGTTTTCTTTTAAAACGTAACAAACTTTGTTTTAAAAGATATATTTGAAATCGTAACAAACCTTATTTTATTTTAAAAGGTAACAAACCTTGTTTTAAAATGTATATTTAAAATCGTAACAAACCTTGTTTTATTTTAAAAGGTAACAAATCAAAAATTAATTATGTGGAACTAGTTTCCAATGTTAGTTAAGTAAGGATAAGTGTCGAAAATTGACGTGTCTAAAATAATAGGTTTTTTTTATGATAAATCCACTTTATGTGATATTAAATGATGAGTAAAGATAGATTATCTAATGGAGTGTGTATTGATGAATAGTTGATGATGTATGATGATGAATAATTGATGTGTATATAATGATGTGTAATATTTAACGATGTGTGATATATAAAGATGAGTTTATTTAAAGATGGTGATATATATAAAGATGAGTTTATTTAACAATGAGTGATATTTGAAGATGAGTTTATATAATGATGTGTATTAATAAGTATTGATGTGGCATTCATGCATTCATTCTCGAGCATATTTGAAGATGTAGTATATTTGAAGATGTAGTATATTTAAAGATGTAGTGGATATAAATCAGTAATATACGTCTGATATCCGAAATATTTAAAGATGTAGTGAATTTTATGAATTATTTAATGAAGTGTAATTTGTGAATTATTTGATGATGTGTTATTTAACAATGTGTAATTGATGTACTATTTAACGATGTTGTATTTGATGATGGTGCTATTTAAAGATGTGTATTGTCGAGTCATTAAATGATGTGTATTATTGATGTGATTGTTTGAAATTCATGCATTCATAGTCGAGTCTATTTACGATGTATTATTTGACGATGGTGTGACAAAATCAGTAACATACCTCTGATGTCCAAAATATTTGACGATGGTGATAGGTTTGGTACCACATGCATATACGGTCGAGTCTAGGAGCATTACTAATACGAACAAGGAATTAAAGGGTGGAAATAAGGAAAAAAACACCGGGCCTGAAATTGTTAGTAGGCCCGAGAGGAAGATCATGAAACCTGCACGTTTCAGCACTCAAGGGAAACAACTGGAACAATTCAAATGAACAACTATTCTGTCTACAACTGTCTTAGTAGAAGGATCTAGAACTTAGTAGTACTCTTTATTTTTATCAATCAATGGTCATAGAGATGACATGTGTCTCATGATCATGCAATTAGGAATGAATTATATGACTGACCCTATAAAGGGATAAATGATTGCATTGAATAAAATAAGAAAAGTTTATCCAAATTATTCTCTCTTCCCCCGAGGCTTTCCCATCAGGGAATTCAATCATTAGGGGTCCCGCCCTACTAACATTGGTGCTCTCGTTCTCTCACCATGCCTCCTCGTGTCCAACCTGAGCCGCCGCCACTCCATGAAGTTATCGCCGCCCTTACCAATGCTTTTAACGATTCCCGAGCCAACCAAGACCACCGACATGAAACTACCCTTTTGACCATTCAAGCTCTACAAACCCAGCTACAGGAACTCCAACAAAATCGCCAAAACATCCCTTCACTAACTCCATCTTTTGCCTCCCAATCCAACCCAACTCCAATACCCAAGCCACCCATACTAACCTTACTACCATTCGATGGATCTAACCCACTAGGATGGGTGTTCCAAGCAAACCAGTTTTTTTACCCACTATTCCATCAATGCCAACAACCGCCTTACGTTCATCACAAGCTATATGGCTGGTGAAGCCTTAGCTTGGTTTCAATGGCTCCACCTTAGCAACCTCCTCACTAACTGGGAACAATTCTGTCGAGATCTGGAACTCCGTTTTGGTCCCTCATCCTTTGAAAACCACCAACAGGCCATGTTCAAACTCCAGCAAACCACCACTGTCCACGACTACCAAAAAGAATTCGAAAAGCTATTCAATAGAGTCCATGACCTTCCCCCAACTGCAATCTTAGACTGTTTTATTTTTGTTCTACGTTCTGAAATCTAGCACGATATCTCTATCCTCCGTCCCACATCCATATTGTTGGATATTTGGTTGTTGGCTTCATGTTTGCTAAAATCAAATATACAAGCAATATGTGCGTCTTCAGAAGCTGATCCTCATTTGTGAACAGTACTTCAGAAGCTGGGTATTTCAGAAGCTGAACAGTACTTCAGAAGCTGGGCTTCAGAAGCTGAACAGTACTTCAGACCCTGAACCTTCAGAAGCTGATGTTCAGACGCTGAACAGTACTTCAGAAGCAACCTTCAGAAGCTGAATTGTTCAGACGCAGAACTTCAGACGCAGACTTCAGAAGTTCCTTCAGAAGCTGGTTTTCTGTGTTCTGTTTATTTTCTCATGTGATCTATTGAAGATTTAATTGAAGAATTCTCCTTGTTAGATTTATTTCTAGAAGGAAGATTATTTCACGTGAAGATATTTGTTGAAGATTGGTTTCTTTTATTTGTGAATATATTTTCAAAGAAATCTTTGGAAAATATATTTCTGGAAAATAAATTGCTTCTATGTGCTTCTAAGAATTTTGGAACAACATCTTTTGAAGATTATTTGGTTTAGAATTATGTTGCTGCTGAAGCTATAAATAGAGGACGCTGCTGTTGAAGAAAAGTATTCAAAACAGAAGTCTGTAAGCTTTGTGCTGTGTTTTTGTACACCACTCAAGTGTTTAGAGTTAGTTGTTTTTATTTAGTTGTAATTCACTTGAAGCTTTTAAGCAAAAGTGACTTTGCTATTTTGAAGAGTGTCTTCATCCTTGTTTGTTTAGAGTCTGATAATCACTGGGGCAGTGATTGACTGAGGGAAGTAAGAGGGGTCCTATATCTAGGAGTTCCTAGGTAGAAATTCCACGGGTAGTGATTAAGTGAGAAGGCTGTGAAAAACAGGGGTTGTTTGCAAAGTAGTTCGAATTGATACTATTATAGTGGATTTCCTTCCTGGTTTGGTAGCCTCCAGATGTAGGTGTGTTTGTCACCGAACTGGGTTAACAAATCACATGTGCATCTTTACTTTCTTTCCTTATTTTTGTTTTTAATTCTGCTTCTGAACTGCTGTTTTGCATACTCTGTTTTACGGTTCAGAATCAGTCCTGCCAGGAATTTCAATTGGTATCAGAGCAGGCACCCTGCCTGTTTTAGGGTGAGCTCCAAGGAAGGTTTTTCTGGCATTATGGACAAGGAAGGAGGATTTGTGAACAGACCACCTCTGTTGGATGGTTCCAACTATGATTATTGGAAATCTCGTATGAGTGCTTTCCTGAAATCCATAGATAGTAAGACCTGGAAAGCAGTTCTGAAAGGTTGGGAACATCTTGTTGTGCTAGACAAAGATGGTAAGAAGACAGCTGAATTAAAACCAGAGGAAGGTTGGTCCAAGGAAGAAGATGAATTAGCTCTTGGAAACTCCAAAGCCTTGAATGCTATATTCAATGGAGTGGACAAGAATATGTTCAGACTGATCAAGCAGTGCACAATAGCTAAGGATGCTTGGGAGATTCTCAACACTACTCATGAAGGCACATCCAAGGTAAAATTGTCCAGACTTCAACTTCTCACCACCAAATTTGAAAATCTCAAAATGTTGGAGGATGAGAACATACATGATTTTTATATGAATGTTCTGGATATGGCCAACTCTTTTGATTCTCTTGGAGAAAGAATGTCTGATGAGAAACTTGTGAGGAAAATTCTCAGGTCTCTTCCCAAGAGATTTGACATGAAGGTGACTGCCATTGAGGAAGCACATGACATCTCCAGCATGAAGGTTGAGGAATTGATAGGATCTCTTCAGAATTTTGAAATAGCCAGAATTGATAAGAAGGGGAAAGGTGTTGCTTTTGTAGCAAATGATGAAAGCTTATCAGAGGATCTTGTGATGCTGAGTAAACAATTTAAGAAGATTCTGAAGCAGAAGACAAGAACTGATCAATCCAAAGGTGTTCAGTGTCATGAGTGTGAAGGATATGGCCACTCTAGGACAGAATGTGCAACATACCTCAAGAAACAGAAAAAGAGTTTGGATGTGTCTTGGTCTGATGACTCAGAAGGAGAAGTGGAGAATGAGTCTGCTAAGCATGTTGCTGCCTTTACTGGTAGATGTATGACTGATGATGGAGTCAAGGTTTCAGAAGCACCATCAGGTTCTGAAACATCATCTGATACTGAGTCAAGTGATGGAGAACTGTCTTGTGAAGAACTGGCTACTTATGAAGAGTTTGCAAGCAGCTGGAAAACCAGAAGAAGACTATCAGTCAATTGCAGTCTGAAAGAAGTGAACACTTAGAGAAAATTTCTGATCTCAAAGATGAGGTAACCCAACTGAACTCTCAACTTGAAAATATGAAGAAGCAAGTCAGAATATTAAACACTGGTATTGATGTGTTAGAAGAGATTTTGGAGAGTCAGAACCAAGGGAAACCAAATGGTATTGGATTTGATGATAGGACCTTGAACAACAAATAGCAAAATCCAGCTAAAAGGTTCACTACAACTGTTAAAACATGTGATCCAATGATGAACAGAACTAAGTTGGAACACCAGAACCAACCTCAGGGATCTAAGAACAAGAGGGCATCTCATCCTTGGATATGTCATCACTGTGGTAAAAAGGGGCACATAAAGCCTTTCTGTTACAAGCTGCATGGATACCCCAAGCACTTTCAGCAAAGAAAATTTGATCCTGTTGTAGTCAATGTCAAGAAGGTATGGAGACCAACATGTGAAAGTGTTGACAAGAGGCTGAAGAATAGGAAAGGAAAGGTTGTTGCTGCTGCCAGAAGGTCTACCCCTGTTGCTAAGAAGAGTGCTGTTGCTGGACCATCTAAAGTCTGGAGCAAGGTGGTGGTACCTGTCCCAAAGAAGAAGGCACTAAAAGGAAAGGAAGTGGATCCTAGTGAGTCTGAGGATAATGTTGAGCAAGACATCATGAAGAGAATTGTTGATCTTGAGAAGCAGATTGCTGGGAAGAAGATTCTGAATGTGCCTGAAGCACAAATTGACTAAGCAACATCTGAATGTGTGTCTGATGATGAAACAACATCTGTTGCTGAGTCTGAAGACTGTCAAGTTTTTGACTGATGTCCTGGATTTCATTTTGTGTTTCTGGTCTGCAAGTTTGTGTTATTTGCTGCAGTTGTGTCCCTGTACCTTGTTCTTATGTGAAGCCTGTGTGTGGGTACTGTTTATGTGTTTCTGCTGGTCTGAGAAGTGTCATTGATGTTACTGATGTGTGTGGTGCTGTGATGGATGTGTTCTCTTTGATTTCTGGGCATGTGTTAAGTTGAATAACAAAAGTAAGTATTTTTATATATCGTCTCCACAGGGACTAGTGCGATATCTCAAGCCTTTCAACATCTGGTATCATTTTAAGTGTTGGTTTATAAGTTGTTTGTTATAAACTATTGGACTTTAAAAAGAGGAAATAAAAACAGAGAGTAACAGGGAGTAAAAGCGTTGGAAATAGAGTTCGTCAATCTAGCCTCGAATATATTCTAATGATCATGCATATGAATTCTAGCTTTTTAGCGAAATTTTCATGTATCACTCAACAACATCATTCGTGTCCAAATGACGTCGTGAGATCGATCGTATCGTTTAATCGACGATTTCCCAATCTATTAAACGATACGAAAGCTTTACGTTCCGACACTTTGTGTGATTATCAAAACCCAATTCCATGTCTAGAATTTCTTATTTTGATAGAAGATTATTCTAAACCTAGATTCAAAAGTATTTGTCAATAACATTTAAATCAAGCATAAGAATGAACAGCAAGAATAAACTCAATATCACAAAAGGTGTTAGAATCATATATTTGCAAGATTAAAAGATTACATCTTAAATATATTAAGTACCTCCAATCCCAACAAAAGGGAGTTAGTTGATCACTGTTATGACAACCATACAAAAGTGGAAAGAAAGATGAAGATCCAAAGCTAAGTCTTGATTTCCCAAAGTCTTAGTTAATCCACACTTCAATCACTCTTGCTCCTTGAAGAACAGCACTTTTATCCCTACTTTCTATCTAAAACTATAACCTAAAATATTACTTAATAATACGATTAATAATTCTTCTCCAACATTCAGCTTTTGAACCTATTTATAAGTGTTCTGTTATTCTGGACTTTGCTCAGCGAAGTCATACTTCGCTTTGCGAAGTCCTTTCTTCACAATTGGGTTTCTGCCACCTCAGCCTTGAACAGTTCAAACCGCCCTACTTCGCTCTGCGAAGTAATAATTTGCTCTGCGAAGTCTTCTGCCACCTCATTTTCTGAACTTCAGAGTCTGGAGCTTCAGAAGCTACTTTGCTCTGCGATGGTACTTTGCTCTGCGAAATTGCTCAGACTCTGATCTTCAGAGTCTGATCTTTAAGTCCAAGGAAAAAGCATGTACCTACAAAAATGGTTGGGATTAGGTCTAAAAAGCATGAAATGATATTTATCTTTTCTTTCAGAGCTTTTACCAAGATAACTTGTAAAACAAGTAAGAAAAGTGGCTAAATTAAATATGCTTTATAACTAGTTTCTGACTTTTATCACTATCCCCAACTTAAATCTTTGTTTATCCTCAAACAAAGGACTCTATAAATAAAGATACAAGCTTTAAACAACAAGGTAAGACGCAAAACAACAAAGGCAGAGATTTAAACAAAATTTCAGATTGCATGATTCATTTGGGATTTGCTCGGGCAATTCTGATGTTCCCATTAATCTAAGATTACACTATGAATGTGAAATAATCCTAAACACAAAATTTATATCACACAGTTCAAGTCATGAACACAATTATAAGTGGACCGCACCTAACACACTTCTTTGAAAGTAGATGAAACAAATTGAAATCATAAAGTGAGGGTTTTGAACACACACCCGGCAAATCTGCTAACATCCTGATTAAGTTATGTGTCCATCCAAATATCATTTCAAAAAAAACACAAAAGCATAGATCAAAAGGTCTTTGATGGTTGTAACTTGGCTTGGCTTCCAAAAGAAATGTCATATGTGGGAAAAATTGAATTCAAATGGCCAAGCATAGAGGAACATTCTTTCTATTTACACAACTTCCTCCAAATTCTCATTATCAACCCTTGGTGATATACAAATAGTACTTTCATCTTGACAACTTTTTTGATTTATTGAATTTTTCTCTTTTTTCTTTTCTTTTTCTTTGTTCCTTTTCTTTCTTTTTTTTTTCTTTTCTTTTTCTTTTTCTATTCTTTCTCTTTTTCTTGTTGTCAAGATCATTTTTTCAAAGTTCACCATTACTTGACATACAAAACCTCCCTTTTCTCCCCAAATTATTCAAAATGATACCCTAATTGAATGTTCCCTTATCATTAGGCAAGGGACAAATAAACATGATGGTTTAGGGTTCAAAATGAAGGTAAGAATATCAGAATCCAATAGTGATTTAACTATGAACTGGATTTTGAAAATGGTTGGGCAAATTCATTAAGCATTGTGTTTATGAATATTAACAGTTCGTAGTTAAGGATTCTGATTCATTAGGCTCAAATGGGGTTATCAGATACTCACTTCTCACTGGGTAGGATTTTTGTGGTCAAGTGTTTCTTCTCATTTTCAAAAGAATGCCTTGATCATTTATGTGCTTTCATACAGTTAAAACAATTTTTCAGATTTAACATAAAACAACCGAGTTAGACAAAAATACCGGTCTCCTGCATATATACATAGAACTTGAGGATTCCTCACATTTAGGTTTGTTCTAAGCGGTTCACAAAATAAATATATTAATGAAGAAAACTCTATCGTATAACCTTTGTATAAAGTACATATTCACGATTCAAGTTTAATCCTAGAAAAACAGGAAACATGTACCTTGGCTTTGAGCAAATCAATCAATTTCTATCATTACCATACATCTGTGGCTGAATCATTTAGCTTTGGATCAATCAACATTTGAGAAGCTTTGATTTTACTAATGATCCATAGCGAAAGCAGAATTTTTGAACATTAAAGCATATTCATGTAAATAACAGTCACTATAATTATAACTCAAAAGCCAAATAATAAAAGAGTACTAATACAAATAACATTAAACAGAGTACAAAAATAAATAACTTAAACACCACAATTGTCTAGAAAGTACAAAGAAAACATAAAAACAAAAATCAGCAAAAGCTTTAAAAGGAAACGACTCATGGAGTATGGGCATCGTCCTCCTCAGTGTCCTCACTTCCATCACCATCATCATCATCATGTCCTCCAGCAGCTGCACTACTGCCACCCCTCTCTGAGTAAAAAGGCGTGTCCTCAGGATATGCAACATAGGAACGAAAAGCCTCTGGAGTCATCACATGCTGAGCAGGATCTGATGGAAGTCCCCACTGCAGCTGCAATTTATATAAAGACTCCTGAATTCCCAGCTGACCTCTGTGGTTAGCTTCCAGAGCATCCCATGTGTAGGAGGATCTAGCTCTGTTTGAAAATTGTGGGCCACGTGGTGCAGGTGGGGCTTGGGGAGGTGGGTGTTGTGCTATGGGTGCTCTCTTGCCTGTGCAGTGCCTCCCAATATAATCATCAGTGATTGGATTTTTTATGGTTTCATGGATCTGGGGAGGGATCACTATGCTTGCATCGCAGCAGAGACCCATAATTAGGCCCGGGAATGCAAGAGGGCACATTTTCTTAGCTGGTGGCTTAATTCCACTCTCCACCACTATCTTCAGCTCTTGTGCAATCACCCTTGCAACATCCACTTGTTTATTGGTGAGGATGTAGTAAAGCAACGGGGTGACGTCTAATGTAGTGGAGGAGGTGTGGCTCTTAGGTCGGATATTATGGACGATGAGATGAAATATGACTTGGGCAGATGTGGTGAGATTGTTTTTGATGGCTTTGGTTGGTTGGCCGGAGGAGTTAAGCTCATAATACTTCCCAGGTTGGAATATGGTTTGGGCAATTAGATTGTGATTCCAATTTCCTCTGTTTTGGTGCCTATGGAATGCACACAATTCATCTTGGTCCAGCTGGAGGGGGTTCTGGAGGTACTCATTGATGGCTTCGCGGTCGAATCTAATGACATGACCGCGAACCATGGTCTGATAGGAGAACTCCTCCTCAGGGTCAGCAGGGATGGCATTGGCGTAAAACTCCCTAATTATGTCATAGTTGAGGTTTAGGGGAGGGTTGGCCAAAATTCCCCAATTTTGGGAATTGATCAAGTGCGCGATCTCCCGGTAGGTGCCATGCTCATTTATGATAAATTGCCTCTCAGGCCAGAATGTCCTTCTGAGCAGGTCTGAGTACCTGTGCTGGTTTCGGAGGCTTAGGAATCGAGACTCATCATAGGCCTCCTGTGGCCTTGCACTAGATGAACCGGTCTCCACTCGCGGTCGTTTTCCAGCTGCTTTTGGTGCCATCTACAAAAGAAAATAACACAGAAAACATATATATATATAGCAACATTAGGCAAGATTGAAATAAACAAAATGAATTGAAAAGAAGCTGAAAATTCTGGTTCTGTCAGGGTCGCTCTGTGAACTTGTGGTCGCAGAGCAAAGTTCAAAGCAGGATTCTGGGTTTTCCAGAACCATGGTCGCACTGCGACCAAGAACTTTGCTCGGCGAACTAACCCAGAAAATGAAAATTTTCACAGAATCTAACCCTAAACCTTTGGCTTTGTTTCATTTTAAACATATGGGTGTTCAGATAGATGATTTAGAATCATAAAGGGCACAAAATCACTTAACAAACCCATTTATTTCTCAACTAAAAAATGGGTACTTTTCAAAAGAAAGTGAGTGAAATTGAATTTTTGAAAATTGCATGCTTATGATTCTATTTCATCTACCCACATTGAATGTTTAAAATGAAATGAAATGTAACACAAAACTGAACCCTAAATTGGAAGTTTAAAACCTAAATCCTAAGTCACATGCATTCCTACCATTTTGAAGAAGGAATGAGAAAAGAGAAAACCCAGAAAACATTCCTTGTGTGCTTGCGAAAATGGAAAGAATTTGAAGCTAATGACACAATGTTAATGGGAAATGATAGGATTTGTGAAAATGGGTATGTGACAAAAAAAAATTTAGGGTTGTTTTTGTGAAAAGTGAAGGTTTTGGTAAGAGAGTAGAAACTGTCAGGTTTTGGTACGTTTTTGGGTAAGAGAAGTGGAATGGGTGGTTGGGGGAATAAAGGATGGGTTAAGGCTTTGAAAATTGTACCTGACAGAATTCAAAACCTTCGCTCTGCGCAGTTACTTGGCTCTGCGAAGCTCAGCTTCTGAAGCTCAGACTCTGAAGCTTCAGAGTCTAAAGCTTCAGACTCTGAAGCTTCGCAGTGCGAAGGAAACAGTTGCTCTGCGAACTTATCAGACTCTATATTATTCGCAGTGCGAAGGGTTTTTTTGCTCTGCGAACAAGACAGGTTCTGCCATTTTCAAAATTGCAACTTTCCAACAGATTTGTCATTTTTATCTTCACCTTTGGTTTCTAAAAAGCAGTAATAAAGCATAAATACTTACAAAATTGGGTTGGCTCCCAACAAGCGCTTGTTTACGTCGTTAGCTCGACGCCATTTTTGTTAGGGTGGCCAAAATGAGACGGAACACACATCAGCCTTTGTATTCCTTTTCTTTGGGAGGAATTCCATGAACTTGAAGTAGAGCTGATGTGGAGTC
Source organism: Medicago ruthenica (assembly GCA_018208015.1). Lineage (NCBI taxonomy): Eukaryota > Viridiplantae > Streptophyta > Magnoliopsida > Fabales > Fabaceae > Medicago > Medicago ruthenica. The sequence continues at coordinate 54,704,251 of CM031373.1, forward strand.
CATATCCTCCCTAACCAGAGTTTGTTGAGCAAGGAACATATGTGGTCTATTACAAAATCAATTTCGGCCTTGCTCACTTTCATCCCCTTCTTTTCATAAATTTCTTCCTTGTTAAGAAACTGTTCCTTTTTCTCTATATCCATCACTTCTTCATTATCAACAGTTCTGGCCTCTTCAGAATCTGACCACTCTTGAGGAAATTCTACTTTGTGTGGTATCTCTATTTCTTCCACTAATTTCCTTATACCACATCCTTCAAACATTATCTCTTCCTCACTTTCATCAACATCTTCTTCAACAATCTCTCCGAATTTAAGAGTGGATTGATTGTTGGTTTGAACATCCATGATTCTTGGTGGAAAACTTAATTGAACTTGCAAAATTTCCAATTGGCTTGATAAACTCTTCAATCTTTGGTTGGTATTTTGCATGTTGATCATGGATTGTTGTATGAACATATTCAAAATAATTTCCATTGTTGACATTTGTTCATCTTCAGAAGGATATTGTTGATACTGTTGATAGGATTCATACTCGAATGGAGTATAGAAGTTGAAATAATCATGATCAGCCATGATTTCGTTTATGTGCAGAATCTGAAACAGTGTAACTAACAAGAAAATTTTTCTTTGTATAACAAAGAGGGTTAATGCAAACAAAATTTAACAATGTATAAAAGAAACGAAAAAATATTGACAAGATATATACAGATGCTCAAAACAATACAAATTGGTGCGATGCTTAAAATATCATAAACACCAGTCCCCGGCAACGGCGCCATTTTGTTAAGTTGAATAGCAAAAGTAAGTATTTTTATATATCGTCTCAACAGGGACTAGTGCGATATCTCAAGCCTTTCAACAACTGGTATCATTTTAAGTGTTGGTTTATAAGTTGTTTGTAATAAACTATTGGACTTTAAAAAGAGGAAATAAAAACAGAGAGTAACAGGGAGTAAAAGCGTTGGAATTAGAGTTCGTCAATCTAGCCTCGAATATATTCTAATGATCATGCATATGAATTCTAGCTTTTTAGCGAAATTATCACGTATCACTCAACAACATTCGTGTCCAAATGACGTCGTGAGATCGATCGTATCGTTTAATCGACGATTTCCCAATCTATTAAACGATACGAAAGCTTTACGTTCCGACACTTTGTGTGATTATCAAAACCCAATTCCATGTCTAGAATTTCTTATTTTGATAGAAGATTATTCTAAACCTAGGTTCAAAAGTATTTGTCAATAGCATTTAAATCAAGCATAAGAATGAACAAGTAGAATAAACTCAATATCACAAAAGGTCCTAGAATCATATATTTGCAAGATTAAAAGATTACATCTTAACTATATCATGTACCTCCAATCCCAACAAAAGGGAGTTAGTTGATCACTGTCATGACAACCATACAAATGTGGAAAGAAAGATGAAGATCCAAAGCTAAGTCTTGATTTCCCAAAGTCTTAGTTAATCCACACTTCAATCACTCTTGCTCCTTGAAAAACAGCACTTTTATCCCTACTTTCTATCTAAAACTATAACCTAAAATATTACTTAATAATACGATTAATAATTCTTCTCGAACATTCAGCTTTTGAACCTATTTATAAGTGTTCTGTTATTCTGGACTTTGCTCTGCGAAGTCATACTTCGCTTTGCGAAGTCCTTTCTTCACAACTGGGTTTCTGCCACCTCAGCCTTGAACAGTTCAAACCGCCCTATTTTGCTCTGCGAAGTAATACTTTGCTCTGCGAAGTCTTCTGCCACCTCAGCTTCTGAACTTCAGAGTCTGGAGCTTCAGAAGCTACTTCGCTCTGCGATGGTACTTTGCTCTCCGAAATTGCTCAGACTCTGATCTTTAAGTCCAAGGAAAAAGCATGTACCTACAAAAATGGTTGGGATTAGGTCTAAAAAGCATGAAATGATATTTATCTTTTCTTTCAGAGCTTTTACCAAGATAACTTGTAAAACAAATAAGAAAAGTGCCTAAATTAAATATGCTTTATAACTAGTTTCTGGCACTTATCAGCATGTTTTCATCTGTTTGAGTGCATATGCTTTGTTGCTCCTCTGCTGTTTCTGTTTTTTCTACTCCTGGTGATTACATGTTTATTTTTGTCAAAATTGTTTGGCTAAAAAGGGGGAGAAAAATATGGTTGTTTCAGAAGCAGTTTTGTTGTTCAGGGGGAGTCACTGTGTTCAGGGGGAGTCTCTGTGTTCAGGGGGAGTTGTTCCTGTGTATCTGTGTCAGTAGTTCAGGGGGAGTAGGAGTCTCTATTTGTTCCTGAATGTCTTGAGCTGTGTGTCCTCAAAAGTTGCTGCTGTATGTTTCAGGGGGAGTTTTTTTTTTGTGAAACATAATGTTTATGCCGCTGCTAACTCTGTTGCTACGTTTGTGTTCCTCTTGATCTGTTCAGAATTTGCCTTGTGTATCTCAGTTTGATTTTAGCCAAAAATTTGCCAAAGGGGGAGATTGTTGGATATTTGGTTGTTGGCTTCATGTTTGCTAAAATCAAATATACAAGCAATATGTGCGTCTTCAGAAGCTGATCCTCATTTGTGAACAGTACTTCAGAAGCTGGGTATTTCAGAAGCTGAACAGTACTTCAGAAGCTGGGCTTCAGAAGCTGAACAGTACTTCAGATGCTGAACCTTCAGAAGCTGATGTTCAGACGCTGAACAGTACTTCCGAAGCTGACCTTCAGAAGCTGAATTGTTCAGACGCAGAACTTCAGACGCAGACTTCAGAAGTTCCTTCAGAAGCTGGTTTTCTGTGTTCTGTTTATTTTCTCATGTGATCTATTGAAGATTTAATTGAAGAATTCTCCTTGTTTGATTTATTTCTAGAAGGAAGATTATTTCACGTGAAGATATTTGTTGAAGATTGGTTTCTTTTATTTGTGAATATATTTTCAAAGAAATCTTTGGAAAATATATTTCTGGAAAATAAATTGCTTCTATGTGCTTCTAAGAATTTTGGAACAACATATTTTGAAGATTATTTGGTTCAGAATTATGTTGCTGCTGAAGCTATAAATTGAGGACGCTGTTGTTGAAGAAAAATATTCAAAACAGAAGTCATTATAGAGAGTCTTAGGTTTTGAGTTTGTAAGCTTTATGCTGTGTTTTTGTACACCACTCAAGTGTTTAGACTTGGTTGTTTTTATTGAGTTGTAATTCACTTGAAGCTTTTAAGCAAAAGTGACTTTGTTGTTTTGAGGAGTGTCTTCATCCTTGTTTGTTTAGAGTCTGATAATCACTGGGGCAGTGATTGACCGAGGGAAGTAAGAGGGGTCTTATATCTAGGAGTTCCTAGGTAGAAATTTCACGGGTAGTGATTAAGTGAGAAGGCTGTGAAAAACAGGGGTTGTTTACACAGTAGTTCGAATGGATACTATTATAATGGATTTCCTTCCTGGCTTGGTAGCCTCCAGATGTATGTGTGTTTGTCACCGAACTGGGTTAAAAAATCACCTGTGCATCTTTACTTTATGTCCTTATTTTTGTTTTTAATTCTTCTTCTGAACTGCTGTTTTGCATACTCTGTTTTACGGTTAAGAATCAGTCCTGCAAGGAATTTCACATATCACAGGCCAATGGCCTTGTTGTACCCTAATTTTGTCCAAGCTTTTTTCAAAAAAAAAGTCAACACAAAAAAAGAAAGTCAAAGTCAACACAAGAAGCAATTATTATTATTATTACTTTTATAAAGCATACTATTATTATTATTATTATTATTATTATTATTATTATTATTATTATTATTATTATTATTATTATTTAAGTTTATTTTCAAAAAAAAAAGAAGAAGAAAAGAGAAAGAAGGAGCACGTGCCAGGCACATGCATTCTGTTGAGTATTTTGGTGTTGGCTGCATATTTTGGCAAATCCAATGTGTTGAATAGTAGCATCTCCATGTCTAGAACAAATCTCTAGTTGCAAGTTTTTCATTTTGAAGTCATTCAGAAGCTGAAATCACCATCAGAAGCTGAAAGTTACTTCAGAAGCACTGTAGCGCTTCAGAAGCTGAATTGAGAGTCTGAAGCAGAGTTGACTTTTGTTGACTTCATCAGAAGCTGGTTATTTTCAAGTTATTCTTGCGCGAATCTTGGCGAGATTTAACAAGGAAATATCCTAGCATATTGCTTCTAGAATGCTGGTTGTTTTGGAGAAGATTTAATGAAGATTTAGTTTGTTTTTATGAAAACGCGTATTTTCCTGATGGTATCTTTCAAAGATACATTGAAGATTTATATGTTTCTTTTTCAAGCCTTGCATAATTCAGAAACATATCTGTTTTAGAAGATTTAATTCAGATTAATGTTATTTGCTGAAGGGTATATAAGGAGTGCTTTGCTGCTATTCAAGAGACAACGAATTAGAGAGAAAATTCAGAAATAGAGTCTTAGTGTGTGTAAGCATTTTAAGCTTTGTTTTGTGCACCACTCATATGTTTTTTGAGTTGGTTTAGGTTTAATTGAGTTGTAATTCATTCAAAGCATTTAAGGAAGAATGGAGTTTTTGTATTGAAGGGTGTTCTTCAAAAACAGGGTAGTTTTCAGAACTGGGTTTAGTTCAAGGATTGTTCAAGTAACTGGGCTGTTACTTGAATAGGAAGTTAGTGGATTCTAATACTCATGCGTGGGTAGAAGTCTGACTAGGTGGAGATTGATTGCTTGGGATAGGAACTGGGGGGTCAGTGTCTGAGTCTTAAGGATTAATTCCAATAGTGGATTTCCTTCCTGGATTGGTATACCCCAGAGTAGGAGGTGTTTACTCCGAACTGGGTTAACAAACCTCTGTGCCTTTTACTTTCCTGCTCTTGTTATTTTGCTGCTTCTGATTGTTTTTGCTTGTGCTCTGTTTTTACAATCTTTGTGTCCTGTTATCAAGTTCTGATCAGTATTCAGAACCTGATCTGTCCAGCCAGAATTTCAATTGGTATCAGAGCAGGCACCCTGCCTGTAATTTGGGTGAGATCCAGAGGTATTTATGTCTGGCTTTATGGAGAGAGAAGGAGGCCCTGTCAACAGACCACCCCTACTTGATGGCACCAATTATGAGTACTGGAAATCAAGGATGTGTGCATTCCTAAAATCCATTGACAGCAGAACTTGGAAGGCTGTGATCAAAGGCTGGGATCATCCTGTGGTTATAGACAAAGATGGAAATAAAACTGCAGTTTTGAAACCTGAAGAAGAATGGACCAAAGCTGAGGATGACCTGTCTCATGGGAACTCAAAGGCCTTGAATGCAATTTTCAATGGTGTGGATCAGAACATGTTCAGACTCATCAAGCAGTGTACTGTGGCAAAAGATGCTTGGGAAATTCTGAAAACCACTCATGAAGGAACCCCTAAGGTTAAGCTATCCAGACTTCAACTTCTCACAACAAAGTTTGAGAACCTAAAGATGATGGAAGATGAATCTATTCAGGATTTCTACATGAATGTGCTGGACATGGCCAATTCCTTTGATTCTCTTGGGGAAAAGATGACAGATGAGAAATTAGTCAGAAAAATCCTCAGGTCCCTACCCAGAAGGTTTGATATGAAGGTTACAACAATAGAAGAAGCCCATGCTATTACCACTATGAAGGTTGAGGAGCTGATTGGATCCCTTTTGAATTTTGAAAGTATTTTTTGCAAACAGCCTGAGAAGAAAGGGAAAGGAATAGCTCTTGCTGTAAACTCTAAAGCTGATGATCAACAAGAACCAGATGAGGATGATAATGATTTATCAGAAGCACTTGGGGTGCTGGGGAAACAGTTTGATAAGATTCTGAAGCTTGTTGATAGAAAGTCAAAATCCAAGGGTCAGAACATCAGGTTTTACAATAGCAAGCCTCATAATGATTTAAAAAGGGCCAAGACTGAAGAAAATAGTAAACAATCACAAGGTGTTCAGTGCTTTAAGTGTGAGGGCTTTGGACATATCAAGACAGAATGTCCTACTTTTCTTAAGAAGCAGAAGAAGAAGAGCCTAGCTGCTTCATGGTCTGATGATGATTCTGAAGAAGATGCTGAGTGTGAATCTGCTAAGATTAATACAGGCCTGATGGTAAGGTTAAAACATAACTCAGGAACTGGTTCAAAGTCTGATGCATTTTCAGAGTCTGAGACATTTTCTGAGTCTGACTCAGAGTCTGTAGCCTCATCTGTGTCTGAAGTTGCAAAACTCTCATATGATGAACTGGCTGAAAATTACAAGAATCTATACATCAGAAGTTTAGAAGTTTGCAATCAAGTAGTGGATCAGAAGAAGAACATTTGTCAACTGGAGGCTGAGAAAGGTGAACTTTTGGTACAAAACTCTGATTTAAAGGATGAAGTGAGCCAACTGAATTCCCAACTTGATCAGATGAAGAAGCAAGTTAGGATGATGAACTCTGCTACTGATAAGTTGGAGGAAATTCTGGATGTCCAGAAGCAAGGAAAAAATGGTTTAGGTTATGTTGAATAGAGTCTGAAACTCAAGGAGAAAAATGTTGTAAGTCAGTTTGTTCCTGCTACTCAAACTCATGATTCTATGGTTGGAACACCAAAGAGGAGACCTCAGAAACAAGCACAGATGCAAGGTCAGAAGCCAGCTCAAATGATACCTCATAAGCAAGTTCAGATGCTGCCTCAAAAGCATGCTCAGATGCATTCCCAGAAGTTTAACAGAAACAAAAGAAGGAATCAACCTTGGGTCTGTCATCATTGTGGTAAAAAGGGTCACATTAAACCTTTTTGTTACAAATTGCATGGTTATCCCAAACATTTGCAACACAGAAAAGTTGAACCAGCTGTGAACAAGAGCAAAATCATGAAAGTTTGGAGACCTAAGAGTGAAGGTATTGCTCAGAATCTGAACAAAGGAAAGGGAAAGGCTGTTGTTGATGACAGCAAGACAATTCCTATAGCACAGAAGAATTCTGGTGCTGGACCATCCAAAGTCTGGAGCAAAGTTCATGTTCCTGCTCAGAAGGTACTATTTTCTTGTAAGTCTGAAGTTGCTAGGACTTGTGATCAGAAAAGAGTGGCTGATTTTGAGAAACAAATTGCTGGGAGGAATGGTTTTGGTTGTGGTTCTTCAAATGTTAGTCAGCATAAGGATTTATAGCAATTATTGCAAACTGGATGTGAGGAAGATAGAGTACCTGCCAGTTTTGCTAATGCTGAATGTGTGTCTGATCCTGGGTCTGAAGTTAATGCTGGGACTAATTCAGATGATGTATGTGCAGTTTTTAAACCCTATGTTAAACTTGTGGTATGTCATAATTTTGTGGCTAAAAAGGGGGAGAAAAACCTATGTTTAAGATCAGACATGAGCTGTGTAGAGTGTGAGCTGTCAGTTTGTAGTTTGTGCAGTTTTGAGTATGTTGTTCAGAATTCAGAACCAATGCAGTGCACATGTGTTTAAAGGAGAATGTGTACCTCAGGGGGAGTTCAAGGTCATTATATTCCTGAGTGTGATGTGCTTCAAAAGTTTATCATGTTTTTACATAGTTCAGAAGTAAGGGGGAGTCTTATGAGTTGCAGGAGGAGAATTTAATTGTTGGAGTGGTTGTAGATGTGTTTGCACGTTTGTGAAGCTTCAGAGGGAGTGTTGTGAAGCTTCAGGAGTGTTTGTGATGATCAGGAGTTGATCAGTAACTGTGCTATGTGTGCTTCAAGTTGATCAGAAGCTGTTATGTGTGTTTCAGTGGTCTGATACTGAAACTGTTTGGTTTTTAGTATAAACATAGCTTAAATCCGCTGCTGGTCTGTGATAATCTATGTTGCTATGTTATATTTATGTGGAGTTCTTCATTGCTGAGATAGTTTTATGGGAGATTGAAGAACTTGGGTGTGTGAACATTGGTTTTAGCCAAAAATTTGCCAAAGGGGGAGATTGTTGAGTATTTTGGTGTTGGCTGCATATTTTGGCAAATCCAATGTGTTGAATAGTAGCATCTCCATGTCTAGAACAAATCTTTAGTTGCAAGTTTTTCATTTTGAAGTCATTCAGAAGCTGAAATCACCATCAGAAGCTGAAAGTTACTTCAGAAGCACTGTAGCGCTTCAGAAACTGAATTGAGAGTCTGAAGCAGAGTTGACTTTTGTTGACTTCATCAGAAGCTGGTTATTTTCAAGTTATTCTTGCGCGAATCTTGGCGAGATTTAACAAGGAAATATCCTAGCATATTGCTTCTAGAATGCTGGTTGTTTTGGAGAAGATTTAATGAAGATTTGGTTTGTTTTTATGAAAACGCGTATTTTCCTGATGGTATCTTTCAAAGATACATTGAAGATTTATATGTTTCCTTTTCAAGCCTTGCATAATTCAGAAACATATCTGTTTTAGAAGATTTAATTCAGATTAATGTTATTTGCTGAAGGCTATATAAGGAGTGCTTTGCTGCTATTCAAGAGACAACGAATTAGAGAGAAAATTCAGAAATAGAGTCTTAGTGTGTGTAAGATTTTTAAGCTTTGTTTTGTGCACCACTCATATGTTTTTTGAGTTGGTTTAGGTTTAATTGAGTTGTAATTCATTCAAAGCTTTTAAGCAAGAATGAAGTTTTTGTATTGAAGGGTGTTCTTCAAAAACAGGGTAGTTTTCAGAACTGGGTTTAGTTCAAGGATTGTTCAAGTAACTGGGCTGTTACTTGAATAGGAAGTTAGTGGATTCTAATACTCATGCGTGGGTAGAAGTCTGACTAGGTGGAGATTGATTGCTTAGGATAGGAACTGGGGGGTCAGTGTCTGAGTCTTAAGGATTAATTCCAATAGTGGATTTCCTTCCTGGATTGGTATCCCCCAGAGTAGGAGGTGTTTACTCCGAACTGGGTTAACAAACCTCTGTGCCTTTTACTTTCCTGCTCTTGTTATTTTGCTGCTTCTGATTGTTTTTGCTTGTGCTCTGCTTTTACAATCTTTGTGTCCTGTTATCAAGTTCTGATCAGTATTCAGAACCTGATCTGTCCAGCCAGAATTTCAATTGGTATCAGAGCAGGCACCCTGCCTGTAATTTGGGTGAGATCCAGAGGTATTTATGTCTGGCTTTATGGAGAGAGAAGGAGGCCCTGTCAACTGACCACCCCTACTTGATGGCACCAATTATGAGTACTGGAAATCAAGGATGTGTGCATTCCTAAAATCCATTGACAGCAGAACTTGGAAGGCTGTGATCAAAGGCTGGGATCATCCTGTGGTTATAGACAAAGATGGAAATAAAACTGCAGTTTTGAAACCTGAAGAAGAATGGACCAAAGCTGAGGATGACCTGTCTCATGGGAACTCAAAGGCCCTGAATGCAATTTTCAATGGTGTGGATCAGAACATGTTCAGACTCATCAAGCAGTGTACTGTGGCAAAAGATGCTTGGGAAATTCTGAAAACCACTCATGAAGGAACCCCTAAGGTTAAGCTATCCAGACTTCAACTTCTCACAACAAAGTTTGAGAACCTGAAGATGATGGAAGATGAATCTATTCACGATTTCTACATGAATGTGCTGGACATGGCCAATTCCTTTGATTCTCTTGGGGAAAAGATGACAGATGAGAAATTAGTCAGAAAAATCCTCAGGTCCCTACCCAGAAGGTTTGATATGAAGGTTACAGCAATAGAAGAAGCCCATGATATTACCACTATGAAGGTTGAGGAGCTGATTGGATCCCTTTTGAATTTTGAAAGTGCTTTTTGCAAACAGCCTGAGAAGAAAGGGAAAGGAATAGCTCTTGCTGTAAACTCTAAAGCTGATGATCAACAAGAACCAGATGAGGATAATAATGATTTATCAGAAGCACTTGGGGTGCTGGGGAAACAGTTTGATAAGATTCTGAAGCTTGTTGATAGAAAGTCAAAATCCAAGGGTCAGAACATCAGGTTTTACAATAGCAAGCCTCATAATGATTTAAAAAGGGCCAAGACTGAAGAAAATAGTAAACAATCACAAGGTGTTCAGTGCTTTGAGTGTGAGGGCTTTGGACATATCAAGACAGAATGTCCTACTTTTCTTAAGAAGCAGAAGAAGAAGAGCCTAGCTGCTTCATGGTCTGAAGATGATTCTGAAGAAGATGCTGAGAGTGAATCTGCCAAGCTTAATACAGGCCTGATGGTAAGGTTAAAACAGAACTCAGGAACTGGTTCAAAGTCTGATGCATTTTCAGAGTCTGAGACATTTTCTGAGTCTGACTCAGAGTCTGTAGCCTCATCTGTGTCTGAAGTTGCAAAACTCTCATATGATGAACTGGCTGAAAATTACAAGAATCTATACATCAGAAGTTTAGAAGTTTGCAATCAAGTAGTGGATCAGAAGAAGAACATTTGTCAACTGGAGGCTGAGAAAGGTGAACTTTTGGTACAAAACTCTGATTTAAAGGATGAAGTGAGCCAACTGAATTCCCAACTTGATCAGATGAAGAAGCAAGTTAGGATGATGAACTCTGCTACTGATAAGTTGGAGGAAATTCTGGATGTCCAGAAGCAAGGAAAAAATGGTTTAGGTTATGTTGATCAGAGTCTGAAACTCAAGGAGAAAAATCCTGTAAGTCAGTTTGTTCCTGCTACTCAAACTCATGATTCTATGGTTGGAACACCAAAGAGGAGACCTCAGAAACAAGCACAGATGCAAGGTCAGAAGCCAGCTCAAATGATACCTCATAAGCAAGTTCAGATGCTGCCTCAGAAGCATGCTCAGATGCATTCCCAGAAGTTTAACAGAAACAAAAGAAGGAATCAACCTTGGGTCTGTCATCATTGTGGTAAAAAGGGTCACATTAAACCTTTTTGTTACAAATTGCATGGTTATCCCAAAAATTTGCAACACAGAAAAGTTGAACCAGCTGTGAACAAGAGCAAAATCATGAAAGTTTGGAGACCTAAGAGTGAAGGTATTGCTCAGAATCTGAACAAAGGAAAGGGAAAGGCTGTTGCTGATGACAACAAGACAATTCCTATAGCACAGAAGAATTCTGGTGCTGGACCATCCAAAGTCTGGAGCAAAGTTCATGTTCCTGCTCAGAAGGTACTATTTTCTTGTAAGTCTGAAGTTGCTAGGACTTGTGATCAGAAAAGAGTGGCTGATTTTAAGAAACAAATTGCTGGGAGGAATGGTTTTGGTTGTGGTTCTTCAAATGTTAGTCAGCATAAGGATTTATAGCAATTATTGCAAACTGGATGTGAGGAAGATAGAGTACCTGCCAGTTTTGCTAATGCTGAATGTGTGTCTGATCCTGGGTCTGAAGTTAATGCTGGGACTGATTCAGATGATGTATGTGCAGTTTTTAAACCCTATGTTAAACCTGTGGTTTGTCATAATTTTGTGGCTAAAAAGGGGGAGAAAAACCTATGTTTAAGATCAGACATGAGCTGTGTAGAGTGTGAGCTGTCAGTTTGTAGTTTGTGCAGTTTTGAGTATGTTGTTCAGAATTCAGAACCAATGCAATGCACATGTGTTTAAAGGAGAATGTGTACCTCAGGGGGAGTTCAAGGTCATTATATTCCTGAGTGTGATGTGCTTCAAAAGTTTATCATGTTTTTACATAGTTCAGAAGTAAGGGGGAGTCTTATGAGTTGCAGGAGGAGAATTTAATTGTTGGAGTGGTTGTAGATGTGTTTGCACGTTTGTGAAGCTTCAGAGGGAGTGTTGTGAAGCTTCAGGAGTGTTTGTGATGATCAGGAGTTGATCAGTAACTGTGCTATGTGTGCTTCAAGTTGATCAGAAGCTGTTATGTGTGTTTCAGTGGTCTGATACTGAAACTGTTTGGTTTTTAGTATAAACATAGCTTAAATCCGCTGCTGGTCTGTGATAATCTATGTTGCTATGTTATATTTATGTGGAGTTCTTCATTGCTGAGATAGTTTTATGGGAGATTGAAGAACTTGGGTGTGTGAACATTGGTTTTAGCCAAAAATTTGCCAAAGGGGGAGATTGTTGAGTATTTTGGTGTTGGCTGCATATTTTGGCAAATCCAATGTGTTGAATAGTAGCATCTCCATGTCTAGAACAAATCTTTAGTTGCAAGTTTTTCATTTTGAAGTCATTCAAAAGCTGAAATCACCATCAGAAGCTGAAAGTTACTTCAGAAGCACTGTAGCGCTTCAGAAACTGAATTGAGAGTCTGAAGCAGAGTTGACTTTTGTTGACTTCATCAGAAGCTGGTTATTTTCAAGTTATTCTTGCGCGAATCTTGGCGAGATTTAACAAGGAAATATCCTAGCATATTGCTTCTAGAATGCTGGTTGTTTTGGAGAAGATTTAATGAAGATTTGGTTTGTTTTTATGAAAACGCGTATTTTCCTGATGGTATCTTTCAAAGATACATTGAAGATTTATATGTTTCCTTTTCAAGCCTTGCATAATTCAGAAACATATCTGTTTTAGAAGATTTAATTCAGATTAATGTTATTTGCTGAAGGCTATATAAGGAGTGCTTTGCTGCTATTCAAGAGACAACGAATTAGAGAGAAAATTCAGAAATAGAGTCTTAGTGTGTGTAAGATTTTTAAGCTTTGTTTTGTGCACCACTCATATGTTTTTTGAGTTGGTTTAGGTTTAATTGAGTTGTAATTCATTCAAAGCTTTTAAGCAAGAATGAAGTTTTTGTATTGAAGGGTGTTCTTCAAAAACAGGGTAGTTTTCAGAACTGGGTTTAGTTCAAGGATTGTTCAAGTAACTGGGCTGTTACTTGAATAGGAAGTTAGTGGATTCTAATACTCATGCGTGGGTAGAAGTCTGACTAGGTGGAGATTGATTGCTTAGGATAGGAACTGGGGGGTCAGTGTCTGAGTCTTAAGGATTAATTCCAATAGTGGATTTCCTTCCTGGATTGGTATCCCCCAGAGTAGGAGGTGTTTACTCCGAACTGGGTTAACAAACCTCTGTGCCTTTTACTTTCCTGCTCTTGTTATTTTGCTGCTTCTGATTGTTTTTGCTTGTGCTCTGCTTTTACAATCTTTGTGTCCTGTTATCAAGTTCTGATCAGTATTCAGAACCTGATCTGTCCAGCCAGAATTTCAATTGGTATCAGAGCAGGCACCCTGCCTGTAATTTGGGTGAGATCCAGAGGTATTTATGTCTGGCTTTATGGAGAGAGAAGGAGGCCCTGTCAACTGACCACCCCTACTTGATGGCACCAATTATGAGTACTGGAAATCAAGGATGTGTGCATTCCTAAAATCCATTGACAGCAGAACTTGGAAGGCTGTGATCAAAGGCTGGGATCATCCTGTGGTTATAGACAAAGATGGAAATAAAACTGCAGTTTTGAAACCTGAAGAAGAATGGACCAAAGCTGAGGATGACCTGTCTCATGGGAACTCAAAGGCCCTGAATGCAATTTTCAATGGTGTGGATCAGAACATGTTCAGACTCATCAAGCAGTGTACTGTGGCAAAAGATGCTTGGGAAATTCTGAAAACCACTCATGAAGGAACCCCTAAGGTTAAGCTATCCAGACTTCAACTTCTCACAACAAAGTTTGAGAACCTGAAGATGATGGAAGATGAATCTATTCACGATTTCTACATGAATGTGCTGGACATGGCCAATTCCTTTGATTCTCTTGGGGAAAAGATGACAGATGAGAAATTAGTCAGAAAAATCCTCAGGTCCCTACCCAGAAGGTTTGATATGAAGGTTACAGCAATAGAAGAAGCCCATGATATTACCACTATGAAGGTTGAGGAGCTGATTGGATCCCTTTTGAATTTTGAAAGTGCTTTTTGCAAACAGCCTGAGAAGAAAGGGAAAGGAATAGCTCTTGCTGTAAACTCTAAAGCTGATGATCAACAAGAACCAGATGAGGATAATAATGATTTATCAGAAGCACTTGGGGTGCTGGGGAAACAGTTTGATAAGATTCTGAAGCTTGTTGATAGAAAGTCAAAATCCAAGGGTCAGAACATCAGGTTTTACAATAGCAAGCCTCATAATGATTTAAAAAGGGCCAAGACTGAAGAAAATAGTAAACAATCACAAGGTGTTCAGTGCTTTGAGTGTGAGGGCTTTGGACATATCAAGACAGAATGTCCTACTTTTCTTAAGAAGCAGAAGAAGAAGAGCCTAGCTGCTTCATGGTCTGAAGATGATTCTGAAGAAGATGCTGAGAGTGAATCTGCCAAGCTTAATACAGGCCTGATGGTAAGGTTAAAACAGAACTCAGGAACTGGTTCAAAGTCTGATGCATTTTCAGAGTCTGAGACATTTTCTGAGTCTGACTCAGAGTCTGTAGCCTCATCTGTGTCTGAAGTTGCAAAACTCTCATATGATGAACTGGCTGAAAATTACAAGAATCTATACATCAGAAGTTTAGAAGTTTGCAATCAAGTAGTGGATCAGAAGAAGAACATTTGTCAACTGGAGGCTGAGAAAGGTGAACTTTTGGTACAAAACTCTGATTTAAAGGATGAAGTGAGCCAACTGAATTCCCAACTTGATCAGATGAAGAAGCAAGTTAGGATGATGAACTCTGCTACTGATAAGTTGGAGGAAATTCTGGATGTCCAGAAGCAAGGAAAAAATGGTTTAGGTTATGTTGATCAGAGTCTGAAACTCAAGGAGAAAAATCCTGTAAGTCAGTTTGTTCCTGCTACTCAAACTCATGATTCTATGGTTGGAACACCAAAGAGGAGACCTCAGAAACAAGCACAGATGCAAGGTCAGAAGCCAGCTCAAATGATACCTCATAAGCAAGTTCAGATGCTGCCTCAGAAGCATGCTCAGATGCATTCCCAGAAGTTTAACAGAAACAAAAGAAGGAATCAACCTTGGGTCTGTCATCATTGTGGTAAAAAGGGTCACATTAAACCTTTTTGTTACAAATTGCATGGTTATCCCAAAAATTTGCAACACAGAAAAGTTGAACCAGCTGTGAACAAGAGCAAAATCATGAAAGTTTGGAGACCTAAGAGTGAAGGTATTGCTCAGAATCTGAACAAAGGAAAGGGAAAGGCTGTTGCTGATGACAACAAGACAATTCCTATAGCACAGAAGAATTCTGGTGCTGGACCATCCAAAGTCTGGAGCAAAGTTCATGTTCCTGCTCAGAAGGTACTATTTTCTTGTAAGTCTGAAGTTGCTAGGACTTGTGATCAGAAAAGAGTGGCTGATTTTAAGAAACAAATTGCTGGGAGGAATGGTTTTGGTTGTGGTTCTTCAAATGTTAGTCAGCATAAGGATTTATAGCAATTATTGCAAACTGGATGTGAGGAAGATAGAGTACCTGCCAGTTTTGCTAATGCTGAATGTGTGTCTGATCCTGGGTCTGAAGTTAATGCTGGGACTGATTCAGATGATGTATGTGCAGTTTTTAAACCCTATGTTAAACCTGTGGTTTGTCATAATTTTGTGGCTAAAAAGGGGGAGAAAAACCTATGTTTAAGATCAGACATGAGCTGTGTAGAGTGTGAGCTGTCAGTTTGTAGTTTGTGCAGTTTTGAGTATGTTGTTCAGAATTCAGAACCAATGCAATGCACATGTGTTTAAAGGAGAATGTGTACCTCAGGGGGAGTTCAAGGTCATTATATTCCTGAGTGTGATGTGCTTCAAAAGTTTATCATGTTTTTACATAGTTCAGAAGTAAGGGGGAGTCTTATGAGTTGCAGGAGGAGAATTTAATTGTTGGAGTGGTTGTACATGTGTTTGCACGTTTGTGAAGCTTCAGGGGGAGTGTTGTGAAGCTTCAGGAGTGTTTGTGATGATCAGGAGTTGATCAGTAACTGTGCTATGTGTGCTTCAAGTTGATCAGAAGCTGTTATGTGTGTTTCAGTGGTCTGATACTGAAACTGTTTGGTTTTTAGTATAAACATAGCTTAAATCCGCTGCTGGTCTGTGATAACACTACAAGAAATCTGGTATTTTAACAGGGGCTTATGCCAGGAGCATGACCTCCTGGGAAATTTTCCAGGAGTAGAGCCAGGGGAACCCCTGGGAAATTGTAAAAAATGAAAAGCCCTAGTGCCACAAAATATCCCTCGCAGATGCCCTCACTCTTTGCAAGGCGGGAAAATCAAATTTCAAATGCAGGCATTTTCCCAGGGAACCTGCGAGGGGTTGCCCCTGGCATAGTGGAAAGCTGACGCAGCACATGGGAAAGCTGACATCGAAGGGACAGAAAGCCTGGCAAGTGGACCGTTGGAGCGGGCTTTGCATTTTGCGAGGGGTGTTCCCACGTAGAAGCCCTCGCATAAAACCTGTGTTGACTGACATTAAAGCTGGTTTTATGACTGTTGACTGTGTGACATGACGGAAACGGTTCCGAGGGGCTGCCCCTCGCAAAACTCCTGGGTTATTTCCCCCCCTATATAACTGCGCGCGTCTCTCTTTCTCCCCTTCTTCCAGACTTAGAAAAAATCCAGCATTTCCATTTCTTCTTTTCTTCTTCCTCCCTACTACATTCTTCATCTAATTCTCTTATTTTGTGGTAATAATTTCTTTCATTTATTTGTTTTAATTTTACAATAATTAATTTACTTGTTTATTTACTTATTTTCTTTGTTGTTTTCTGCAACAGTAATCTCATTTGCCAAAGCTATTTTCCGCCTCCTGTACGTGAAGCTTGCTCGTGGATCTGTTTGTTGCTGCTATTTTACAAGTTAGTATTTTTTTTTTTCTGAATATGCATGGTGTATGCTGTATGTGTTGAGATGTTGATTATGTTAAAAAAATTCATATCTGTCAAAAAAATGCATGTTGTATGGGTACCCGAATTTTGTTTATGTTAAATATTTTATGGGTACTCGAAATTAAAAATGCATGTTGTATGATGTATGTTGTATGGTACTCGAATTTTGTGTGTTTATGTCAAAAAAATGCATGTTGTATGTGTCGCGTCGAATTTCGGATGTCAAGCTATTGGGGAAGCTTTGAATCACTAATTCTAAATTACGACTGAACTTTTAATTTTTCGGGGAAAAAGGAAAAAAGTTCTAAATTACCTTGAGAAAAGATTTTAGGTTCGAAAGTCGATTATGCGAGGGGAAGGTATTAGCACCCCTCACATCCGTTGTACTCAACGGGAACCTCTTAGTCGGCTTAGGCTTAAAATGGTTCGATGTTTTACTTACGTGTTTAAATATGTATAAAAGGAAATATATAAAAGACATAATGCGGGATAAAGAAAGAGATAAAAACAAACGAAAAGGGAAAAACAAGTTTTTTATTAATGGGCTTGACAAGATGTCGATCTTGCTCCTACGTATCTCCCGGTAGTCGGAGAATTCAAAGCGTACGTAGTTCTTTGGTAGAAAAACGTTTGTATGTTGATTCGTTTTAGTTAAAAAAAGGATTGATCGCGTCCGAGCGAAAAAGTTTGAAAATGAAGAAAAATGTAATGAAAATAAATGTCAACTGCTCGGGTTGCTGCCGAACTGGCCATTGACGACGAGAAAGTAAAAGTCAGCTGCTCGGGTTGTTGCCGAGCTGGCCACTGACGACAATGCATAAAAGTAAATGATTTGATGAAAAAGTTTTACGCTCGGACGTGAGCAAAGGTTTTAAAAACGTACGAAGACGTACAAAGTTTTTTAAATGGTGAAAGATGGACGCTAGGCGATAAGATCGCGCAAGGCGTGAATGTTTTTAAAGAAATAAACAAAAGACAAACGCACGGAGGCGAAAGATTCGCGCAAGGCGTAAAAAGGTTAAAAAATAAACGCGCAAGGCGCGAAAGGTTCGGATTGACCACGAGGGCCAAGAAAAGGGTAAAAATGGCCACAAGGGGGCCAAGGGAAGGTTGAGCGTGCTAGACGCGTCAAGGGTGGAATGACGATTGCCCGAGCGACGAGACATACGTCACGCATTCGTGCAATCGAGGTTTGGGGAGACATACGTCAAGCCATTCCCGTTTCATTCAAGTTTGGTTTTGTTACACTAAGGAATCTCAAAGGGAACCAAAGCTTTGAAAGGAAAGTTAAAGAAAAGAAAAACAACACGAACAAATTTGTTGTTCGGTTTTACTAAAAATCATGAACGTTACTTGTTGCTTAAGTTATTGAAACTCAAGAACAAGTTTGGTTCAAGTTTGAATGGCAAACACAATCATAAAACATGCAAAAACGTTGGAAAGTTCACAAGTTCGGCTCAATTCGAGCTTGGTTTTAAGAATGAGCAAACTCGGCTTAAGTTCGCGTTTGGATTGAAAATCATGAACAACGTGGTTGTTCAAGTTTGTTTTTAAAATAGACAAACTTAGCTTGTTGCTCAAACTTGGTTTTGAAAATGTTGAGAACATAACTTGTTTCACAAGTTATTCAAAATTTGTCGCACGAACTTGTAAAATCTCCAAAGTTTGTGCAAGATTATGAGTTGGGTTTGGACCAAAATGGTTTTAACCTTCTTTAGGTTCTGAATCAAGGGCTAGAATCCCAAAAATTTTGACATTTGAATGCCTGATTCATATTCTGAATTTCACACACTTCGCAGAGCAACCAGAACTTGGCTCTGCGAAGTCAGGTTCTGGTGTGTTCGCAGTGCGAGCAAGGCTTGGCTCTGCGAAGTATGCGAATTTCTTAACTCAGAAGCTGTTTCTGAACAGAAGTTCAGAAACTGCTTCTAAGCAAGATTCAGAACCTAAAGGAGGTTAAGAAACTTGACAAAAAGGAAGAAAAAAGGTAGAAAAACACAATTTTAAAGCTTGGCCCCTTTGAGGTCCTTTTTGGGGTTCAAAGGAGGTTTTGGTTCACAAAACAAAATTGGACAAAACAAGATATGCAAACAGCAAATACAATAGAAAAGAAAGGTTATAGGAGACTTACAGAACTCCTAGCAATGCTTGAACAAGACTGGAAGTGGCTTGCTTGCTTTGTGAAAGGTTATGAACAAGGTTCAAGGTGTTTGTGATGAACTGATTTTGTGTTGCAATGCAAGGGATTTTTGGAGTGAATTTCGTGTGTGTTGGCTCTCTGGATTGGTATGTTTTTGACTGGTTTTCTATGTATTCAGTTGTGTGTTCTAAAGGTCTGAAATCCTAGTACTTTGCATTCCCTTTTATAGGCAAAAATGCAATCTATGTAATGATGAACAATGATGAATAATATCCTAAAACACTAGCTGATCATGAGCTAAACTCAGGCTAGATCACTTTGCATTTAATGCTAATGGATAGGAATTGCTTTGCCTTGTGCCAAGGGGCAAGGTCTTGACTGATCTCAGCCACAAATGCCATTGATTCTAGAAGGTAATGATGGCAAAATCTGTAAAACAGGGCAGCTGCAAAAGGGATGATTCTTGGGATCAAACCTTGCAATCCTGGAAGGTCAAACAATCAAAACGTGTACTGCCATGTACAGGGAGATTGGGGGAATCAAAATCAGCATGTGGGCTTATGTGTGGGGGGAGAAATTCAGGTCAAAACAGGGCATGTCACACAGCTTTTTAGCAACAAAAACCACTTGAGATTGACTGGTTTTGGCAGGGAAAAAGGGAAGGAAATGGATCAAGCAGCTGGCTGGCATGTTTAGGTTGGGTGAGGGGTCAATTTGGGGGGACAAAAACTGACCAAAGATAGCCAATTTGTTTGATCACATGAGAGGTTGGAAGAAAGTTCTTCTTTCCTTTAACCTTTAATGTCACACATTAAATTCTGCCTTGCTGCACCAAATCAGTCACAAAATAGCAAGGATACAAGTAATAATGCTAATAATAATAATTGTAGTTGAAAGCAAAAAGGATAAACAACTACATAAAAATCTGCAGAATTTTCGCAGAGGTCAGCAGTGCGAAGGTGAGTTCGCACTGCGAACTTCACTTTTTTTGATTTTTGTATTAAAAATAAAAGGCAAAAATGGGGGAAATAATAATAATATATAATAATAATAATAATGATAAAAAGGCAAATGACAATGATAATGAATAAAAATAGTAATGACAATAAATAAACTTAATAATATTAAAAGATAAAAACTAATAGTAATAATAATAATTGTTATTAAAGGAAAATAAAATAATAATGTTAATAAAAATAAAATATTATGGCAATAATAAAATAATAAAAGGTAATAAAAACAACACCCATAAAAAATATGAGTCAAAAAATGGGGTATGACAGTATGCACAATGAATAGAGAATATTGTATGGGTACTTGAAATTAAAAATGCATGCTGTATTATTGAAAATGAATTGTTACAATGAATTGTTAGTGTATGAATTGTTATTTAAAATGCATGCTGTACTTGAAAATGAATAGAGAATATGTTGTTACAATGAATTGTTAGTGTATTCTGATTTTATTTTGTAGTGAAAAAATATATTATTGAAAATAATAAATGAATGTTGTTGAATATTTGTTTTTTTGGTAGATCTGTAAATTATATGTATAATTATAGTTCTAGTTTTTTTAGAATGACAAAATATATAAGATCCAACAATAAGTCTTATATTGCATACTATTTTTTAATTTAGAACTGCTATAACATTTAAAAAAATATTTAGCACTATTTTTTAATTAATTTTAGAGAAAACTGTTGTATTTTTAGAACTACTAGATAATATTATTAATTTAGAGAAAATAGTTATTACTGACATAAATAATTAAAACTAATAGCTGTAATTTTTAATACTAACTGTTGTATTTCTTATTTTTTAATTAATTTTAGAGAACTACTGTTGTATTTTTTTAATACTAATTATAATAAGACTTTTTATAATGTAAAGGAAAATAGGTCATCGACTCCGACGCTAATTGCGTCGGTTTAGTGTCGGCTAAGCCCTTGCTATTGCTGAACAAACAATTTTATATATTTTTTCGTTATTATTTTGAGAAAGTTAAGTCTCAAATTATACAAAATAAACATGGCGTCTGTGTGGCCGAAGCTAAGATTGAAATTTATTTTTATTTTATTTATCTTAAAAACAAAAGTGTCTTTTTCAAAATAAAAGTAAAAGAATTTCACTCTTCCCTTATCCTTTCTAACCTTCGAATCTTCTCCAATTCCTCTTTTCACTTTCAACTGAAACCCTAAAAATCCTTTCCCTCTCAAAACCACATTAATCCTCTCTCTCTCTCTCTCTCTCTCTCTCTCTCTCTCTCTCTCTCTCTCTCTCTCTCTCTCTCAGCAAGTGATGGCAAAAATGGCGTCGTTTCTTCTCTCTTGAACTACAAATCTTATTCAGGTTTCCTCTCACTTTCTCTATTTCCCTATACAATTTTTTTTTTAAAATCTTTCTCTGAACCCCGATTTGTAATTATTCCAATATCATGGAAACAATTGATAATTTTTCTTGATATTTGTAAAATCATGTGATAGAAATTAAGTTGAGTGATAAAACTTGTTTGGATTGTGAAATTTTCGTTGCATTTAGTGAAAATTTCAATTTAATTTTTAATTTTTCATAAAAAATTGTTAATTAATGTAGGCAAAGAAGTCGAAGCTGGATTTGAAGGAAGCGACTCATGAGGATTACTTTGATGTTGAGATTGATGGAAAAGTTGAAGGTGTTTAAGCTTAACGCTTTGTTATGCTTTGATTAATTATTTAGATCATTAGGAAGAAGTTGTTGATGTAGAAAGTTTTGATGCAGTTACACATAGTTATGGAATAGAGACCTAATGATATTCTTGGAGTGGCGAAAAGAATGTCGGGGTTGATAATGCAAAACTTATTATTGGTTATGACAAAATGGTAACTTAAAGCTTTTTAATTTCATTATTATGTTTTTGTCTTGGTTGAATTGGATAATTGATTTGAGATGTTTGTTTTAAGTTTCAAGAGTTATGAATGAGTCATCATAGTTATGTATGTTTGTGATTAATATTATCAATAGAGACACACCGAAAGAGCCAAGGTCTAGATGAAGATTCAACTTTCTGAAACTAGTAAGTTAATATCATACTTTAATTGTATCTTCTCTCATATGGTTTTTAATGAAAAACATTATTTTCTTTAAGTAATATTGAACTATGTATCACTGATATTAAATTTTCTAAAAATGTTCACTTTAAGAATGATTTTCAAATTCCTAGTGCTTGTTTTATGGTCTACACTAAAAATTGAAGCTTTGCCATAAAGTGTCTTACTTTTGATCTTCTTGTAGTATGATCATTTTGTATAAGAAAGTGGGTAAGGTTGCCGCTTTCTAGTGAACATTTTGTAGTCGAAAATGTTTCGTACTCGAAGTGTGGTTAGAAATGGTTGCTTCCTAGCTTGCCAAATGAGATAGTTTATCCGTACTTTGTTAATTTTCTTTTATTGAATGCTTTCGAATGTAGCTGCACAAGATTTAGAAAGAGGCGTGGGTTGTGAGCAATTTTTGGATCCTATTTTCTTTCTTATTTTTTGATCTCAAATTATTTTAATTTCGAACCTTAGGTTGGAGGTTTTTATGAATTTTTTTAATTCAAGGGGTACTTATGAATTGCTTCGCTGTTACGTAATGTTATCCTTTTGTGCTTATTTATTTTTTTAGTTAGTTTTTATCATGATTTTGATTATGTTTAATGGTTACACCTGTAGCTACAACTACAAGCTTGTTTAAGATACTTCTGAAGTAGAAAACTAAGAAGACTATTAATGTAATTGGAACAAGAAGATTAACCAAAGAATGCTTTGGCGAATTAGGTCTACAAATTGAGAGTCGAGAATGATCCAAGAGTGAGGTTAATTTGCTAGAAGCATGATTGGACAAGTGGAACAAAGCAGGTAGATTAGTTTCTAATTTATTTTTTTGATTTTTATTTTTCAGACCCTGTTGCAATTATTTATGTTCTAGTATTGTATTTTTTTTGCAACATTGTAGAACTTTACATCAACATTCTTTCTTTTTGTTTCTGGTTATTATAGCTAAATTCCTATGATAAACATTCTAGATTATCTTGATAAAAGAATATATAAACATTCAAGATTATTTCCTAAACAAAATTTCATACACATTTTTATATATAGTTTGCTGTTATTTCATTGTATGTTGTTGTATTGTCAAAGGTGTGGAAAGTTCTATTAGCTATGCATTAAAATCAGCCCCCGCAGCCAATCTTATGCTATTTCTTTTGCAACATATTGTGAGAATGGTGACCTTTGAAACTATTGTTTTATGGTAGCTGTTTGGGGTCTGGTTCACACTAGTGGAAAATATACATTTTACAACATGGTCAAAAACGTTTTCACAACAGTTGAAATAATACCTGATGTAATAGTTAACACGGTGGCATTTTTGAAATTACTAACAAAGTTTTCACATCAGTGGAAAGGAATAACTGAGGAGAAAAGTAAATGATAAAAAGTTTTCACATCAGTTGATATAATACCTGTAGGGAAAATCAAACACGGTGGCAATTTCGTTATTTTGGTGAACTATCTTTTACATCAGGTGCATATTACCTGTAGGGAAAAACCTTTCAATATTACATTTTCCCTTTTCCCTCTTCTCTGAAAACGTAACTTTTCCCTTTTCCCTCTCATTCGTAAACCTGGCCTTCTCCATTCACGCAAACCTTCACGCAAACCTGGCCTTCTCCATTCTCCATCTGAAAACGCAAACCCTTCTCCATTCTCACGCCGTCTACTATTCCGCCGTCTACTGTTCCTCAGCATCTTCCTCACGCCGTCTACTATTCCGCCGTCTACTGTTCCTCAGCAAACCCTTCTCATTTGTAAGTACTTTTTCATTCAACAAAATCAGATCTATTTTTTACACTCTCTTACGAATTTTGATTTCAATTATTGCTCCCCCAATTTCAATTTTTGAATATGGTTTCAGATCTTCTTTCTCCTTCCCGCTTCCGCCTCTACCACACCTAATCCAGGTTCGTCTCTTTCTCAGCTTTGTTCCATCACTCATAGTTTTTAGCTTATTTTTAATCACTAAGCCATGCCCATTTAGATCAATTTCTGAAAGCCTAGTTTTTTATTTTTTTTTTTGTTGTTTAGTGGTATGATTTTTTTAATTTTTTTTAGATTGTTATTTGTATGATTATGCTTGAAATTGATGCTGGAATTATTGTGGAATTGTATATATTTTTTTATAATATGGAATATTTTTTTAGAATATGGAATTGATTGAATATAATCATATGTATCGAGTAGGAAATTGACCAACCCGTGTCGGACACCGAAAAGGCTTTAATGTAGCACATAACTAATGAAGTAAAAAAAAGTTATTAAAACCAAAAATTGATTTTGTTATGTCTAGTTAAGATTCTGTTATTAGAGATAAAGTTGAGTAAAACTTAGTCAAGAGTTAGTTATCCACCATAAAAAAATGCTAACATTCAATGTCTAATTCAGGATCCATCAATCTGATATCTTTTTGTTGAGTTATAGATGAGCGTTTGCACAAATAGGACCAACTCTAATTAACTCCCTCAAATTCTAACAAGTAAGCTAGGACTAGATTATAAAATATGATACAAATGTAAGATGAAGGGGAGTGAGAAGAGAACCTGTGATTTGGGGTGGTGAAGTAAGGAACAAGATGGAACTAGTTTAAGAGAATGAAGAAGAAAATATGATACAAAGAAAAACGTCAACAAAATCTGAGTATTATAGAAAAGAGCATGTGTTGTGTATGATTGGTTTCACTTCTAGAGGGACCAAAATTGAATTAGTTTTTTAGTGTGAGTTGTTGGAATGAGAATGTTTTTGGGGTTTAAACATGTGTGTTTTGTATGTATGTGTTAAACAGTGAGAGTTTGTACGAAGACGAGGAGTTTGATCAGCACCAAAGGCAACTTGCCGCACTACTTGTATCAAAGGTAGCGTTATTCTGCTCATGATTTGAACTGTCACATGTTCTATTGATAACTGTGTGATGCTGTTTTTGCATATACGGAGTCTCTTTCTTCATGTATCTAAGCTGTTATGATGTGTTTTACATGATATTTGAGATAACACTTAAGTATTGTTGGCTTTCATCCTTTTTGATTGTACCCGGCTTCTAAACCAATCACCAGAGGCCTTAAGTTTTTTCATATCCATATATTATTATTCTTAGATGCTGGATTTCGTCTCATGATTTCGTCTCAAAAACGTAATTGAAACCAAAAGTATTGCTATAAACGTAATTGAAAATAAACTCTTATACAAATATATCCTATGAAAGACCACAGGAGTATTTACCTCTTCGCGCTCAATGTAACCAGAATGCCTCAAGTCATATAATCTAAATGCATCTGCCAAGAATAATTTTACATGATGAGTAATCATCTGACAAAATATTCTAACATCCCCTTAAGCTTTAAGCTTGCTATATGTGGAAAACCGAGAAGCATGAAACAAGCTATTGCTGTTATTTATCAGAATTGAACTGGATCATACTGGCTGTTTGGAGTGGGAGCCGATAACGCATTTGTCCAGCTTTCAATAATAAAGGGTGGTGCAAATTAAGCTGAATAAGTCTGCCTGGATCCTGAGTTAATGTCGCAGATAGAACCATCTTTGCCAGCCTGGGATAAGGCTTGTCCTTGAACCCCCTCTCAACTCCACTTCAGAAATAAATATCATATCATATAGATAAATAAACATGTATATGTGCACTAATATAATAAACATGTATATGTGAGAAGTTGGTTATATATATAAGCAAATTTGCACAGTTGCGTACATTGCTGCAGAAAAACCAGAAACTAATTAAAAGTGACTTAAAACTCAAAATCTAAACAGTAGTTCTAACTAGTGATAAAAGATAAAAAGATCTAGTTACTCTCCTCTTCCACAACATAATCATTATCCTCATTTTTAGATAGTGAGGCATATCCTTCAACTTCTTAAATGAATCCTCATAATCAATGTCTTGAAGGAGATGAAGTATGAAATGAAGAGAGAAAATGGAGAAGCAGAGGCAGTTTAGTGATGAGAGGTTACCTAGGTCGTGGGGTTTAGGGGTTATATAAGACCCCGTCCCCGTCTCATCACCGACTCAACATTATTTTATTTCTATTGTTTTCAAAAATATGTCATTTGCAGCTCACGTGATATTTTTAATGTTACCATTAGGGAAAAAAGCATAAAAAAACAGAAACTTTTGCTATGTAAGCAAAAACTGCTATCACAAATATGCAAAAAAGATTTGTTTTTGATAATGGCTCATGACTTCATGCAATCTGCTATATATGATTCTTGTGATCTACTTCCTTTTTTTATAGGCAAATGTATGCTAGTAATTTAGTTAGTTTTGAGAGTTTGAACCCTGAATCTTATCGTTAGTTCTCCTTCGGTGTTCCTCAGCTCATCATATATGATCTAATTTCTAAACTTGTGTTAAATTGTTAATATTATTTATGAAATATTTGTGAATATTGGTTTCTAATACTACTTGTAAGCTAAGTAGGAATTTAAGCAAGGGCCAACTTTCCCTTTGCTCACTGTCTGATGCAAATTCAGACAAAATATGGACAATATATTAAACCTTCATGATTTGAAAATGCATTATTTTTCGGGCTGTTCTGGATTGATGCATTAATCAATAGTATGTAGGCATCACAATTCTTTGACTTAGTATATGTTAATTTTCAGTGCGTCGTTATGGATCGTAGTTGGATGAGAGCTAATCGATTAACTGTTGAGTTTGATAATGGAGTGACAGAATTTCTACAGTTTGCTGAAATAAATCTTCCAAACAATGATGGACTTTTCCCGTGTCCTTGTGTTTCTTGTGCGAACCGGGACCCACACATTACTAAGGAAGAAATAAGGGGCCATCTAGTTTGGAACGGGATTTGTCAAAATTATACACAATGGATATGGCACGGTGAAGCAATACTGCCAAGTGTATCCCAAAGAGAGAACGTTAGTGTAGATAGGGATGATCGACTGGAAGACATGATACACGATATTGGAGAAGAATCTTTTAAGAGAGCACATGTGTATGATACTTTATGTAAAGACAAAGAAGAACCTTTGTACCCGGGATGCACAAATTTTACACGTTTGTCAGCTGTTTTAAAATTGTTTAATTTGAAGGCAAAAAATGGATGGAGTGATAAAAGTTTCACTGAATTGCTTGGATTATTGAAAGAAATGCTTCCTGAAGGTAACACAATGCCGAATCGTCATTACGAGGCCAAGAAAATATTGTGTCCGCTAGGTATGGAGTATGAAAAAATACATGCATGCCCTAATGACTGCATCTTATATAGAAAAGAGTTTGAAAAATATGATCATTGTCCGAAGTGCAAGGTGTCGCGTTACAAAAAAAATGATGATTCTAGTGATGATGCGAGCACAAAGAGTCCTCCTGCAAAAGTGTTTTGGTACCTACCAATAATTTCAAGGTTCAAGAGATTGTTCTCTAATGCAAATGACGCAAAGAACCTCAGATGCCATGCAGATGAGAGAAAATGTGATGGAAAAATTCGGCATGTAGCCGATTCTTTGCAATGGAAGAAAATCGATTCTTTGTTTTCAAATTTTAGCAAAGAGTCCAGAAACCTTAGACTTGGACTTGCTACTGATGGAATGAATCCATACGGTAATCTAAGTAGTAAACATACTTCATGGCCCGTTCTCTTGATAATTTACAACCTATCTCCTTGGTTGTGCATGAAGCGTAAATATATTATGTTATCAATGATGATTTCGGGCCCATCACAACCAGGAAACGACATAGATGTTTATCTAAGTCCATTGATTGATGATTTAAGACTGTTGTGGGAAGAAGGAGTTGATGTTCTTGATGCGTATTCCGGTGAACATTTCAATATGCGTGCCATGTTGTTTTGCACCATCAATGACTTTCCGGCATACGGTAATTTGAGTGGGTACACCGTTAAAGGGCATAAAGCGTGCCCTATATGTGAGGATAAAACATGTTATCATCAACTGAAACATGGAAGCAAGACTGTTTATCTTGGGCATCGAAAATTTCTAGATCGTTATCATCCATATCGTAAGTTGAGGAAAGCTTTCCTTTCCTTTCTCAAGAATCACCTTCTCCTTTCCTTTCTCTATTTATTCATAAAAATAAACATAACTGACAATAAATTTACGTACCCTTCTCTTATATTGTTCTCTAGTAAGAGGTCAGGTCTAACATAGATACAAACCATTGAAGTTGCACACAAATGTATCTTTATAATTGGCATTGCATCCTTTAATATCATGTACATTAAAGCACATAACATGTGCTTCTCTCTTCTGTTGTGAACAAGCACATAACATATGCTTTGTGTTCATTATACAACATTATGGATATTATTTGATTTATACAATAGACTGGCTGTTATAATGGATATGGCTTGTTATTTATTAAACCATCAAATTTTTTTAAAAATATGTAGGATTCTCTAGTTGAAGAGACTGCCAAAGGCACGTTTGTTCCACAAGGACGTGACGATATTTTAACAAAGGCAATTGGAACATCTGAGCATGGTGGTCGTGTTCGTGGTGTTAGTCAAGGTTATACTCTGAGCAATTACTTTGGAAGGTCTTCACGCCTTACCCAAACCAAATACTTTAGCGAGCATCTCTCACAACTTCAAACAAATTTGGAAAGACAAATGAAAGAAAAATTTGATGCAGAGTTTGAACAAAAGATGGCCGTCGAACGTGAGTTGATTCAACAAACATTTATGGAGAAACTTAAGACTATGAGTTTCTCCCAAACCTTGCAAACAAATGAAGAAATTGAGAAATCTCCTGAAAAAGTTGTTAACCATGGAAGCACTAAAGGTTCTTGTACAGCTGCACAAGAAAATTACAAGGAGGACTCGACCGTCGACAATGTTCAAAAATTGTTATGCATGCTTTTGAGAAATCAAGAAGATATACACATACGATTAGAACATGGGCCGAATGTCGAAAGGTTTTGGAATCCAGCAAAGTGTATTAGAGAGTTATTGGTGGGTAATGCTTGGCTTGACTTTTCTATTCTACAACTTTGGTGCACGTAAGTACATTTTTTTTACTGTTATCAATATGGATTAGTGGTATATATATCTCATCAATTCAATATTTAAGTGTTAATTTCAAATTTATCTAGGTGTATGCATCGTCTCTGTATCGAAAGAAATAGATCAGATGTGTTTGGAATTTTGGACCCAGTTAACTTGAGTTTTAATCCAACTGATCCCAAGACTAAAAATAAAGTTCAGAGATACATACAAACTAGGTTGCGTGATTTGAACAAAGTGTGTTACTTAGCACCATATCTATATTCGTAAGTATGCTTTTATAAATTAGTGTTTTTTCTTATTTATCTTTGATAGCTTAAACCTTAATAATTGTTATTCCACGCGTGCAGAGGACACTGACAGTTAATTATTATTTGTCCTAAGGACAATATTTTAGTTGTCCTATGTTCATTGCACCAAGATCTTAATGAAGCAATGATTAAGATTGTTTCGAAGTAAGTGTATATTTTATGTTGCATTTGATATATTATTTCCTATGTATCATTAAAATGTATAACTTACTTTTTTTTTAATTTTTTTGACTTAGAGCTTTTGAGGTTCATCAGTTAGCTCAGGGCAATAAAAAAAAGCCTCGATGGTATCGTCCTAAAGTAAGTGTGGTGTATATTCTGTCATTTTTACGTTCATCAATGAAATTTGTTGTTTTTTTAATATCTATTCACATATATATGTACTATATTGCATTTCACTCATAGGTTAAGGTTTATACATAAACATAAAGTTATATAGAGATGCAAGCATGTGATAGAAAACAGAAACTGAATTAAAAGTAAGACAGAATGTAAAGTTCAATGCAGGGTCAAAACTAGCATTTTATTAAGGAATAGTGAAAACAATCACACCTGATTGCTTTTAATCATAGGTACCAAAACCATGGTTTTTAATCCCTATGATTGCTTTTGTTCCAATCATTTCAGCCCTTTTCCCAGGATTCACACCCCATGCTATCCACCCATCCCCTTCATCTATATTTGCACCAAATAAGATTTCAAGTATTGTGGTTGAGTTTGTGCCGTTGTAGTAATTCCAACCGAATTCGGCTCCTAGAGTTCGTAATGTTTTGCATTTTGTTATGTTTCTTTGTTTGATGAGTGTCGCGAATTTATAGCTGCACGGTTCAGCTTTGACACCAATATTTGCAAAGAAGAAAAAGGACAATATCATAATGGTTACTAAGGTAGAAGCTTAAGATGTTGCTAAAATTGTTGACAATATAGAATTTTAGAACCTTCACAATGGCATTTGCTAAAATTGTTGCGTTACAAATAATTATGAATTTGCCCTCTATTGTTCTTATAAAAATGTCCATTCGTTTGTAGCCAAGAAAGCAACCTAATGGCAATGATTGTGGATACTATGTGATGAAGAATATGCTAGATATTATCTCTGCTAATATTACTAAGTCTTGGATGGAGGTATTTTCATTTTATGATAACTTAATGTTTAGACTATATGTATTGCCAAAAATAAACATATCCTTATTGGTATTAATTACTTATACACATTGTAGGTATTCAATGATCCAACGTCATTAACAGATGATGATTTATACGATTTGCGAAACCAATGGGCAACTTGTTTTCTTGACTTGTTTAAAGCTTAGGATTTATATGGTATGTTTCAAAGCTCAGGATTTGATTTATATGTAGTTTGTTTATCTTCTTTTTTGTGAAAACTAGAGTACTATTTGAAAACTTTGAAACAATTCCAAAAACATTTTGAATTGTTGCTCTTTGCTTGTGGTGGTTATGTCCTTTCTTCCAATGTATGCAACTCTGGTATAGCTGGTTGGTAGGACCTATAGCTGCATCACTTTAGGATTATTGTCTAGGGTATGACAAGCCGTTGATGCTTGATATTCTTTTCTGGTTGCGGAACATTTGCGTAAATTTTGTACATGCATTTAAGAATCTGTTATGTCATGTTCTTAAGAAGATTTTCTGTCTAAACGAAGTATGTCACACATGTGTTTGATGTTGGTCATATCTGTGACATAATAAAATGCTAGGAATTGAAATGTGAATTAGGATTCAGATGCATAATTTTATTTTTCCTATTTTGAGTGTTAGTACCTTCATATTCATTTAGAATGAATTCGACTAGTAGGATTCATCCAATTGGCATGAAGTTTAGTTGTTGTCACGCACTACATTCCTTTAGGACTTTGATAGTGAAATTGCACAATGTACATATTCATGATGAATTGTGTATTTTGTTGTTTTAATTTAATTCATGATCATATTATCAATGTAGGTTTGGCTGGGAAGAACTTTGCAGAAATTGGATGCTCTTTTATTGGATGTATGTCAGGAGTTGGAATATTGTATTGATATGTATTTTTTTTAATATATTTTGTATTGACGATATGTATTTTCTTTAATATATTGTATTGATATGTATTTTTTTTAATATTTTGGAATATTGATGTGAAAAGTTGCGGATTGATTATGTAATATCAAATTAGATAATATAACTTCCTTTTTGGCATTAAAATTATCCATATTTGTTTTTATATTTTTAATATAAAAGAAAAGAGCAAGTGTTAAGCTTATTTATTAAGCAATTTAAAAAAAAAATATAGATTTCGCAACAGTGGATTTTAGAACTGATGTGAAAAACACATATTTTACATCAGTCCTTACTTATACCTGATGTGAAAACCCCGTTGTCAAATTTTAAAGTGCATCTATTACAACAGTGGAGAATAGAACTGATGTAGAAAATAAGTTTTCACAACAGTTTGTACCCGATGTAAAAAGTAGTGCACATACTACATCAAGCCACCTTACATCGGTTGGCAACTGATGTAAAAAGTCATTTCTGTAGTAGTGTCAGGTCAGTCAGGGGTGTTTTGGCTTGTTTTTTCCTACCCTGTTTTTTATAGGTTTTAGACATGCATGTATATCTCTTGAGCTAGCAACTACATCATGTCTTTCTCTGTATTATATGTATTGAGTTATCAGTGATGTTGTTGTCTCAATCAATTTTTTTGGGATAGATGTAGGTTTGATATAGATGAAGACGAGACCAAAATATAAATGAAGGTGAAGTTTAACAGTGATTCAAAGAACATTTGTGTTTTTTGTTTTCTTTCAGATTGCTAAGAACATTCAAAGAACAAAGTCTGGTAGTGAAATCAAAACTACATACACATGACAAATATCATAGTTGCTTAGGTTTAGTAAAAAAATAGACTCTTTGTTTTGTTTTACATTTTGTGATTTGGTCCTTATTACATTAGTGACTAAAGTTCAAAGGTTCATTTTATCTTATTTTTCATTGCAATCTTCAGAAGACCACTGTAGAATCGGTTAGGCCGACTGTAGTTTTTCTTTATAAAGCTGCTTTTAGCGTGGGCCAGGCCGACTCTATAAGATATAATTGACTTCTGAATGTTGACTTTAGCGCTAGCAAGTTCGACTCTAATTCAGTTAGTTACCGTCGGTGGAGCGGACTCTACATTATTTTGATTCCTTTCTGATGTTAGATTTATTAGCCTCGGCTCAGAGTTAGAGTCGGGCTTTAAACTCGGCTAAGCCGACACTAAATTAGCCTCAGATGCCAGAATCCGACGCTACCCAGTAGCTTCAACTTTTTTAGCCTGCCCGAGCCCGACGCTAACCCCACGCTAAATCAATGTTAGCGTCCGTTTTAACCCTATTAGCGTGAGTTTTTGGCCGACGCTAAAATGCAGTTTTCTTGTAGTGGATAGGTTCCCTATACCTACCATTGATGAGCTTCTTGATGAATTAAAAGGTGCCATGTTTTTTTCTAAGATAGATCTAAGGGCAGGGTATCACCGAATTCGCCTTACTGAAAAGGATATCAAAAAACTGGTTTTCACACTTTTGATGGGCATTATGAATTTTTGGTCATGCCCTTTGGGCTAACTAATGCGCCATCCACTATTCAGGCTGCAATGAATGATTTATTAAGACCCTATTTGCGAAAATTTACTTTGGTTTTTTTTTATGATATCCTGATTTATAGCCCCACCTGGACTGATCATTTATTACGTGTTGAGCAGGTATTGATTATGTTGGTTTCTCATGGGTTCTTTGCAAAACTCACCAAATGTCAGTTTGGTGTCCAGTAAGTTCATTATTTGGGCCATATTATCTCACATCAAGGGGTGCAAGCTGACACAGATAAGTTGACTGCCATTGCAGAATGGCCTACACCAACTTTTTTCACTACTCTTCGCGCTTTCCTCGGACTCACGGGTTTTTACAGGAAGTTTGTTCAAAATTATGCCACCATTGCTAGCCCCCTTACTAATCTTCTGAAACTTCATAAATTCTCTTGGCCACCTACTGCTGCTTTTGCGTTTTAGCAACTTAAGCAAGCTATGCTTAACCTTCCCCTCCTCATGCTACCAGATTTTTCTATGCCCTTTGAGGTCACTACTGACGCATCCGGGGTTGGGATTGGAGCAGTCCTATCCCAAAACCACAAACCCATCGCCTTTTTCAGTAAAAAGCTCAGTCCCAGAATGGCGTCCTCCTCTACCTATGTGCGTGAATTATACGCTTTAACCGAAGCCATCAAAAAGTGGAGACAATATTTACTTGGCCACACCTTCAAAATTTTCACCAACCATAAAAGCCTCATGACTCAAGCAATTCTAACACCTGAGCAACAAAAATGGCTTACAAAATTGATGGGTTACAATTATGAGATTCATTATACTCCAGGCAAAGATAAAATTGTAGCTGATGCGTTATCTCGTTGCTCTGATACTCCGGCAGAACCCTGTTTCACTGCGATTACTTCCCTTACTTTTCCGCGGTTACAACAGCTTCATGATTTTTTCTCCACGCAGGAAGGCCAACAACTCATCAGTAAACTAACTTCCAACACTACAAGCACAGCAAAGTTCTGCCAGAAGGGAGGACTTATCTATTTCCAAGACTGGTTGCTCATTCCAAAGGTTTCCGGGCTCATTCTCTTCTCTTGCAAGAATTTCATTCCACACCTCTAGGAGGACACTCTGGAATCAAAGCAACCTTGGCTCGACTGTCTGCAAGTTTCTATTGGCCGGGTATGTATCACAATATCAAACAACTGGTATCACAGTGTGCGATCTACCAATATAACAAATACAACACACACAGTCCATATGGCCTACTCCAACCACTGCCAACTCCATAAGTCTGGGAAGAGATATCAATGGATTTCATCACTCATCTTCCTTTGTCCCACAATAAAACCATTATTTGGGTTGTTGTAGATGGCCTAACCAAATTTGCACACTTTGTGGCACTTCCTACGGGTACCTCTGCTTCAGTTTTAGCTAATACCTTCGTCAACGAAATTTACCGCTTACATGGCATTCCCAAATCCATAGTAAGTGACAGGGATAGGGTATTTATCAGTCAATTTTGGAAAGAGTTATTCAAGGCTTTGGGTACTACATTGGCTTTCAGAAGCTCATACCATCCCCAAACCGACGGCCAAACCGAAGTTCTGAACCGTTGTTTGGAGACTTATCTCCGCTGTTTTGTCAGTGAAAATCCCAAAAACTAGACAAAATTTCTTCCTCTTGCTGAATTTTGGTACAATACTTCCACATCCATAGGAATGTCCCCATTTGAAGCTCTTTATGGTCGCCCCCCTCCGACTGTAACTAACTACATTCCGGGTACCTCCAATATAGGGGATCTAGATGCTCTGCTGACCCAGCAGCACAACATCCTCAAAGTATTGAAAGAGAACTTGGTCAGAGCATGAAACAGGATGGTGCAACAAGCTAATAAGAAGCGGCGCGATAAGAATTTCGAAGTCAACCAATGGGTCCACCTGAAATTGCAGCCCTACCGTCAAATTTTTGTCATGGACCGAGCCTCTCAGAAGCTAGCAAAACATTTCTATGGGCCCTTCCGCATACTCAAGCGCATAGGTATTGTTGCATATGAACTCGAATTGCCACCCTCTGCGCGCATCCATTCGGTTTTCCAGGTTTCCTTGCTGAAGGAATGCCATGGACACCCTGATGTTCAGATTTATCCACTGCCCCCACACACAAGCACATCCGCAGCTCTTCCTCTCCGACTATTGCAGAAGCGAAACATTGATCTGGGTCAAGGGGAGCATGAAGAAGTTTTAATCCAATGGGAAGGCTAGGACACAACTGAGGCCACTTGGGAAAACAAATAAATCTTTAAAGAAGCTTATCCTACCTTTGATCTTGAGGACAAGATGTTTTTCAAACCCCACAGTAATGATACGAACAAGGAATTAAAGGGTGGAAATAAGGAAAACAACACTGGGCCTGAAATTGTTAATAGGCCCAAGAGGAAGATCATGAAACCTGCACGTTTCAGCACTTAAGGGAAACAGCTGGAACAATTCAAATGAACAACTATTCTGTCTACAACTGTCTTAGTAGAAGGATCTAGAACTTAGTAGTACTCTTTATTTTTATCAATCAATGGTCATAGAGATGACATGTGTCTCATGATCCTGCAATTAGGAATGAATTGTATGACTGACCTTATAAAGGGATAAATGATTGCATTGAATAAAATAAGAAAAGTTTATCCAAATTATTCTCTCTTCCCCCTAGGCTTTCCCATCAGGGAATTCAATCATTAGGGGTCTTGCCCTACTAACAATTACATACATTAATATGACCCATTGATGAGTTGCTAATTCCTTAATTGATGACTGATTTTGTTTAAATGATACTTGTTCATTGTGATTTATTAAATTATCTGAGTGGTGATTATCTAACAATGTGAAGTTGATTATCTAACGATGTAAAAATATGATTATCTAATGATGTGAATAATTTATATATGAATATATGATTGATGATGCTTATGTGTTTTATGGCTCGTTTCTATTCATTATGATTATGCGATTCTTATTTTGAATATATTCTCATCCTCTAGTGGCGGGTTGGGCGCCTACGCCTTTGTGGTGTAGATTTGCAGGAGGAAGAATCTTAATAGCAGTGATTGAGATTTGCAGGAAGAAGAATCATAGATTATGCATTATAATTCTTTTTTTAATTTGAAGTTAAAATTTCATCGAAACTTTTGTTTTAACAATGAATTTTCAATTTCATATTTAATATTCAAATCATTTTTATATTTACGTATTTAAATATAAATCAATTTGCTTTCAATTTGTTTTGATTTTTTTTACATACAATCATTTTAAACCAAAATTAATTTAAAAAAATCAATTTATTTAAACTAGGCATTATCATTACGAAACTGAATAAACATCACTTTTAGTTGCAATCAATTTTTACAAAAGAAATTCATTCGAAATCAAATTTTATTGAATGAACAAAGACACGGTAATTTTTTGCTTGAATGAATCATATGTATCACTAGATTCTGGCAATGACATTACACGTGACCTAACAAAACATCCAACAAAGAATCAGCAAAATATCCACAATGTGTGCCTCTTCACATGTGTAGCACACATTTGTTTAATTATTTCAGTTGGAAATTTCTTTGAAAATCAACAGTAATTAACTTATTGAAAATATCAAGATGAATGAAGATCTTAGATCATCATATAATAGTTAATATAATACTCCCTCCGGTCTATTTATAAAAGAAATTTTGGTCAACAAAAGTTAATGTATTTGGTTAAAAAATTGGATCGGATACATCCATTTTTGTTGACTCAAATGCCTCTTATAAATATGACCGGAGGGAGTACCATATTCCAATTTTACTTGAATTTTATTTCATGTTTCATGAACTAACTGCTAACACAAAAAAAAAAACACATGATATGATATGATAATATCATGCTCTTTTTTTAAAAAAGTAAATGTTAACAAGTTTTCCTGGGCACTCTTTAAGAACCTTTAATAGTAAGTTTTTATAAAAATATGTGTAATCACTGCATTGAAATTTGTAACATTTGATTTTTTAAGGAATATGATAGACTTTTAGCAAGTGTACTAAAAATGCATCGAAATAATAAAATTTATAAGTTCGTCTCCACTTGACAATGTATTATAATAAGGATTTAACAAATATGAGGTATGTAGTGCATATATTTGAGTTCAATGGAAAATAAAAATAATTTTTTTTGGAAAAATAACAAGGGTTAAAGTGATGAGGTTTTTCGAATCAATTAATTCTTGTTGTTTGGTAAATTGCACATAGTCTCTACAATTACTCTCTTAGTATCACGATAAATTAACAAAATAGTTCTGATAAATTTCTTGACTCAAAACTCTCTTCTCGAATTACAACACTCTAATTTCTTAGGTGAGTCCGTAACCGTTGAAGGTTTTATACTAGCGTTAATTTCTATGTAATAACCTAACAATCATCTATCCCTAGATTGACCCGTTAGATTAACTAGAATTATTAGGTCCAATTCAATAGCTAGTGTCAATATACAAAAAGCATTAAGAACAAATAATTCTGAATAAGACTGAGATTTTAATTGCATTGAAAATAGTTTATACAATCACATCATTCAAACAACTTAAATTAAAATCATCTAAGACCTAATCAAAGAAAATTAGTTAGACATGATCAAAGGAACAAACAACATGATAAAGAAAATAAACTGATAGAGTTCCACCGTTGTCGGCATTGCTCCTCAATTTCATTCAATAGTTACTGTTGAGTTTCTATATCTCCTCTCCACATGATCTGCAACCGTTCTCCTTTTACTCCAAAACCTCCTCCCTGGCCTCGTGATGCGTGATTCCCCTTCTTTCTCCAAAACCAATTCCTCCTTCCAAATGGTTCCGTTTTGTGCCCAAAAAAGTCCTCTGGTCGTGATCCATGCTGACTTTTTTATTGTGTCATTCTTTTCTCCTCTACCCACTTGTTGTGTGCCACCTGTTCTCATAACCTTGCTGTTGCCTTTCTTTCATTCGGGTTAACAACTCAAATGGGTCAAAAGCCCATTTGTTTTCTTAATTTTCTTCTTTTTACACCTGTGCTTTTTTCTTATAGACCAATAAAGATTTGTTTACTCTTTTTCATGAGCTACTAATTGATCAATAGTAATAATAATATAGTGTTTGACTCAATAAATCAAAAACGACAGTTTATTTTAAATGACTCTAAATAAATACTAAACTAATAAAAATAGACTAAAAAACATAATTAAAAAGACTCTAAAAATGTGATATGGCATATTGTCATCAGAATACTTTCTAAATTTGAGATCCTTAAAGAGTGCTCCGGGGACACTCGTTAACAAGACCCTTAAAAAATGAATCTTCGCAAATATTTTCAAACATTAAAGATGAAAAAGAGCATTAAATATTTTCACACTTAAAAAGTATTTTAATAAATCTATTGTTGGACATTACTTTATGCAATACTAGTACTTGGACCCGTGCGATGCACAGTAAGTTGATTGTTTCATTGACTAATAAATGTGGTAGTTGATTATGTAGTGAAATAATAGTTGTTAAGCATGAGTTAATGCTTCCAAAAGACGACAAAAAAAACAATAACCAAACATTATCCCACTAAGTGGGGTCGACTACATGGTCCGAAATACGTCGTTGTTGTTGAGACAAAATCCTTATTTGATGTTTTAAAGATTACAAACATATTCAATTTATTTCATCTTGTTATCTACTAATCTATTTTGTGAGAATTGTTTCATGAGAACATTACGAGAACGTTCTGGTCACTGTTCCATGAACCGTCTGGACACAATGAAATATTTACATCAAAAGGCAAGAAAGCAAAAAGGAATGCATGGCATTAAAACATGAGAAGTTATCTTTGGGTCTTGAAAGTTTCAATCCATTTGGAGAAAAGCCCATCAAAAGTTAAATATCTCATGAAAAGTATTAAGTCACATGTGAAATGGAATGGCATCATCATGGTGACATAAACATGAGTGACTTGCAAGTTTTTACAACTCATTACAGCAAGTAACAACTCACAACAGCAAGCAAACAGCTCATTACAGCTGTAAAATTCACACGTTGAAACAACAAAAGAAAGCTGAACAACCAGATCGATCTGAGAACAATCTGGCTGAATTGAAGAAGAAAGTATGAAATCAAATGTAGCTGTAGACAGCTGTAAAAAACGTGTCTAACAGCTCTATTTTCATCCTTGGTCACCAAGACACTCCTCACCTATAAATACAAGAGGCTTTGGAAGTTAAATGCAAGAGTTTTGAAAGCAAACATTCTCTCAAGTGAAAAATCATCACTACATACAAAAACTCTTCACAAACAAGTCTCAAAGCTCTCTCTTTCTTTTTGGATCATACTCTTTCGAGTTTTTTAGTAAAATCTCAAACATGTATTGAAGATTTTATTCGATCCAAAATTCATCTCTTTTCATACAAAAGTGTATTGTAATTCTCAAGTCTATTCGTAACAATAGTTTGGGAAAGAAGTGTAACAACCTTTCTTGTGCGAAAGCAAAGAATTGTAGAAGCCTGCCGAGGTTGATAATACGTGTTTGTAACGGACTGATCTGGTGTGATCAAGAATCTATGGTGCTAGTCAGAAGTTTCTGTTAGCAGGATACTATAGTGGATAATCTCACACGAGGTGTGGGGACTGGAAGTAGCCGGGTTTGGTGAACCAGGATAAATCTCCTGTGTTTTTCTCTCTTCCTTTCTCTCTATTATTTTCGTTACACAAAGATCACACACTATCACTATTATAATATTATTAATCTTTCCAGAACATTCTGGTCCTAATTAAATTAATCCAGAGTTCTCTGGTCCTAAATTAAATCACTTATATTATTTTATTAACTGCCTCCAGAACATTCTGGTCCAAGATAAAACAAC
This sequence comes from Medicago ruthenica, assembly GCA_018208015.1. Lineage (NCBI taxonomy): Eukaryota > Viridiplantae > Streptophyta > Magnoliopsida > Fabales > Fabaceae > Medicago > Medicago ruthenica. The sequence goes on from CM031373.1 coordinate 54,743,825, forward strand.
CTGCCTAAAATAACTCTCATTTAAAATCAACTTATAATATTGTTTTATCATTCTCCAGAACATTCTGGTCATTACTATTTTATCATTCTGCTTATTAAACTTTCTCCAGATCATTCTGGTCCATGCTTTACATTTAAATATCATTTTTCTCATTCTGCTTATATGAATTAATCATTCTCCAGAACATTCTGGTGCTCACTAAAAGCAACTTCAATATTTTATATTTAATCCAGAACATTCTGGTCAGGCTAAAAAAACAAGCTTAAAACCCATAATCTTTTTAAACTAACACTTACCAAGAACTTTCTTGAGTATACAATCTTGTTTAATTATTTCAGGAATAATTTTAAAAGGGTCACAATTCAAACCCCCCCTTTCTTGTGACGTTTATTGCTACTTCAATTGGTACCAGAGCTCGGTCTCTAAAAAATCAAAGCACTTAACACGTGCTAGAGGAAAAGATTCAGAAAGAAGCAATGTCAAAAGAAACATACATTCCACAAGGTCTGTCATGTACAAGACCTCCATTCTTCGATGGAAAAAACTACTACTTTTGGAAAGGAAAAATGCAACTATTCCTAAAGTCTCAAGATGTAGACATGTGGAAAGTTGTCACTGAAGGAAACTTTGTACCATCAACCACTGATGCTGTTACAGCAGTTGTAACCATCAAACCTGAGGCCTCATGGACTGATGATGATAAAAAGAAGGTACTCCTAAACTCTAAAGCTCAACTCTTGCTTTCATGCGCATTAAGTGATGAAGAAAGTGAAAGAGTCGATGAATGTGATAATGCAAAAAGTGTATGGGACACTTTAAGAATTCATCATGAAGGAACCAGCCATGTAAAAGAAACAAGAATAGATATTGGCGTGAGAAAATTTGAAGTTTTCGAAATGAGTGAAGAGGAAAACATTGATGAAATGTATTCCAGATTTACATCTATCGTAAACGAATTAAGATCTCTGGGTAAAATATATTCAACTTATGAAAGAATCAGAAAAATCCTAAGATGTCTCCCAAGTTCATGGAGACCAATGGTTACAGCAATCACTCAAGCAAAAGACTTAAATGTCTTAGCCTTAGAAGATCTTATTGGTTCACTAAGAGCTCATGAAGTTCTACTCCAAGGAGACAAGCCAATAAGAAAGGGAAAAATGATTGCCCTCAAAGCTTCTCAAGATACCCAAAACAATCAAAATGAAGCATCTTCACAAAGTGAGGAAATCAAGGAAGACGAAGAAGAACAAATTATCCAAGGAGAAGCAGAAGAGGAACTTGCTCTCATTTCAAAGAAGATTCAAAGAATGATGAGAAGAAGGGATCAAATAAAAAGATACTTTCCAAATAGAAAAGACAACTCAAAAATTGAAATTGACAAAAGTCAAGTAACATGTTTTGGATGCAACAAGCAGGGACATTACAAAAATGAATGTCCATTAAACAAAAAGAATCAAAAGAAACCTCCCTACAAAAAATCTTTGATTTCATGGGATGACCTGGACGAATCAGAAGAAGGAGATGAAGAAACAGAAGCAAATTTGGGTCTAATGGCAAACTCAGACAACGAAGAGGTAATTTTATTCGACCAACCCATTTTATACAAAGAATTAGAAAATAAATGTGATAGTCTTTTATTTAATTCAAACTTTCTTACAAACAAATGTCATTCTTTACAAAAAGAAATCATTGAATTAAAAGAAGAAAAGGAAAAACTTCAAAACTTGAATAATGATCAAAAGAAAATTATTCAAAGTTTGCAAGACTCATATTTTCAAGCAAATGAAAAATTAAAGAATTTTGGCAAAAATAAAATTCCAGAAACCTCTAAAGTTACTGAAAATATTATGCTAAAAAATGAAGTCAAGGAACTAAGAAATGATCTCAAATGCTTTATAAGATCAACTGAAACATTTCAAAAAATAATAGATTCTCAGGTTGGAATATTTGATAAAGCTGGTTTAGGTTTTGATATTTCCAAAAAACCAAGAAACTATGAAAACTTCTTTGTACCTGAAAAAGACAAAATGAAGTGTTCATTTTGTAACAAAGATGGACATCTTGAAACCTTTTGCTTTCATAAGAAAAGAGCTGCACACGCTAAACCAGAACATTCTTTTCCAATAAAACCAGAACATTCTTTCCAAAATCAAGAACGTTCTCTCCAAACAACAAGGAAGAAATGCTTGTATTGCAAAAGAATGGGTCATCTAGAAATAAATTGTTTTCTCAAGATTAAACATCTTGAGCTTAAGAACACTAACATTGAAGGACCCAAAAAATCATGGGTACCTAAGGAACAAATAAATCAAAATGCAGGAATCTTCTCAAAATGCAAAGAAAAAGCCATGGTACTTGGACAGTGGCTGTTCAAGACACATGACAGGAGATAAGCAGTGTTTCATCTCCTTCATAAAAAAGGAAGGAGGACTAGTGACCTTTGGAAATAATGACAAAGGACAGATCAAAGGTAAAGGTATTATTGGTAAGAATAACTCTGCTAAAATAGAGGATGTTCAATATGTTGAAGGCTTAAAACACAATCTACTTAGCATAAGCCAATTATGTGATAGTGGTTTTGAGGTTATCTTTAAACCCAACATATGTGAAGTAAAACAAGTATCCTCAGGAAAAATCTTTTTCTCTGGCTCTAGAAAGAAAAACCTCTATGTTTTATACTTAGATGACATTCCAGCCGAATCATGTTTTATGTCTATTGAAAAGGATAAATGGATTTGGCACAAAAGAACTGGTCATGTAAGTATGAAAACTATTTCAAAACTTTCACAACTTGACCTAGTTAGAGGACTTCCTAAAATAAATTTTGAAAAAGATAAAGTATGTGAAGCATGTACAAAAGGGAAACAAGTCAAAAGTAGTTTCAAATCAAAAGATATTGTCTCTACTCATAGACCTCTTGAACTTCTTCACATAGATTTATTTGGTCCTGTAAGAACCACAAGTCTTGGTGGAAAACAATATGGTTTTGTTATAGTAGATGATTTTTCCAGATATACATGGGTTTTATTTTTAAAACATAAAGATGAAGCTTTTGAAGCATTTCAAAATTTTTGCAAACTCGTTCAAAATGAAAAGAATTCAAACATCATCTCTGTAAGAAGTGATCATGGAGGAGAATTTGAAAACTTATCCTTCAAAACCTTCTTTGATGAAAAAGGAATCTATCATAATTTTTCATGTGCAAGAACTCCTCAACAAAATGGAGTCGTTGAGAGGAAAAATCGAACTTTACAAGAAATGGCAAGAACAATGTTAAATGAATCAAATGTTGAAAAATATTTTTGGGCTGAAGCTATTAACACATCTTGCTATATTCTAAATCGTGTTTCAATTAGAAAAATTCTAAATAAAACTCCATATGAACTCTGGAAAGGTAGGAAACCTAACATATCATATTTCCATATTTTTGGTTGCTTTTGCTATATTTTAAATGATAAAGAAAATCTTGGAAAGTTTGATTCAAAATCAGATAAAGGGATATTCTTGGGATATGCAACAAATTCCAAAGGATATAGGATCTTTAATCTAAGAAATCAAACCATGGAAATAAGCATGCATATTATCTTTGATGAATTTGATAATCTTGTTACTAACAAAGAAGATGATGAGGAAATATTGAAAAGTCAAGAACAAGCAAGCAATGAAAATCATAATCAAGCATCATCATCACAAACTCCTCCAAAAAGTTGGAAAATCAGTGGTGATCATCCTCCTGAACAAATCATTGGAAATACATTTGATGGAGTTCGAACAAGACTATCATTTAAAGATAATGATAACAACATGGCAATGATCTCTCATGTTGAACCAAAAAATATACAAGAAGCAATAAGTGAAGAATCATGGGTAATAGCTATGAAAGAAGAACTGTCTCAATTTGAGAAAAATGAGGTATGGAATCTTGTCCCTAAACCTCAAAATCAATCCATCATTGGAACAAGATGGGTATTTAGAAACAAATTAGATGAGGAAGGAAAAGTTGTCAGAAACAAAGCCAGACTCGTAGCACAAGGATATAATCAACAAGAAGGTATTGATTACGATGAAACTTTTGCTCCGGTAGCAAGGTTAGAAGCAATTCGAATTCTTCTTGCATATGCATCTCATAAAAATATTAAGTTATTTCAAATGGATGTCAAAAGTGCTTTTTTAAATGGATTCTTAAATGAGGAAGTTTATGTTCATCAACCTCCTGGTTTTGAAAACACAAATAAACCTAATCATGTCTTTAAACTTACAAAAGCATTATATGGTCTTAAACAAGCTCCTCGTGCTTGGTATGAAAGGTTAAGTACATTCTTAATCAAAAATAATTTTTCTAGAGGAAAAATAGACACAACTCTTTTTAGAAAAAATGATGAAACAAATTTTTTGATTGTCCAAATCTATGTTGATGACATCATTTTTGGATCAACAAATGAAAAAATGTGTGATGATTTTTCTAAACTCATGCAAAGTGAATTTGAAATGAGCATGATGGGAGAATTAAGATTCTTTCTTGGTTTACAAATCAAACAAGAAATAAATGGAATCTTTATTTGTCAAGAAAAATATATCAAAGATCTTCTCAAAAAATATAAAATGAGTGAAGCCAAAATAATGGCCACTCCCATGCATCCATCTTCAAATTTAGATAAAGATGAAAATGGAAAAATTATTTCTGAAAAGGAATACAGAGGAATGATTGGATCTCTGTTGTACTTAACTGCCAGTAGACCAGATATTGTTTTTGCTGTTGGTTTATGTGCACGTTTTCAAACTTCTCCAAAAGAATCTCATTTAACTGCTGTAAACAGGATCTTTAGATATCTGGTAGGTACTACTGATCTTGGCCTTTGGTATAGCAAAGGTTCTTGTTTTGATCTTATAGCATATTGTGATGCTGACTATGCTGGAGACAAAATCGAACGAAAAAGTACAAGTGGAGCATGTCAGTTTCTTGGAAATGCACTTATAAGTTGGTCATGCAGAAAACAAAACACTATTGCTCTGTCAACTACAGAAGCTGAATATGTGTCAGCAGCCAACTGTTGCTCTCAAGTTCTCTGGATCAAAAATCAACTTGAGGATTTCTCAATAAGGTACACAAATATTCCAGTATTTTGTGACAATACAAGTGCGATAAATTTATCAAAAAACCTCATTCAACATTCAAGATCAAAACATATTGAAATCAAACATCATTTCATTAGAGATCATGTAAATAAAAAGGACCTTGAATTAATTTTTGTTGTCACTGAAAATCAATTAGCTGATATATTCACTAAACCTTTGGTTGAGGATCGTTTTAATTTCATTAAAGAAAAATTGCACATTATCCAAAATCCTTGCAAAAGGGTAAAATAGGAAAAGTATTTTTACTGCCAGAATGTTCTGAAAACATTCTCAAAATTGACTCTCTCAAACAAACTTGATGCACACGCCTCAAGTAGGTGTCCTTTCAAGTTTTCTCTCTTTTTACAAAAAATCAGTACAATTACTGGTCTCAAGAAAACATTTTTACAGCTAATAAATGCTTGTGTTTTTTTTTTACCATGATTAAAACCACTATTGTCAAATCCTACCTTTCTCTTTCTTCCTCCAAAACCGGTTTTTCACTTCTCCATAAAACAACCCTCTCGTCAAAGTCTCTCAACATTCTCAAACTCTTCATCTTCCCACTCCTTCATCCCACCACCGTCTGTATCGAATGGCACGCACAAAAGGCGCCGGTTCCAAACGACCACCCTCTCCACCACGATTCCCTTCTCCGCCGTCACCACCACCAACTGAACACAACTCTCCAACTCCTTCACCTCCATCCTCATTCACCCTGTCACCAAACACTGAGGAATCCATGCCGTTCCAAACACCACCAGAATCACCGTCCAAAGGCTCTGAACCACCAACCAAGGATCCTAATTTTGAAGAAACTCAGGTTGAATCAGAAGATGATCCATCCTCCTATCATCCTCTGGCTATGGTTATTTTCTCTGGAAAACAAACCGTTTCAACCCCTGTCTCTCACTCTTCTGAAAAACAAACCGTTTCCCCTCTTTCAAAACCTAAATCAACTCGTTCATTTCCAAAACGAAATCTCTTCCATTCTGAAAAATCAAAACCCAAAAAGACCAAATCCACACCAAATATTCGACCTCGTCGCTCTCAAAGAGTAATCTCTGGCATTGGCACAAGAAAAACTAAAAGTGTTGATAACACTGTCTATCAAATTTCAGATTCTGAGGATGAACCCAAAACTCCTCCATCTGAACAAACTCAACCTGTGTCTCAAATCAAAACTACTCAGAAAAAACCTACTCCAAAAAAGGTTGTATCAAAACCACCTCTTACCAGAAAAGAAAAGGGAAAAGGGAAAGCTTCTGCGCAACCAGAACGTTCTCCTATCAAAGATACACCCTCAAAAATCCCTCAACCATCTTCTGAAAAACTATCTGTCTCTAAACAGAAGAAGATTCCTCTTTTTGATAAAAAACTTAAAGAGGAATTTAAAGAAAAATGGTCTACTAGACCAATAGGAATTGGCAGGTTCTTTGATTTTCCTAAACTAGAAAAGGAAAAGATAGCCTTGAAAGAATTCTCTGATGCTCTTGGATGGACAAAATTTTTGGAAATAAGGGAAAGACATTATCCAGAAGTCATCCAAGCTTTCTACTTCCAAGCTGAAGTGTTCCCAGAAAAAAGTCTGATCGTATCCAAAATCAAAGATGTTGAAATACATCTTACTCCTAAGGTAATATCTGATCTTTTCAATCTCCCTCTGGATGGTCCCTCTGTATATGGTGAATCATGGTACAATGATTTAGAAATTGATCTTGACTCTGTTCGTCAAACTCTGTTTTTACCCAATAACCATGTTTTGTGTGCTGCCAATCTCAAACCAACACCCAAAATGCTAAATGCAATGTGTCAACACAGTCTCTTACCTAGAAATGGAAATTTTCAACAAGTCAATGATAATGACTTACTCCTCATTTATCACTTGTTCATGAAAAAAAGATTGAACCTCCCATACATTATCATCCAAAACATGATTTCCACCACCTTGTCAATCAACAAAAAATTTAACCTTCCATACGGCATGGCCTTAACAAAAGTCTTTCACAAATTCAAAGTTCCACTTGATGGAGAAAAATCAATCTTTGAGTATTCAAAGTTTACTCCAAAAAATGTGAGCCACATGAAAGTTGAGCCAACTGTTACTGAACCAAAACCACCAACTCAGAAGAGAAAAAGGGATGACTGCTCTTCTGTTCCTCTGAAACCATCTACTCAGACTGCCTCTGCTGCAGAAATTCAGCCACCAGAACGTTCTCCAAAACGTTCTCCTGTACTAGAAGAAGATCAAGCTTTGCTTGAAAATTTTGGAAAAAATCCAACTCTCTCAACTGTCCAAGCATCTCATGTGCTACAAAGCTTCACTTCTAAACCAACCACAACTTCAAGGGTAACAAAACCTTCAAATCTCTTCATTTCTCCACCTAGAACTAATTACTCTGCTCTATTTCAATCAGATTTTGTGAATGACTTGTTTGTCTCACAACCACATTTTGAGTCTTCCATTCAAATGGAATCTTTCACAACTCTACAAACTAATCCAAATCTGGATTTTGCTTCTTGTCCATCTAATCCTTCTCGTTTTGCTTCATCCATGGCACAAAGAATTGTTCAAAGCTATGACCGACCTTCAAAAAGGTCAAGGGTTGAAAGAGATGTGAGTAAGACTCGTACTGACCTGCCTAGGCTGTTTGAAGGGAATAATGCAATCATGCATCATATCTCTTACAATACATTAGAGCTTCAGCTTCAGAGGAAATGGATGACTGAGGTATTATGCCTTAAGTTTGATGTTCCTCCTCCTGAACCTAATCCTTTTCCAATTCCTGTGTATACCATGCCTCTTCCTACAATTTCATCATCATCTGATGCTTCTTCCCCAACCTTACCTCCAACTACTGCTCCTGCCCCTTTTTGCGATGACAAAGGGGGAGATGATTTAGGGGGATACGACTTAGGGGGACCAGGAAAGAACATAGGTTCAAAGGAAGGATAAATATGTTACTGCTACTGATGCCTAAGTGTTTAATTATGTTGTATAACATTTTGCAACTTTATGTCTTTTTGCTATGTTATTATCTTTTGAACATTTCATCTAAAGGTTCAATGCTGCTGCTAGTATTTGGATAAATCATGCCTGTCGCATTTTTAATGTTTGAAATACTAGGATTGAAACCTTGTAATGATATCTATGAATGTTATCTTAATGAATTATTGTTTATGTTTAAAATCTCAATTTACATATGAATCTTGAATTGAGGGGGAGTTAATTGATAAATTTATCAATCTCTAAACAAAACAAAAATCCTGTGATATTCTCAAAAATAGCATATAAGAATCAAATGCTAAAATTGAGGGGGAGTTTTCCACAAAGTTTTAAAACTCAAAATCAAAATCAAAATAAATTATAATTGTTTGTCATCATCAAAAAGGGGGAGATTGTTGAGACAAAATCCTTATTTGATGTTTTAAAGATTACAAACATATTAAATTTATTTCATCTTGTTATCTACTAATCTATTTTGTGAGAATTGTTTCATGAGAACATTACGAGAACGTTCTGGTCACTGTTCCATGAACCGTCTGGACACAATGAAATATTTACATCAAAAGGCAAGAAAGCAAAAAGGAATGCATGGCATTAAAACATGAGAAGTTATCTTTGGGTCTTGAAAGTTTCAATCCATTTGGAGAAAAGCCCATCAAAAGTTAAATATCTCATGAAAAGTATTAAGTCACATGTGAAATGGAATGGCATCATCATGGTGACATAAACATGAGTGACTTGCAAGTTTTTACAACTCATTACAGCAAGTAACAACTCACAACAGCAAGCAAACAGCTCATTACAGCTGTAAAATTCACACGTTGAAACAACAAAAGAAAGCTGAACAACCAGATCGATCTGAGAACAATCTGGCTGAATTGAAGAAGAAAGTATGAAATCAAATGTAGCTGTAGACAGCTGTAAAAAATGTGTCTAACAGCTCTATTTTCATCCTTGGTCACCAAGACACTCCTCACCTATAAATACAAGAGGCTTTGGAAGTTAAATGCAAGAGTTTTGAAAGCAAACATTCTCTCAAGTGAAAAATCATCACTACATACAAAAACTCTTCACAAACAAGTCTCAAAGCTCTCTCTTTCTTTTTGGATCATACTCTTTCGAGTTTTTTAGTAAAATCTCAAACATGTATTGAAGATTTTATTCGATCCAAAATTCATCTCTTTTCATACAAAAGTGTATTGTAATTCTCAAGTCTATTCGTAACAATAGTTTGGGAAAGAAGTGTAACAACCTTTCTTGTGCGAAAGCAAAGAATTGTAGAAGCCTGCCGAGGTTGATAATACGTGTTTGTAACGGACTGATCTGGTGTGATCAAGAATCTATGGTGCTAGTCAGAAGTTTCTGTTAGCAGGATACTATAGTGGATAATCTCACACGAGGTGTGGGGACTGGAAGTAGCCGGGTTTGGTGAACCAGGATAAATCTCCTGTGTTTTTCTCTCTTCCTTTCTCTCTATTATTTTCGTTACACAAAGATCACACACTATCACTATTATAATATTATTAATCTTTCCAGAACATTCTGGTCCTAATTAAATTAATCCAGAGTTCTCTGGTCCTAAATTAAATCACTTATATTATTTTATTAACTGCCTCCAGAACATTCTGGTCCAAGATAAAACAACCTGCCTAAAATAACTCTCATTTAAAATCAACTTATAATATTGTTTTATCATTCTCCAGAACATTCTGGTCATTACTATTTTATCATTCTGCTTATTAAACTTTCTCCAGATCATTCTGGTCCATGCTTTACATTTAAATATCATTTTTCTCATTCTGCTTATATGAATTAATCATTCTCCAGAACATTCTGGTGCTCACTAAAAGCAACTTCAATATTTTATATTTAATCCAGAACATTCTGGTCAGGCTAAAAAAACAAGCTTAAAACCCATAATCTTTTTAAACTAACACTTACCAAGAACTTTCTTGAGTATACAATCTTGTTTAATTATTTCAGGAATAATTTTAAAAGGGTCACAATTCAAACCCCCCCTTTCTTGTGACGTTTATTGCTACTTCAGTTGTTCTATCATAAACCATATTTAGATCGAACTTAATAATCTATAAATCTTTCATAATAGTTTCTCTTATAGTTTTTCTAAGTCTTCCTATACATCTTGTAATATGACTATCATCTATTTGATCTACTCTTCTTACTATAGAATCTACAGGTTTTCTCTCTACATGTCCACCACCTAAACATATTTTCCACAATATTTATACTATATGTGCTACCCCAACTCTCTACAATGTTGTCATTTCTAATCTTATTTCATCCAGTCTTACCACACATCCAACGCAACATCCCCATCTCTGCACACTTACTTTATTCTCGTGTTGGTTCTTAACCGCTCAATACTTTGTTCCATAAAACATCGTTCGTCTGACAACTGTCTGATATTTTTCCACTTCAACTTAAACGGTACGTTTGTATCACATAAAACACATGAGGCTCTTCTTCATTTCAATCATCAAACTTGAATACGATTATTTACATTTGCTTTTATTTCTCCGTCGTTTTCTACTATGAACCCAATATATTTAAAATGTGTAACTTGTATGATATGATCTCTAACTTTCACCTCTAAGGTCGAACTACTTTGCCTAATGCTGAAATCTTAATAATATACAACCATGCCCCCAATTTTAGTCCACTTAGCTTAGGTGTCAAGCTCTCAACCCCCTCTTGCCAAATCATCATTTTTAAAAGGTACATTTGATCACCCAAAATAGCAATTGGCAGCAAACTTTGAATTGGTTTGATTTCCCTCCAAGAAATGTCATTATCAAACCTATTTTGCAAAAAAGAACAAAATACAATTTGAAATAAGGCCCAAGTTTGGCCAAGCCCAACATTACACCACCTTTAATTCAGAAACATTAAATGCAAGGCAACATAAACGGAAAGCTTTCCCTGGTCTCACGCGATAAATGCTTTTACTTCCAATTCTTAATCGAGAAAGATTATTCCGCTATTACAATAACTCAGCGGTTTTGGTGGCTTTTCACTCTCTTTCTGCAAAAAGTTCATAATGTAAGCTGTAATGGTAAGATGTGATTTGAATTTTGAAATTCAAAATTTATCTTCTATCTCTTTCCCTTCTTAACTTTATTTCTTCCCCTCTTTCAATTTTGCCTTCGTTCTCTCACAATCTGAAAGTGATTCTTCATTTTGCTGCCACCCATAATCTATATTTTTCTAAAATCACCATGGTGAAGCCTCGCAAGCCCAATGGCACCGTAGTTCACCATCAAAAGCTATGTCTCTTCGTCAACATGGATAAACTCTTAATTTACGGGTTCGTTTTCATTTCTCACATGGTTGCAAATTAGGTCTTATCGCTACTGGGATTCTGTTCACGTTTGATTCATTTCAACAAGATTACATGATTAATATTCAAGAAATTGCATTTTTCTTTTGCAGGATAAACTACAATGTTTTAATATGAGATTTTAAAAGGTATTGTGCTTTCTTGCAATGACTTATTTGAGTTAATTCTGTATTTTGATTTTAATTTTAATAGAAACACAACCCTATTTCTTCATTTTGTTTTGTAAATCAATTGCCTTTTTTTATTGTTCTTTTTATTCCCCGTTCTTTGTAAAGATAACCCCATTTCTATTCTAATTTGTATTTTTCTTTGTTTACACTTTACAGGTTCAATTCTCACTTTCAATTTTTAATGGGAAGGTTTAATTCTCCTTTATGCACTAATAATAACTTTTATTCTGATTTTATTCTAATTAGTGTTTCTATTTCAAAAAAAAAAAGAGAATTACTTATTTGACAGTTGGCTGAGTTTGAAAGTTTGGTTAGAAAAAAGATCACATCAAATCATACCAATTAAGAGATAAAAATAAGAGAAAGTTTAGATTTTTAAGGATGATTCAAGGGCAATCAAATTTATTACATAATTGTATCTTAGAACTTTTTGAGAGTCATCATCATCAATTTGTAATTATAAAAGAATGTAGAAAACTCACAATGGTCTATTAGAAGACTCTACAAAAGATTGTCATGATTGAAGTAGTAATTATTTAGAACATGGTTTATTTTTTAGTTTTTTTATTTTATGAATGTTTTTTTTTTTTGAAGAAGTTTATTTTATGGATGTTGAATGAGTGAATAAAGTTAGGATTAAAAAATAAGAGTTAGTATTTTATTTCATCATCTTTTGAGTTATTATCTTATATGGTTCACACAAAAGTAAAAGGTACAACAATGAGTTAAACAAAACCAATATCTTAACAACTTAGAGTAGAACTGGAAAGCTATTTAGTATCATTTCGAGCATTATCTAACACATTAGAATTGGTTTGGATAGTCAACTAAGTATCATTTGGTTTCGGTAGTTTGTTTATAGAGTTATCTTGGCTGTTTATAGTGTTTACATATCCTATACTATTGTGTATCTTTTATAAATGCTAATGCAAAATTATTTTCTAGGATTACATGTGTTTTTTTAAGAGAACAACACATACATATTCAAGCGAATACATGGTTCATCATTTGAAATCTTCTCCATAAATATAAATGTTGTTGATTTTAGTATTTTGGTATTGATTTTATGTATATTTTTGCAGCAAAACCTGAATTACACTTCTTTTGTTAGTTATATGAATGTGTAGAATTGCTCAAAGGAATGGAAATGAAGAGAGGTTAGTTTCTCTTGTATGTTATTAATCTACCAACAATTGGTGAGGTTAGTTTCATTCCTGTTATTATTTGTACTAACTTTTAGTTTTTAAAATTTCTGCATCAACAAAATAATTTCTGATTTTTTTACTTCTTATGCAGCAAAGATGATAATGTGATTTTATGCCTTTGGTGGTGTACTGGTGTTCAATGGGTCGGTCCTCTTCTCAAATCTCATATTTATCGATTATTGAATGATTCATTTTTTTGTTAATATGCATGTCTTAACACTTGCAATAGAATATGGTTCGTTTTATGCCATTGTTTCTTATCCCACATTTTCTTCTCTCTTTGCAGCAAGACAATAATCTTTTGTACGATATGGTCAAGTTGCAATAACACTTGCTAGCACATGGTACTCATTCGGTGTAAGTTTTATTTTATGCATTAATAGCCAAGTTTTATTTTACTAACTCTATTTTGATATTGATTGCCTAAATTTAAGTTTTCTCCTAATGTAAAAAGAAGTTGCAACCTATATATTCTTTGTATATGGTGTTCCTTCCATTGATTGTTTCTATGGAATTATTTTTATACTTAGCCCTATTTGATTGTCATTATTTGTAGTTTCTTTCAAATTGATAATAATACTCAGCTTATAAGATTTGACTAGACTTTTATGTTATTGATGTTAATTCAATGGTTCTTTGTAGTTTAGGCAATTTGAGTCTCTACACAATTTTTTATACCTTTAATTGACAAAACAAGTATTAGAACTCTTGCTTCAAGATTCAGTTTTAAGCTCAGATTTTTCAATCTTGCAATATTGTTTTCTTTAAAAATGTTGGTCGAGTTATGTAGTATACTATGATTATATTAACTAGAAGCAACTAACAAGAGTGCCCTGTTTTTAACTCTTTGAATTTAGCTATGATTGAGATGACTTAACTTCTACTTTAGGTATTTTGAATTCATTGATATTTTTGGTTTTTCGTACATAATCAGGAAATAGTTTTGGCCCTTTTTATTTTTCTCAGTTCACTCATCAGACTTAAGGAATAGAAATACAATACTGACTTTATCAAAATCCATGAAAGGATGTGACTCACAATGAATTTTACCAGGTCCAAAATAACATAGGAGGAAATCAAAAGGCATAAAAAAAATGATACAAGTAACTACAAAAGGCATTTGACATATTAAACATCTAAGATCTACTATTAGTTGTTAAATTCGAAAGGAGGGATCAATTCAAATATTTCTATTCATAAATGACCTATAAAATGTTCTATTAATTAAATCTTTTTTTTTTTAGAAATTTGTTTTACAATGAACCTGGGTTAGAGTTGAATTAGTTTTAGATAGATACTTGCAGTACATTAATACATTTATATTACCTTTGATTATTCCTTAGATGATTGCTAATGTCTTATGTCTTATGAACGACATTGAATTGGTGTTTCAGAATTCATTATTACCTGCATTTTTCAATGGCTGATTTGGGGCAAAAAATTATAAACTTTTTTCATGCCTATGACAAATAAATTGCAAACTAAACTATAAATGTTTTCCTGTAGGGTGCAAAAGTCGTGGTAATGTAGTTGCGCAATTAGCTGCAACCGAAGATGTGCAACTTGAAGGAACTTTTGTTTCTCCAATCCATTGTCATGTTTTTAAGTTTTAGTTACACTAAGCACAAGACATCGATTGCATTTTTTATTGGTATATATTTTAGGACTTTTAATCTCTGTAAATCAATACTATTCTTTAAATGATTATTATTAGTTCAATTTCTGAGTGTTATGTGGAATCTAATTTTAGGTCTTTTATGAAAATGATTACTTCTTTTAATGTATATGAATGTGTTGATTACAAATACTGATGCAATCATGTAGAAGGAATGACCACAACTAATTAGGCAAACATGGAAGTGGTAAAATTACTGATGTAGTCATGTAGAAGGAATTACTACAATTACTAATGTATTCTTTTAGAAGGATATCTTGACAGAAAAGGTTGCAGGCTTATACGTTTATTGTGAGATATTGGAACGAACTCTAGGGTAGCTTCTGGTTCGACAGGGAATAAGCATGAGGTCGAAGATTGTTCGCATGCTGCTGTCGAAGTAGTGCGTGTTGTAGTCGAAGTTGTTCTAACATGCATTAGTGGATAATGCTAGGTTTGTTAGCATATCGAATTGGGCCTGTTTGTTATGTCCAATTGTTTAAGTTAGCTTGTACCCTAAGTTAGCTTGTAATGGGTAATTGTGAAAAAGCCCATTAGTTAGTATGTTAGGTTTATTATAAATAGCATACTAGTCTCTCATCTTAGTGTGACGGCAAATCCTAATTTAGGGTGAGAGGGTTATTTGTTATTCTTGTAACACTTGTAATCTTGTTTCAAAGAGAAAGTAAAGAATAGCAGTTATAACCAATCCTTGTTGTTCTTCTTGTTTTTTCCATTCTTTTCCCTTACCCTTGTGTTTCTTAATCACCGGAGAAACAGTTTATACTTTGTTCTTGACATCGTTTTTCACAACAAATTGGTGCGGTGAGCGTGGAGAAGATGCCTTCAACAAAGTATGAGATTGAAAAGTTCACCGGAGTGAACGATTTTGGTCTGTGGCGCTTGAAGATGAAAGCCCTACTGGTACAGCAGGGTTGTTTAGAAGCGTTGAAGGGAGTCGCAGCCATGGATGCTGCGTTAACGGAGAAGGAGAAGACGGCCATGATAGAGAAAGCCCACAGCGCAATCTTGCTGAGCCTTGGTGATAAGGTTCTACGACAGGTATCAAAGGAGACGACGGCAGCAGGGTTATGGGTGAAACTTGAAAGTTTGTACATGACCAAATCGCTGGTAAATCGACTCTACCTGAAGCAGGCTTTGTATTCATTCAAGATGAGTGAAGACAAAGTGTTGGCTGAGCAGGTGGATATGTTCAACAAGCTGATTCTTGATCTTGAAAATATTGATGTGAAGATCGATGATGAAGATCAAGCGCTGTTGTTGTTGTGCGCTTTGCCCAGAACACATGCTCACTTCAAAGAAACTCTCTTGTATGGAAGGGAGTCCCTGACCTTTGAAGAAGTTCAATCAGCCTTGTATTCGAAGGACTTGAACGAACGAAAGGAGCATAAACCTTCGACTGTTGGCGAAGGTTTGGCTGTCAAGGGAAAATTCTTGCGAAAGGATGGTAAGTTCGACAAGAAGAAAGGTAAAAGTCAGCAGATGTCTTACAGTGGCGAGGCATCTGGTATTCGATGCTATCATTGTAAGAAGGAGGGTCACATAAGAAAGGTGTGCCCTGAACGCCTGAAGGATCATGGAGGTAAGGATAATGGCAACGTAGCCATTGCACAAGATGATTTCGACTCATCTGATGTTCTTGTGGTTTCAAGCAGCGACTCAACGAAGGAGTGGATTATGGATTCAGGTTGCACTTGGCACATGACTCCAAACAAAGACGTGTTCGAGGAACTATGTGAGCAAGATGGTGGATCTGTATTGCTGGGAAACAACAAAGCTTGCAAGATTGCTGGTGTTGGATCTGTGAGATTCAAGCTCCATGATGAGTCAATAAGGTTATTGACTGAAGTTAGGTATGTACCTGATTTGAAGAGGAATTTGATTTCTCTTGGTGAATTCGACAAGAAAGGATATGTTTTCCAAGGAGAGAAAAGTATCCTTAGAGTCATGAAGGGGTCGAAGGAAGTCTTGAGAGGCGTGAAGAAACAAGGCTTGTATGCCCTTGAGGCTGAAGTTGTAAGTGGTTCGACAAATGTTGCATCCACGAAACCTTTGTCGAAGACAGAAATTTGGCACATGAGATTGGGCCATGTCAGTGAAAGGGGTCTGGTCGAACT
Source organism: Medicago ruthenica (assembly GCA_018208015.1). Classification (NCBI taxonomy): domain Eukaryota; kingdom Viridiplantae; phylum Streptophyta; class Magnoliopsida; order Fabales; family Fabaceae; genus Medicago; species Medicago ruthenica. Next base: position 54,760,472 of record CM031373.1, read on the forward strand.
AGGGAAACAAAATCTGCTTGGTGGAGACAAAGTCGAAAAGCTGAAGTTTTGTGAACCCTGTGTACTTGGAAAATCTTGTAGAGTGAAGTTCAACAAAGGTAAACAAAGAACACATGGATCCCTTGATTACATCCATGCTGATCTTTGGGGGCCTGCAAGGTGTCCATCACATTCAGGAGCGAGGTACTTTCTATCCATAGTTGATGACTATTCCAGAAAGTTATGGGTATTCATCCAGAAGACTAAGGATGAAACTTTTGAGAATTTCAAAAGTTGGAAGACTCTGGTCGAAAATCAAACTGGCAGGAAGGTTAAGAGGTTGAGAACCGACAATGGCCTTGAATTTTGCAATGAGGCGTTCGACAGTTTTTGTGCTGCCTCTGGTATTGCAAGGCACAGAACTACTGTAGGTACTCCACAACAAAACGGTTTGGCTGAAAGGTTTAATCGAACTATTTTGGAAAGAGTTAGATGCATGTTGACCAGTGCTGGGTTAAAGAAGGTGTTTTGGGCTGAGGCTGTTTCGACAGCGGCATATCTGATAAATAGATGTCCTTCGACTGCGTTAGATATGAAGACACCTGAAGAAGTTTGGTCGGGACATCCACCAGATCTCGACAAACTGAGAGTATTTGGCTGCGTAGCCTATGCTCACATTAGGCAAGACAAGGTCGAACCTAGAGCTCTAAAATGCATGTTCATGGGATACCCTGAAGGAGTCAAAGCTTATAGGCTATGGTGCCTAGAGCCAGGTCACAGGAGGTGTATCACCAGTCGAGATGTAGTTTTCAATGAAGCTGAAATGGCTTTCGAGAAAACTGATGATGTTGATCGAAGTGCAGAAATTTCTGACGAAGAGCTGGAACAGGGAGAGATTCCTGTTGAGGTGGAGCATGTTGATGCTGAATTGCGTATCCCAGATGAAGTCGAAGAAGAAGAAGATACTGAGGAAGTTGAGGAAACTGTTGATGACTACTTGTTGGCAAGAGATAGGCAGAGAAGAGTTATCAAGCCACCTCAGAGACTTGGATATGCAGATCTTATAGCTTATGCCTTAATCTCTGCAAGTGAGGTTCTAGATGAAGAACCTAGAGACTATAAGGAAGTTTTAAGGAGTCGAAATAAGACTGAATGGCTGAAGGCCATGGATGATGAGATGAAATCTCTTCATGATAATAACACTTGGGAACTGATCGAGAAACCTGTTGGAGCAAGGTTAGTCAGCTGTAAATGGATTTTCAAAGTTAAGGAAGGAGTTGAAGGAGTGGCGTCGAAAAGATACAAGGCAAGATTGGTCGCTAGGGGTTTCACTCAGAAAGAAGGAGTCGATTTCAATGATGTGTTTTCTCCTGTTGTGAAGCACAGATCCATTCGAATGTTGCTTGCCATGGTGGCACAGTTCGACCTTGAACTGGAACAAATGGATGTAAAGACTGCGTTCTTGTATGGTGATCTAGATGAAACAATCCTGATGAGGCAACCTGAAGGGTATGTCAAAAAGGGGAAGGAAGATTATGTGTGCAAACTACAGAGATCTTTATATGGACTGAAACAATCTCCTCGACAGTGGAATAGGAGGTTCGACAAGTTCATGGCACGGATAAGTTTCATCAGAAGTCAGTTCGACCACTGTGTTTACTTCAGATTTCGACCTGGTAATTCATTTGTTATTTTGTTGCTTTATGTGGATGATATTCTCATAGCAAGCAACAATGTCGGAGATGTAATGAGGGTGAAGGCTGAACTCAATAAGGAATTCGACATGAAGGATCTGGGAGCTGCATCCAGGATTCTTGGGATTGACATTCGAAGAGATAGAAAGCAGTCGAAATTATGCTTATCTCAAGAGGCATACCTACGGAAGATTCTCTACAAGTTTGGTATGTCGAATTCAAAGCCTGTTGTGACTCCGACAAACCCTCAATTCAAGCTGAGTATAGATCAGTGTCCCAGTACTGATGACGAAAGAGCTTATATGAATAGCATTCCATATGCTAATATAGTAGGTTCTTTGATGTATGCTATGGTTTGTACTAGACCTGACATAGCATATGCAGTAAGCCTTGTAAGCAGGTACATGTCGAATCCTGGAAAGGCTCACTGGCAAGCATTGAAGTGGATTCTAAGGTACATAAATGGGTCTCTGAACAGAGTCTTGATTTATGGTGGAGCCTTGGGTGAAGATAGTAAAGCAGTAATCGAAGGATATGTCGACTCTGATTATGCAGGTTGTATGGATTCCAGAAAATCTATTTCTGGATATGTTTTCACTATGTTTGGCACGGCAATTAGTTGGAAAGCAACACTTCAGAAGGTTGTAGCATTGTCAACTACTGAAGCAGAGTATATTGCCCTCACTGAAGCTGTGAAAGAAGCATTGTGGCTTGAAGGTTTTGCTAAGGAGCTGAAACTTCAAGGTCGAATTATCACTGTTAAATGTGATAGTCAAAGTGCAATACATCTGTCGAAGAATTCAGCCTATCATGAGCGAACGAAGCACATTGATGTGAGGCTGCATTTCGTCAGAGGAGTAATCGAGCGTGGAGAAGTCCAAGTGCTGAAGGTTTCAACAGATCACAATGCTGCTGATATGATCACCAAGACATTGCCAAGTTGCAAGTTTTTCCACTGTATGCAGTTGGTAAAGCTGCATGAAGAAAGCTAGCTGGTTCTTTGATATTAGAGTTTGTTCCAAGGTGGAGATTTGTGAGATATTGGAACGAACTCTAGGGTAGCTTCTGGTTCGACAGGGAATAAGCATGAGGTCGAAGATTGTTCGCATGCTGCTGTCGAAGTAGTGCGTGTTGTAGTCGAAGTTGTTCTAACATGCATTAGTGGATAATGCTAGGTTTGTTAGCATATCGAATTGGGCCTGTTTGTTATGTCCAATTGTTTAAGTTAGCTTGTACCCTAAGTTAGCTTGTAATGGGTAATTGTGAAAAAGCCCATTAGTTAGTATGTTAGGTTTATTATAAATAGCATACTAGTCTCTCATCTTAGTGTGACGGCAAATCCTAATTTAGGGTGAGAGGTTTATTTGTTATTCTTGTAACACTTGTAATCTTGTTTCAAAGAGAAAGTAAAGAATAGCAGTTATAACCAATCCTTGTTGTTCTTCTTGTTTTTTCCATTCTTTTCCCTTACCCTTGTGTTTCTTAATCACCGGAGAAACAGTTTATACTTTGTTCTTGACATCGTTTTTCACAACATTTATTGATTTATAATGTATATGTCTAAACATAGCTAAGTGGTAAACATAGCTAAATGTCATAACAAGCACCGTAGTTTTAAGGATTTTGATTCAAAATACCATCTAATTTGGTCAGACTTAAGAGTATTTTCTATGATGAGTTCTTTTCACTTCCAGTTGTTTTTCACTCTTTAAAACTATTATGTTTTAGTTTGACATAATGAGTTCTCATTGCTTTACTTTAGCTCTTCTCCTAATTGTCTGATTATAACTCATAAGGCACAAAACCACAAATCATTGGTTACATCAGTTATGTTTTTTGTGGCGAGAGTTTTATATTGGTATAACCAAAATTGTTATTTGAATTAAGATTTACTCTTTGTTTATCCATTTATTAGGATATAAGTATTTGCTTTAAGTCTTCCTATTTTGAATCAAAATCATCTATATATATTTCAATGCTAACGAAGATTGTGTAATAATTCCTCAAACATGGGGGGCTATAAGTATTTGTTTCAAGTCTAAAGTTTGATTTTCCTCAAACATGGGGGCTATGTGTATTTAATTTATGTTTCTATTTATATTTCATGTATAAATAATATTGTTATTAACATTTGTATTAAATATATTGGATATATTTAAATAATATATCCTATAAATTTATTTATCAAAAATCTAAATTTATTGTTTAGCTAGCTCGTGCGTCCGCACGGGTCTTTGACTAGTTACATTACAGACACTATGTTTTACTTTTACTCAGAAGAAAGTCATACGCTTCTAAGACTTGTCTCCAAGTCTCCAACATTTCATTCAATTCCTCCCTCGACTCTCCATTACGACTACATCATCTGCAAAATACATTTTGGTGCTAGCGCGCTGTTGGATGTGTTTCACAAGTACATCCAAAACTAATATAAAAAGATAAGGGATTAGGGTTTATCCTTGGTTCAATCCTTGTTATGAAAAAATCATTGATAATGCTTCCCAAAGACAAATAAAAAAACCCCCCGAAGTAACTTAGACATCATATTATCACATAAGAGAGATTGTTGATAAGAATTATTTAAAGTCTCTTGCTGACTCCATTACAATATAATAGATCCAAAAATAGAGATAAATAAAAAACAAATATATCAACGAATGTAATTACCTCTTAAAGAAATTTTTTCAAATTTATTACATGATAGTAAAATTAGCTTCAATTAGTTAAAATGGATATCAAATTAAAATATTAAAACTCTCCAATGCTTTTTAAAAGACTTAACACCTTGTATTTATAAGATAAGATAATAAATTTAGGTTCAATTAGTTAAAATAGATATAAAATTACAATACTAACGTTATTTTTGGCTCCAAAAATTGTTTATCGAACTTAACAACTTTTATATATAAGATATATAAGATAGTGGAAAAATAATAGAGAATTTACGTTCAATAAGATAAATAGAAAATATAGGTTCAATTAGTTAAAATAGATATAGAATTACAATATTAACCCTATTTATGGCTCCAAAAAATTGGTTAAGAGACTTAAGAACTTTTATATATAAGATTTGTCACGATTTATTCTATTCTTTGAAGTCTGAACACATAGTACCAACACATTACTACAATCTATTGCTAGACATTACTTAATAAATCTATTGCCATCCAATCAAATCGTATATAACCTTAATGTCAAACCATATCTAGTAATATATATGTATCAACAAAAATTGGATACTAGTAAGACACTTGTGGGACATCTACTACAATCTTAGAGTATCCGAGCTTCATAGTTCTTTTGTGTCAAACACACACTACAAGAAAATTGACAATTTGTAGGAATTATAAGTCAAAGTGGCAGCTGTTCAAACTACATCTATTTCATGTCTGCGACGATTCATCAATTGTCGCAATATTGTGTCTAGGAGATGCAATACACATGACACTTATCCCAACCAATTATGATTGAGTTTATAAAGTAATTTTAAGCTAAATGAACCTCATATTCAGCTAGGAATGATATATGATTCTTAAGCCATCTTTTGATTTAATTCATGCTCCCAATGCTCCTCGGGTTAAAGAGGTTCTTTGACATCCTCCTATTGTTTCTTGGATTAAATGCAAAATAGACTAAACAACTAAATATTTCTCTAGACTAACTGCTTCTGGTGGTATTTTCAGATATATCATGTTGTTGTTGTGGGTTGTTTGGCTCAAAATTTAAACATATATATTTCTTTTCATGGAGGGCTCATAAGAGCCTTACATTATATTGAAATTGCTTCAAAAAGGGGTTGGATCTATCTGTAGTTGGAAACAGACTCTCAATTTGTTACGCTTATTTTCAACATTCATGGTCTTATCTTTGGAGGTTAAGAAACTGGCGGTTTGATTGTTTTGAATTAATTAAAAAAATGTAAGCTTCATTGTTTCACAAGTCTTTAGAGAAGACAATCGTTGTGCTGACATGTTTGTTTCATTTAGATTTAATAATAATGGTTTTGTTTGATGAAATTCGACCACTTCTAGTGTTTAAGATGTTTTTAACCTAAATAGGTTAGGACTTCCTCATTATCATTTATGCTATTGTTTTAATTTTTTTCAAGGGTTCGAACTTTTGTTTGTTCTGCACTTTTTTTTCTTCATTAAGGTTTTACGCCATTGGTTTCCATGATAAACTTTTAACAAGGCAAATGTTTTTTTTAAAGCTCGGTATCCCATCCAAAGACCGACTAATCCGAGGGGACCAATCCCACCGTCCATTTGCGGGGGCCCCATTTAAAGCCAGAGTAAACCTCTGTATGAACTTGTCCACCGAAATTGGCACCAGAGGGAATTGAACCTGAGACCTTGAGAGAAGCTCACTCTAAGATCTCAAGCCAACCACTAGGCCAACACCAACATTTACTTTGAGTTTTGGTCTGGTCCCTCGACATTTGTTAATTCACTTCTTCTAATTTTGAATAAAAAAAAGAGCGTATAAACTAATTAGTAAAAAGTATCATGCTTCCTCAACTTTCTTAAACATTTCTAATTTTCATTTTATTAAAAAATATATGTTCTTTTTATATTGCGAACAGAGAGATTGAAACTCATGTAATGAATAATGACAGAGAGAAGATGAAATGGAAGTTAAAAAGAATATATTTTGAGAAACAATGAAAACAATGTTTTGCCATTCAACCCTTTATAATCCTTCATAGAAGGTGGATAAGGTAGAGTGTGTCTACGTGGATGTTTTACCAAATGACTCTATTCTATTTATAAAATTCTTTAATTATTGAAAAAAATGTTTTGCCACTCAAACTTTCAAAAAATGCTAGATCTATTCTTAAAATTGCAAAAAAAAAAAAAAACGTGTGAAAAGGAATCTATATTCTCATTTTTTGAAAGACAAAAATGATAATATTGTAAACAAACAATCTTAGCTCGTGAAATGTTACGACCGAGATGTTACAAAGTCAACAAATACAATAAATATATATATATATATATATATATATATATATATATATATATATATATATATATATATATATATATATAATGGAACCACCAAACATAAAAGAAAACTAAAGTCATTCCTAAACATCTAAGTAATCAAGTGTTTAACCATTATCCATGACTATTAACTTTGGATTTGATCCATAATCATACCAGGGGCATTTCTATAATATGATTGTCTCTCATGATACACACATTTACCAGGGGCATTTCTATAATATAATTGTCTCTTATAACAAGAAGTATTTGTGGGTTCACATAAATATATACTATTGATTTCGACATGATCTTCCACCAAAAAAACACTTTTCATATTAATGCAATGTAATTATTTTTTCTTTTTTATATATTTCTCTCACGAAGGTTAATTTTGTAATCATGTCAACCACTGCTAAGTACCATGCACAGCTTGTCAAACTAGAAGCAATGCTAGCTGTTTCTTTTTAAACTATCAACCAAACACTTAAATTACATTTAAGAACTGAATAAATTAACAAGCATGTTAGAACCAAAAAATAAATTAATAAAATCTACAAGCATGTATTTGTACTCCTGTCAACGTGGCACATTCTCAAGCTCATAGAGGATCGATACGGTCCCTCCCTCCACGAGACCTCGACGTTTTAGGGGAAGAGGAGGAAGAGGTATCAGAAAAAGGGAGCTGCATCATGAAAATGTCCTTAAGAACTTCATATAGTGAGATACTCCTCCATGTGCTAAGATATTGTTTATCTTCTCCTTAAGACCCTACACATTTCAATTGAAAGTGAAATTTAGGGTTTTCTTTACTATGTAAAAATATTTTTTGCACTCAATTTTTTAAAATATTAGCTTATTTTAAGTTTTTAATAACAACAAGATGGGAGACTCTACCAACAATGAATTGATTTAAGTGGTAAGAGATTTGTAACTTTTAAACATGTGGTCAGATGTTCGATTTCAACCTCTTGTGTATGAAAAAAAATCCGGTTGAGAGGAGGAACCCACCTTACGTGCCAAACAAATTTCCCTACGAAGATTAGTCATTGCTATGCAGCGGTAGTAACTTCGTATGGTAAAAAAAAAGATGAGGGACTCTTGGCGTAATTCATTGTAATGGCCTAAAATGAAATGCTCATAAAAGATATAAATTTTAGAATATAATGAAATTAAATTTTTTTAATATTTTTTTATTTTAAAAATGCAAACAATTCATCTCAAATGGGTCTTATCTCCTTATTTCCGAAAATAAAGGGCTTAGCTTTTGTTATTTTATTATGGCTAAAATATTAAAAAGGTCCCTGCAAATATGTCTCATTTGACTTTTGGTCCTTGTAAATTTTTTTTTTGATTTTCGTCCTTGCAAAATATTTTGTTTTTTAAAATAGTCCCTGGGCCCATTGAAGCTGGGCATAAGTGAAAAAAATGGTCCTTGCAAATATGCCTCATTTGGCTTTTGGTCCATGTAAAAAAAATTAATTTTGTTTTTCGTCCTTGTAAATTATTTTGTTTTTAAATTTTCAACTGCCACATAAGCTGCCAATGGGCCCAGGGACTATTTTAAAAAACAAAATATTTTGCAAGGACGAACATCAAAAATTTTTTTTACAAGGACCAAAAGCCAAATGAGGCATATTTGCAGGGACTTTTTTAATATTTTAGCCTTTTATTATTGGAACTCTTAACACCAAGCACTATCTAATCATACATAGGTTCTTATCCAATTATCCATTAAACAAGTGGAAAAAATTATTAAACTAAATGATATTGATGTTGGTATATAAAGTTGAGAAGAAAGATGCATGTGCAGATGTATGACCCACTACATTAGCGGTTGGGAAGCCCAATTAGAACAAATGCATGTGCATTTCATTTGTCACTTGTTATGTGGCTTTTAGAAGAGAAAAAAAACCATGAATATGTGCATGTTGTTTACAAAATGTTACTTATAAATAGAGGTCCACTTCAAGCTTATGACATCACAACATAGTAACCAAAGTGCCAACTTCCTCTCTTTTCTCCTCTGTTTCTTTTTTATCATAATGGCTCAAAAGCTTAGAATGGCACACCAAGAATTTTCCATTGCTCTAGTGATTCTAGTTGTTTTGTGTACTAATATGAATATGCAAGGAGCTATAGCTGACTATGCTGGTTGGGAGAGTGCTCATGCCACTTTCTATGGTGGGGGTGATGCTTCTGGCACTATGGGTGAGTTTTGCTAAGCTTTTTATTTTATTTTTTAATTTATAGTTTTTTTGTTCCCTTTTTAATTCCATTCAATATTTTAATGAAAACTTAACAAAAGAAATTGACAACCAATAGAAAAATTGACATTGGAAAACAGGATTTGTGATGGTTATGACTCATGAGAGTAGCTTGTTTAGTCCTTTTTGTGTGTTACGTTTGCTCAATGCTTCATACAACAAATTCATAATTATATACTTTTTTTTTATAGAATTTTTTTTTTTTAGGTATGTTGGTTATAGTGACTCACCATGGGGAAATGTTTATAATATACACATTTATAATTTTGATACTTGTCATTTATAAACTTTGCCAATTAACTAAATGTACTTGCTATTTTTTTTAACTGTTTTATATTTAACTTCAAAATTTGCACATTATTTTCAATTTGTGCTACAAAGAAACATAACTTAAGAATTCAACTTGGACAAAGTCAACACTAGTACTATTTTTATCTTTCTTAAGGAAATAAATAATTTGTTCCTTTATTTTATATATGCAGGTGGAGCATGTGGGTATGGTAATTTGTATAGCCAAGGATATGGAACCAACACAGCAGCACTAAGCACTGCTTTGTTCAACAATGGTTTAAGCTGTGGTTCTTGCTATGAAATGAGATGCAATGATGATCCAAGATGGTGCAAACCTGGTTCTATTATTGTTACTGCTACAAATTTTTGTCCACCAAATCCATCTTTGCCTAACAACAATGGTGGTTGGTGTAACCCTCCTTTGCAACATTTTGATATGGCTGAACCTGCCTACCTTCAAATTGCTGAATATAGAGCTGGAATTGTGCCTGTTTCCTTTAGAAGGTTAGTGAACCCTTAAATTGGGCAATGCTCTCTCAAACTTAAAGCTACAATAATTGACCGGTTGATATACAAATTAATTACTTATTTGACATTATATATCTTTGGTGCATCAAACAATATCATATCGTGTCTCTCTATCCTGACTATCAAACAACCCGCTTCTACTTAACCTTTATAGGCTCTATTTTAGTCATTGTTAATGTGTCTAATAAGATTATTATTTTTGTGATTATAACAGAGTGCCATGTGTGAAAAAGGGAGGAATTAGGTTCACAATCAATGGTCACTCTTACTTCAACTTAGTTTTGGTCACCAATGTGGGTGGTGCTGGGGATGTTCATTCTATATCCATCAAAGGGTCAAGAACTGGGTGGCAACCAATGTCAAGAAATTGGGGACAAAATTGGCAGAGCAACTCTTACCTTAATGGACAATCCCTCTCATTTCAAGTTACAACAAGTGATGGTAGAACTATGACAAGTTTCAATGTGGCACCAGCAAATTGGCAATTTGGTCAAACATTTCAAGGGGCTCAATTTTAGAATTTGCAATGTGGGTTAGGTTAATGGTTAGTGAAAAAGTTTGTATACTTAGTATGTTCATTCATGCATTGCAGACCCAAAAAAAAAAAGGGTTTCATAATAGGTATTTATTCTTGAAAAGTTGTAATTTTGATTTTAAAAGACCAGGAATTTATTTTATTGGTCTACAAAGTAGCTGAGGTGGTTATTAGCACCCGCTGGTCACTTTCTTATATATGTATACATAAATATGGAGAGTTTTATGTCTTTTTTTTTTTTTTTTTTGTATTATGAGAGACTTCTTTTCGATTGATATTAGTAACATTGATGAGAGAAATAATGTTATTTGAACTCAATATTAATTTATCTAATGAATAGATAATAAAAATGTTTACTTATATTTCATAAATATACGGTGGATTGTTTGATGAGACAAATGTTGTTATTTGAACATAATATTTACTTATATGTCATAAATAGGATAATTAAATTCAACCACAATCTAGAGGATAATTAAATTGGAGACCCTGCTATAATATTAAGATTTGTTTTTTGGGTTTGATTATGATTTGTTTTGTTCTTGTGTTGGGGATAGTCCTCTCAAGCTTCGTGTTGTATGTTGTACGGAGGCACATACTTTAGGTTGTTATTTTTTAGTTTTTACATAGGCACATCTATATTTAGGTTTTCATTTATTTATTTTATTTTTTAAAAAAATAAAATAAATTTTAATGTTTGTTGTTAGAGTTTTGTTATTTTGTACAACATCTATGAGCCAAAAATTACAAGAATTACTCTAACAAAAATAAGAAAAACAAAAAGAAAGGTATACTATGTTTTATTTGTAGTGAATTTCTTTACCCAACCTCCTGACTTCTCGCGCACCCTCCAATTCTTCCAAAATACCCTCGTTTAGATAATATAATCCGAACATTTATGTAGGTTTTTGAATTATATGATCCAATTGTATAAAAACCCATAAAGAGCCTCTAAAAAAACAATGTCAAAATATTATTATTTGTTTGATAAATATTTATTTCTTCTTCTTTAGACACTTAATTCTAATCTCTTATGCAACTAAAACGAGAATTTCGTTCGCAATTAAAATTGTCAAGACAAGACTGAAAAATAAAATTGAGAAAAGTTATTACTTGTCGGTTAGTACAAAGTTAATCAGAGATGAATTTGAGTCTTCGAAGTATAGTTGAACTCAATTTTTTTTTTAAATAGCTATTGTAACTTTGTACTATATTGGTTTTGCTTTAATTTACATTTTATATTGGAAAAAGTATTGTGATTTTTTTTATTATGAATTAAATTTATTATATTCATTTTAAGAATATATCTTATTTTATATTCGACCCCTTAAAAAAATTGCTAACTTGTGAAAAGTGACGAATTTAACTTTTTAAAAATCAAAATGTTGTTGAATCCAATGCAAATATACTAATTTTTGTTTCCTTAACAAACATAACCTTTTTTTTTGTCAACAACGACTTCCAAGGGGGAAATGTCACGTATATTATCTAGATTGAGTATATCCTTAAAAATCATTTGAAATTCTTGCAATGATGTTTGCACCTCTGTCTCTACCTAGAAATGTGTGGTATTGTTTATCATCATCATGGTGACGACTATCCAAATAATGAATTTGACTCCTTTAGAGTGAGCAACTAACTGTAGAATGTAAAATGATCAATAGTATCAGTCGTTAATTAGCAAACGATTAAACATGTTTTTGATCTTTATACATATAACAACTTTTTGTTTTAATCTCTCTATAATTTTTCTTTGATATTTCGTCTGCCAAAAAATTTTCATCACCACTTTTTTCCATACTTTTAAGTCAACCTTTTTTTTGAAAAAAGGTCAACTCTTGTGTAGTCTTCATATTTATATGTACCGAAAACATATTTAATCCATTAACAAATCAAAGATATATATTATATGTATCGTATAACAAATTATGAGTTTGTTAAAATAACAACTTTTAATTTTCTCACTTTACGTTTTACTCACTTTAGACTATCCAAATCCACAATCAATATTACTATCTCAAAACTCAATGTATATTCGTTATGATAGAGGAATTCCCATCCCATATTGATCACCTAGCAATAGCATATTTAGATTCTTTTCTTCCTAAATTCATAAGTTTCTTTTCGAAAAAAAAGGAAAAAAAGAGAAGTTTGTGCCTTTGTTAACTAGCTATATCACTGAAGGACTCAAGGAATGTACTTTACGTCATGTAATAATTTTCCTAATTCCTATCTAACTGTATTCCACCCCTTCTTCATTATTTGGAGTATAAATTTGTCGGTTCAAGGCATATGATCAGTTGTAAGAAATCAAAAAAGAAAGAAAAAAGCTCTTATAGTCTCTGCTGCTTTTATTTGCTGCACAACTCGAATTTAATATTGGAGAAAGGGGAAGATTGTTCATACAACTTGAGCATGCACTGAACGTGCTGGAATTAAGGTAAATAACAATCATACGATTCCCCTTCAATTTTTTAAAATTGTTGTTGCTTATAACATAGAATCCATTTCACCTTAGAAAAAAAATAATTAATTTTTGTATTTTTATTAATTAAGGAAGAGAAAAATTATTATTAATTAAAATGTTGTGACCATTTTACCACTGTTTGTTTCTGTTCCATTCCAACCTCATGTATGCCACAACACCTTTCGAGATTGAAATTCTGGCATGACCTGTTACTGAACCGTAAAACAGAGCTGAACAGAGTATGTATAACAGTGGTTCAGAAGCAGCAAAATAAAAGACAGAAAGTAAAAACACAGGTGATTTGTTAACGCAGCTCGGTGACAAACACACCTACGTCTGGAGGCTACCAAGCCAGGAAGGAAATCCACTATAATAGTATCAATTCGAACTACTGTGTAAACAGCCCCTGTTTCACAGCATTCTCACTTAATCACTACCCGTGGTATTTCTACCTAGGAACTCCTAGATATAAGACCCCTCTTACTTCCCTCAGTCAATCACTGCCCCAGTGATTATCAGACTCTAACAAATCAAAGATGAAGACACTCTTCAAAATATAATCAGTCACTCTTGCTTAAAAGCTTCAAGTGATTACAACTCAATAAACTAAACCAACTCTAACAATTGAGTGGTGTACAGAAAAACAGAGCATACAGCTCACAACTAACAGACTCAAAACCTAAGACTCTTTCAATGATAGCTTTGGTTGAGATCATTTTCTTTAATGACAGCGTCCTCTATTTATAGCTTCAGCAGCAACATAAACTTGAGCCAAATCCTTCAAAGATATATTTCCAAAATACTTTAGAAACATATAGAAGCAATTTATTTTCCAGAAATATATTTTCCAAAGATTTCTTTGAAAATATATTCACAAATAATTGAATCCAATCTTCAGAAAATATCTTGCAAAATTCTTCTTCCTTCTAGAAATTCATCTTGGAGAATTCGTCAATTAAATCTTCAACAAATCACATGAGAAAATAAATACTCCAAGACGTGAAAACAGAACGCAGAAAACCAGCTTCTGAAGGTACTTCTGAAGTCTGCGTCTGAAGTTCTGCGTCTGAACATTTCAGCTTCTGAAGGTTGCTTCTAAAGGTCAGCGTCTGAAGTCCTGTTCAGCGTCTGAACATCAGCTTCTGAAGGTTCAGCGTCAGAAGTACTGTTCATCGTCTGAACATCAGCTTCTGAAGGTTCAACGTCTGAAGTACTGTTCAGCTTCTGAAGTCCCAGCTTCTGAAGTACTATTCAGCTTCTGAAGTCCCCAGCTTCTGAAGTCCCAGCTTCTGAAGTACTGTTCACAAATGAGGATCAGCTTCTGAAGACGCACATATTGCTTGCATATTTGATTTTAGCAAACATGAAGCCAACAACCAAATATCCAACAGAGATATTGTACGGTTTAAGTCTAAGTCTTCTACGATTTCATCCTTTCTAAAATAGGTCACGTTGGATTGAGGAGTGTGGGTGTTGTGTAACTATCATTGACCTCGATTTTCAAGAAATGTGAAACTTTATGATATACTTCTCCCTCCAAAAATATAAGCAAAAATGAGTCAACATAAGTTGATGTATTTGGTACAAATTTTGAACCAAATACATTAACTTTTGTTGACCAATTTTTGCTTATATTTTAGGACGGATGGAGTACTTGAACAATATATGAGATTTAAACTTTGTGCCATAAAGTTATAAGGCCAGACTTTTATCTAGGGGTGCAAATTTTCGGATTGATTTGGTAATTTGGAGAGAAAAATTATAATCAATTAATAAAAAAAAATAGCTTGTTTGGTTGCACGACATAAATGAGAAACATGCATATAGAGTGACATTCACCGCAATTTATAAAAGCTCCAATTCTAAATTTCTGCTGCAACACGGTTTTTGCAACGTGAGTTTGATAAATTAAACACTAAAGCAAACACTTCAGTTTGATTTGGTTCAAGTTTTGCAGTCTTTATGAAAAATTTGAACCAAACCAAATCAAACTGACAATCAATACGTTGGTTTGATTTGATTCAATCAGATGACATTTTTATAAGTTTAGGAAACTCATTTAAAAAAAATCTAAAAAATAAACTTTTATCAAATGCTCTAATTTTTAATGCCATTAAAACAAGTACTTAGGCTCAAATGATAAATATAATATATAATGAGTAAGAAATAAAGGAAAACAACATATTTGTCAGATAACACTAATATAATGTGAGGTGTTTAAAAGAACAACTAGTATAATGTGAGATATTATAAAAATATAATAGTTTGGTTCATGTCTCATGTGGTCGATTTTAAATGACGTGAAACTGATAGATACCAGGTTTGATTGGTTTCGATTCCAACATGGACAAAAACTGAACCAAGTTAATTGGTTTGAATTGGATCTTCGAGCTTACTGCTGGATCAATGGCTTAGTTTTACACCCGTACTCTAGCGCTGAGTCGACACCTCATGGATTAATTTTAGTACCGAATCGTTTTATTTTAATTATAAACCCATGTAGTAATAACAATTTCCTCTGTTGTGAAAAACGATGTCAAGAACAAAGTATAATGGAAAAGGAATGGGAAAAAAAAACAAGAAGAACAACAAGGATTGGTTATAACTGCTATTCTTTACTTTCTCTTTAACAAGATTACAAGCGTTACAAGAATAACAAATAACCCTCTCACCCTAATTAGGATTAGCCGTCATCTAAGATGAGAGACTAGTATGCTATTTATAATAAACCTAACATACTAACTAATGGGCTTTTTCACAATTACCCATTACAAGCTAACTTAGGGTACAAGCTAACTTAAACAATTGGACATAACAAACAGGCCCAATTCGATATGCTAACAAACCTAGCAATATCCACTAATGCATGTTAGAACAACTTCGACTACAACACGCACTACTTCGACAGCAGCATGCGAACAATCTTTGACCTCATGCTTATTCCCTGTCGAACCAGAAGCTACCCTAGAGTTCGTTCCAATATCTCACAAATCTCCACCTTGGGACAAACTCTAATATTAATGAACCAGCTAGCTTTCTTCATGCAACTTTACCAACTGCATACAGTGGAAAAACTTGCAACTTGGCAATGTCTTGGTGATCATATCAGCAGCATTGTGATCTGTCGAAACCTTCAGCACTTGGACTTCTCCACGCTCGATTACTCCTCTGACGAAATGCAGCCTCACATCAATGTGCTTCGTTCGCTCATGATAGGCTGAATTCTTCGACAGATGTATTGCACTTTGACTATCACATTTAACAGTGATAATTCGACCTTGAAGTTTCAGCTCCTTAGCAAAACCTTCAAGCCACAATGCTTCTTTCACAGCTTCAGTGAGGGCAATATACTCTGCTTCAGTAGTTGACAATGCTACAACCTTCTGAAGTGTTGCTTTCCAACTAATTGCCGTACCAAACATAGTGAAAACATATCCAGAAATAGATTTTCTAGAATCCATACAACCTGCATAATCAGAGTCGACATATCCTTCGATTACTGCTTTACTATCTTCACCCAAGGCTCCACCATAAATCAGGACTCTGTTCAGAGACCCATTTATGTACCTTAGAATCCACTTCAATGCTTGCCAGTGAGCCTTTCCAGGATTCGACATGTACCTGCTTACAAGACTTACTGCATATGCTATGTCAGGTCTAGTACAAACCATAGCATACATCAAAGAACCTACTATATTAGCATATGGAATGCTATTCATATAAGCTCTTTCGTCATCAGTACTGGGACACTGATCTATACTCAGCTTGAATTGAGGGTTTGTCGGAGTCACAACAGGCTTTGAATTCGACATACCAAACTTGTAGAGAATCTTCCGTAGGTATGCCTCTTGAGATAAGCATAATTTCGACTGCTTTCTATCTCTTCGGATGTCAATCCCAAGAATCCTGGATGCAGCTCCCAGATCCTTCATGTCGAATTCCTTATTGAGTTCAGCCTTCACCCTCATTACATCTTCGACATTGTTGCTTGCTATGAGAATATCATCCACATAAAGCAACAAAATAACAAATGAATTACCAGGTCGAAATCTGAAGTAAACACAGTGGTCGAACTGACTTCTAATGAAACTTATCCGTGCCATGAACTTGTCGAACCTCCTATTCCACTGTCGAGGAGATTGTTTCAGTCCATATAAAGATCTCTGTAGTTTGCACACATAATCTTCCTTCCCCTTTTCGACATACCCTTCAGGTTGCCTCATCAGGATTGTTTCATCTAGATCACCATACAAGAACGCAGTCTTTACATCCATTTGTTCCAGTTCAAGGTCGAACTGTGCCACCATGGCAAGCAACATTCGAATGGATCTGTGCTTCACAACAGGAGAAAACACATCATTGAAATCGACACCTTCTTTCTGAGTGAAACCCCTAGCGACCAACCTTGCCTTGTATCTTTTCGACGCCACTCCTTCAATTCCTTCCTTAACTTTGAAAATCCATTTACAGCTGACTAACCTTGCTCCAACAGGTTTCTCGATCAGTTCCCAAGTGTTATTATCATGAAGAGATTTCATCTCATCATCCATGGCCTTCAGCCATTCAGTCTTATTTCGACTCCTCAGAACTTCCTTATAGTCTCTAGGTTCTTCGTCTAGAACCTCACTTGCAGAGATTAAGGCATAAGCTATAAGATCTGCATATCCAAGTCTCTGAGGTGGCTTGATGACTCTTCTCTGCCTATCTCTTGCCAACAAGTAGTCATCAACAGTTTCCTCAACTTCCTCAGTATCTACTTCTTCTTCGACTTCTTCTCTGTCTATGTTTAAATGGACATGATCTTTTATCCTTTTGATCTTTTATCCTTTCTCAAAGCAATGGGTAAATTAACAGGGTTAGTATAACAAGTATCAAACATTTGAGAATCACCATTAGAGGAATCATTTTTCAGTACTTACCCCAGGTTCAGGGAATTGTAGTTGTTTCATAAGCACATCAGATTTATGTCTTTTGTGATACATTACAATTGAAGCAAAAGGTGTTGATTCATGCAAAATAGAAGAGAATGAAAGAACCAAAATAGAGACAGACTCATGATTAGGACAAGGAGTATACTCGGGACTAGGACTTTGACTAGACTTGGGAGTATGACTAGGAGTAACCTCAAGACTTGTAATAGAAACTGAGGCTGGTGTTTCGTGGAGGTTGTGAGTCATGATCAAGAACTCAAACTCAGAGTGATTTTCATTTATATTCTCCCCCTGAGGTTGAGGATGAACAAAGTAAGACACATTTTAATGAAAAGTAACATCCTTTGAGACAAAGTATTTACGAATGGGATGATGTTAACATTTGTAACCTATTTTCATGGGAGGATAACCCACAAAGCCACATCTAATTGCATGAGAATCCAACTTAGTTCGGTGTTGCTGATGAACATGAACAAAAGCAACACAACCAAAGACATGAGACTCAAGATTCTATAAAATAGAAACATAAGGGAAGCATGATATCAAAAACTGAACATGACTAACTTTATTTACAACACAAGATGACACACGATTAATTAGATAAGATACAATAAAAAATGTTTCATCCTAATAAGATTTTGGGATAGACACTTTGAAGAGAATAACTCGAGAAACTTCACGTAAATAACAACATTTTCTTTCTATGAAACCATTTTATTGTGGGGTGTGGACACATGTGAGTCGGACACATGTGAGTCCATGGACAATACCTTGTTTACTAGTAAAGCTATAAAAGTTATGATTGATGTATTTTTTACATTCACATAACATATTTTTTTAATACCTTTTCCAAATTGTGTTTGTACCATATTATAAAATTGAATAAACAATTGTAGTACTTCTAACTTATTATTCATCAAGAAAATTCAAGCTACTCGAGAGCAATCATCAATAAAAGAAACAAACCACCTTGAACTAGAAATACTTGAAAAAAGAGCTGGTTCCCAAACATTAGAACTAATAAGATCAAATGGTTCAACACTTTGAGTAAGACTCAACGGAAAAGTAGTCCGCATATGCTTAGAAAACTGACAAATATCACATTTAAAGGACTCAACATATTGGTTTGAAAACAAAGATGGAAACATACATTTCATTAGTGGAAATGGAGGATAACCAAGACGTTTGTGCTATAACCAAATTTGTGCGGCAGACAAAGACTCTGATTGAGACTGAAGTGTAGAAGACAATACCTTCTGACCAATTGGTGTATCACACAAATAATATAGCCCTCGTTTTTTCTAAGCAACACCTCCCAGAAGTGTCTCAGATGATGATTTTGACTACAAAAATGGAACAAGTGGAGTCCGGCAAGAAAATTAGGAAAAATTATCACGGAGGTCTGGAGGGTGGCGCTTGGCGTGCATGCGCCGCTTGCGACTATGAGAGTGGCGTCCAAACACCTAACACCATGTAGAATTGTGAATGAGTACAACTAACTCCTACCTAGTATAACCTAATATGTAACATACTTTTAATACATCTAATAGCCACCAATAAGTTGGAAGATTCATAACACTTAACATCAACAATCAAATGTCAATGTAGGCATTGCTTAACAATCACAGGGCAGAAGTTGAACTCATTAAAGACACAAGGCAAAAGCTTAACAACCATAGAGCAGAAGCTGAAATAATAAAAGGACATAAGGCAAAAAATTAACCATTAAACACTTAGCATTAACACAAATGCTTAACCACCTAACAGTGGCAGAGGCTAGAAAAAGTTTAACATTTAATCATTCATGGAATATACTTATATTAATGCTTAACCATCATAAACAGAGAAACAAATCCCATAAACCAAAGTATTAAAATCTGTCTTCAACAATGAGAATGAGAACATTTCAAAATGAATTATGAACACCTATCTTGACTCATCATATTATCCGAAAGAGTAGTGCTAAAAATTACGAAAGAATTAGCACAAGAAAAGCAAGAATGGGTGCGTGTAATGTTTTGGATAAGCTAAATATCAGGAGGTCAGCCTTTAATGGAAATCAGGCGCCTGTTTTGTGAAAATCAACGGTGCACAATGCTTTCGTGCGTTTCGTTTTTTTAACATCCCATAACAATAAGCATTTCCGTATCCGAAAACATTGTTCCTCTCAACTCCTTATTATTGGAATTAACTCTAAACAGAAGAAAAATGTGCACATTGGAAACTAACGGATTCATAAATTGACATGCAATTACAAGTTTTGTTAAAAGAAAAAATAACAATCTTGAGACTGAACTAGGGGAGAAAATAGAGCCAAAATCCAACAAGAAATGAAACAAAACACAACGAGAAAGATATTGCAACAGAAATGAAATCAGAAACTAACCATCGACCAAAATGCAGAAAATCAACATGAGATAGGCTCCAAAACACCAAATTCATTCATCCATCATCAAACAAAAAATCGAGGCAAATGATTGATGTCGTCCCAGAAACGATCACCATTCTTGAATAAAAACGAGATGAATTGCTGCAAGAGCAAGAATAAAAGGCAGAAAAGAACTTAAGAAAGGAAGGAAAAGAATATTTTTAATAAGATGGACCTGAAGAAACACTATTACAAAACGAAAACTTCAAAAGAGAAGGAAAACAATATCGAAGTTCAAGCATTAAAAAAGGTCAAATAACAGAGGATTGATACTGACTTGAGTTACAAAATTTATCCTTTTCAAGTAGGAGAAATTGAAAATATTTAAATAACAAAAACCTCAATATTTTAGAAAGTGTAAAAAATTTGGTCTGACTCATGCTAGAAACCATAATTGAATTAGATGACGAGGCTATGGCGACCTACCTAGAAGGAGTTGAACTAGATGAAGAAACTATAAAAAAAATTAATTAGGAAGGGATTCATAGCAGGCAGTTTTGTGCAGTGGTTTTGGATCAGCTATCAAAAACAATGGAGTCCAACCATTGCTAGATGCCGTAGTGGATTATCTACCATTACCGCTTGACGTACCACCAATGAAGGGCACTCATCCTGAAAACCGAAAAGGAACAATAGAGAGGATAGCAAGTGATGATGAACCATTTTCAGGACTAGCTTTTAAGATTATGAGCGACTCATTCACAGGCTCCCTTACGTGTTTGTCAGGGCGTATTCTAGAATGCTAAATGCCGGGTCTTATGTACTCAATTCAAACAAACAGAAAAAGGAGAGGATTGGTAGACTTCTAGAAATACATGAATAAACTTGTGAAGTCTGCAGGAGCAGGAATATCCTGTGATTAAAGTATGTGTAATGTTGATAAATTTAAAAGGCAACTAATGAATAATTGAATCTATAAATGTTATTGTCTTTGCTGATTTTGTTTGCTAGCTGCTTCTGAGAAAGGAACAGACTTGTTCAAAGACTCGAGGTAGAAAGCAATCTCATAAATATTTATTTTTTTCTCAGATTTTCTATTTGTATATGATTTCCATTTTTGGCATAGACTCCACTTTTCTACATGATCAATTCTTCATAACTTGTTTATCGTTTCAAAGATAAATTGGGTATTTAGAAATCTTCGTAAAGGATCTTAAACTTAAATATTGGATGCAATGCTTGTTTGAACTTTTTGAAATATTTGTTTGAACAAACTAAAAAAACGATTCCAATACACTCAAACTACAATGTATATATGCCTAACTTTGATCTCTTGAAATTTGGTTAGATGACAAGTTTGCTAACTGATTTGGCGAAGCCATACGTGGAGAAATTGATAAATGGAGCGATCACAGAATCAAGTTATATATGTTGCTTCACGGGCATTGCTAAGGATTTTGAAGAAGAAAAAGCTAGATTGGAAATAGAAAGGACAACTTTTAAGCAATGTGTTGATGTGGCAACCAGAAGAGGAGAAGATGTTCAAGGTAATGCTCTTTTTTGGGAAGAAGAAGCTGATAAGCTCATTCAAGAAGACACCAAAACAAAACAAAAATGCCTTTTTGGATTTTTCCCCCATTGCATATGGAGATATAGAAGGGGAAAAGATCTGGCAAATAAGACAGAGCAAATTAAAAAACTGATTGAAACTAGAAAGGAACTTGCAATTGGACTCCCTGCTCGTCTTCCAGATGTTGAGCGTTATTCATCTGGACACTATATATCTTTTGAAAGTAGAGAATCCAAATACAACGAACTTATAGATGCTCTGAAAGATGACAACAATTATATAACTGGGTTGCATGGGATGGGGGGCACAGGAAAAACTACATTGGCCAAAGAAGTGGGTAAGAAACTTAAGCAATCCAAACAATTTACTCATGTCATCGATACGACAGTGTCATATACTCCTGATTATAGAAAGATTCAAAATGATATTGCTGGACCCTTGGGATTGGATTTTAAAGACTGCAGTGAATCAGACCGATCCAAAAAACTATGGAGTAGATTAACTAATGGTGAGAAGATTCTTCTAATTTTAGATGATGTGTGGGGAGATATTAATTTTGATGAAATAGGGATTCCAGATATTGACAATCACAAAGGTTGTAGAATTCTCCTAACCACGCGCAATCTGCGAGTATGCAACAAATTAGGATGCAGTAAGAAAATTCATCTGGAGCTTTTATCTGAAAAAGACGCATGGATCATGTTCAAAAGGTATGCTGGTCTAAACGAAATTTCAAACAAATATTTGCTCAAGACAGGCCGTCAAATTGGAAATGAATGCAAAAGGTTACCAATTGCAATTGCTGCTATCGCCAGTAGTTTGAAGGGTGAACAACGTCCGGAAGAATGGGATATGGCCTTAAAAACCTTGAAGAAAAATATATCCATGCACGATGTTGATGATGAACTAGTTAAAATTTATAAATGCTTGAATTTTAGCTACATTAATATGAAGAATGAAAAGGCCAAGAGACTATTCCTCTTGTGCTCTATATTTCCAGAAGATGAGGAAATTCATATTGAAGTTTTAACTAGACTTAGCATTGGGGGAGGCCTTTTTGGTGAAGACTATGGCAGCTACGAAGATGCTCGAAGTCAAGTAGTTATATCCAAAAATAAACTCCTAGATTCTTGTTTATTGTTGGAAGCCAGTCAATACAGCGTGAAAATGCACGACTTAGTTCGTGATGTAGCCCAATGGATAGCAAACAAAGAGATTCAAACAATAAAGTTGAAGGATAAAGAACAAAAGGCAATGGTTGAAAGGAATAAGAATATTAAATATTTGTTCTATGAAGGAAATCAAAGGGATTTGTTTTCATGTAAGCTTGATAGTTCAAAGCTTGAGATACTAATTGTCGACATGTATAAGGATGATGATGGCCACGATAAGAACACTGAAGTCCCAAATTCACTTTTTGAAAATAATAGTGGCCTTCGAGTTTTTTCTTTTTCTTGTGTGTTTTTTCAAGGAACACTATCATTACCTCAATCAATTCAGTCATTGAAGAACATTCGATCTGTTCTTCTTTTCTCTGTAGATTTGGGGGACATCTCTATTTTGGGAAACTTGCAAAGTCTTGAGACTCTTGATTTTCTTGGTTGTAAAATTAATGAATTGCCACACGAGATTACAAAACTGGAGAAACTTAGATTATTGAACTTGAGCAGTTGTAAAATTGCAAGGAATAATCCATTTGAAGTGATTGAAGGATGCTCATCACTTGAAGTGTTGTATTTCATAGCTAGTTTTAACGAATTTTGCCGAGAAATAGCTTTCCCTAAATTGCAAAGGTTTTATATCAATGAATATTCAGAGGATGAATATTCAGAGGATGATTCATTCCCTAAATTGAAGTGTGTGTCTTTTGAAGACAACGATGAGGTTTTCCTATCTGAAACAACACTAAAGTATTGTATGCAAGAGGCAGAGGTTCTTAGACTAAGAAGAATAGAGGGGGGATGGAGAAATATCATACCTGATATTGTTCCTGTGGATCAAGGTATGAATTATCTAATCGAGCTTCGTTTGAGATGCTTTTCACAACTACAATGCCTCATTGACACTAAACATACCAAATCTCAAGTATCAAATGTCTTCTCCAAGTTGGTTGTTTTAAATCTTTGTGAATTAGAAAATTTGAAAGAATTGTGCAACGGTCCTCTTTCCTTTGACTCTTTGAAGAGTTTAAAGAAGCTAAAAATCAAGAATTGCAAAAACTTCCAAAGTTTATTTAAGTGCAACCTAAATTTCTGCAATCTAGAGAGTGTGTATTTGAAGGGATGCCCGATGTTGATCTCTGTATTTCAACTGCCAACTGCTCGTAGTCTGACGTTGTTGGAGAGCCTGAAAATAATTGACTGTGGACATCTTGAATACATAATAGATGAAAGAAGAGGAGAGGAATCAAGAGGTGAAATAGTTGACGATGATAATGATAACACAAGTCATGGCTCAATGTTTCAGAAACTAAAAGTTCTTAAGATTGAGGGGTGTCCAAGATTTAAATTAATACTTCCACTTCTCTCTGCTCATGATCTTCCAGAACTAGAATCCATATCAGTGAGAAATTGTTATAAGATGGAATACATATTTGGAAAATATGTCAAACTTGGTTCCATCATAGAAGTGGAGCTTGATGGTTTACCAAATTTCATTGACATTTTCCCCGAATGTCATGGTACCATAACTTCTTCCATTTCTAGATATGCTTCCAAGAACCCAACACAATCAGATACTATCAAATGCAATTTATTTTCATGGAGTGATATATATTGTTGTGGTAAATTATATGGGCACAAATTGAGGAGTAGTACAAGTACTAAGATCCCACTGGTTTCAAAGGATCAACCGCAGGACAGCTTAATGGTAAACCTCTTGCCGTCTTCTGTGATGTTATTTTTTTTATACTTTTATTCATTTGAAACTATTGATACATTTTATTTTTAAAAAAAAAAACTATTGTTAAATTCGTCTTATTAGACATCCCAAGCTTGAAGATTACTATTCATATAATAGCAAATTACTATATACCAAAAAAAATGTTCACAATACAATAATGTACTATTTCAAGAGTTTAATAGCTTTGGTATTAAGTTAATTATAGATAATGTAAGTCCATCTTTAGGACTTGTATTGTAGGAGAGAAAAAATTACAATATATAAAATGTTTTTCCCACAAAAAAATAAAACAGAAAAATGTTTTGTTTGCATATTCTTGAATTTTATACACGCAAACTAAGAGATTATTGAACTTTTCTTTCTATTTGGATTACATAATTGCAGGAATCAAATTCATATTGTCTTAACATATGGGAACGTGCTCAATGTCTTTCAAGACAATCACATATCTTGTGCAATATTAAAAAGATTAGACTGATGAATATTTCAAAGATGAAATCAGTATTTATCCTATCTATTGCTCCAAGAATGTTGTTGGAAACCTTGACAATTTTTAAGTGTGATAAATTGAAGCACGTAATAATAGACACCGAAGATCATGACAGTGGTGGCAATAACTTGGGCAATGTCTTTCCAAAATTGAAATATCTCTACATTGAAGATTGTGAGCAATTGAAATACATATTTGGACACTGCACTGATGATAATCAAAACCAAACACAGATTCACCTTCATCTTTCAGCTTTGGAAAGTCTCAGTCTTTACAAACTGCCAAGTTTTGTCGCCATGTGTCCCAAACAATATCACACAACATTTCCATCTTTGAAAAAACTTGCACTAGGATTTATGGACGACAGTACAATCATCAAGGTATCCCTATTTCTGTATATCTTTGTTGTTTGTGAATCTATTCAGTGATTGCAATTGATAGCTACTTAGAAATTGAATAAAATCAAGAAATGTGAGAAACGGGAATGACAAATTTAACCTCCCACTACTTTACCTCACTTGTATCCAATCTTAGCGGATAATTAATGCATGATGGTTTTAGCAAAACGGATCGGAGTAATACAAAATTTCAATGCAAAGAGTTAACATTTACTCTTCGTCGACTAGGTATTCTGTCGAATTTATGTCTTGATATAACATGTGTTTGAAATGGCCGCATTACCCACTATTCGTAGTTGTAGGAAGAATCCGTTGTGGCATGATATTCTACATAGTCATGTTTTGTAATCCTTTTCTTTGTCGATTTTGCATTTGTTGTCGAGCGTGTTTCTCCAAAAATGTTGACTGTCGGTCCTCTTCCATAAATTTTATTTCCTCCAGTAACACCTATATCTCTAGAAAAATTTCTTCCATGAACTCTATTATCACCCTAAAAATTTGGACGGAGGAAGGTGCGAGGAATAGAGTGAAAGAAGTCTTCTATATATGAATGATTTCAAGGGATTGAGAAATATCTTGAACTACTGTATGAATGCTCGAATTTGAATCATTTCTAAGATTATTTCTCACCATGAGGAAGAATTGAAGTGAGATGAATGACTGAATAGAAAATTGAAAGTAGGAAATTGAATAAAACTGAAAGAACAATGGATCTTGATCAAGTAACTTCGGAAAAAAGAAGCAGAGCGGTAAGAACCTGATATGATACCATACTATCAAAGTATTTATGCTGCAAATGATGCAGATCAATTTCAAATTTAACCAAATGAATGATTATAATCAATGAATAGAGATAGAGTTGAATGTTTGGTAGAGTTTTTAAATGATTTGGTTTTCCTTATTTAGTAGCTAGCTACCAGCATTTAAGGGAGGGTAATCATGTACTTAGGTTTTTATCACAATTCCTCAAGCGCACACAAAATTCATAGAAAAGAGTAATTGCGAGTTCGTATCAACATTCTAGCACATCAAATGTCTCCACAGTCTTTTACCATCTCAATTGCATTTAAAGGACTTTATTATTTTTATTTTATACATGTGCTTATTTCCCCCTTCTTCTTTTTGTTTTTTGCAGCAATTGAGTGGGAATGTGGAGCAATTTATCGCATTGAAAAGACTCAGGGTAGATAATAACTCTAAAGTAGAAAGCATTTTCTGTCTTAATGAAATCAATAAACAGGAAGTGAACTTAGGTTTTGAAGACATTGATTTGTATGTTCTGCCTATGATGACATGCCTTTTTGTGGGTCCCAGAAATTCATTTTCCCTCCAAAACCTTACAACACTAAAAATCATGCGATGTGAGAAATTGAAAATTGTTTTCTCCACTCCTATAATAAGGTGTCTACCACAGTTGCTTTATATGAAAATTGAAGAATGCAAAGAGTTGAAGCATATTATTGAAGATGATTTGGAGGATAAAAAATCCTCAAAGACATGCTTCCCAAAGCTAAAAACACTTGTTGTACAAAAGTGCAATGAGTTGAAATATGTCTTTCCAATCTCCATATGTAAAGAGCTTCCTGAGCTAAATTATCTGATCATAAGAGAAGCAGATGAGCTAGAGGAAATATTTGTAAGTGAAGGTGATGATAACGAAGTGGATATTCCAAATCTGAAAGTTGTAATATTTGAAAATCTACCATGCCTCTGTGATGCCCAAGGAATTCAATTTCAAGCTGTAAAACATCGTCTCATACAGAATTGTCAAAAACTCTCTCTGGCTTCAGCAATAACCGCAGACTTAGAAAATGATCTTATTGATTTATTTTTTCACGGTACACACTCTATCCAATATTTTTTAAAACTATTACATGTTGGTTGTAAATAATTACATATCATGTATTAATATTTACAGAAACGAAAACATGCCAAGGATTAGATTTCAGAATGATTTTCCTTTAAACTTCATCTCAAATTTTTCCTCTTTGATAAATTATACCATTTAGTTAAAGGATATAAACAATGGAAGCTTCTAAAGTATTTCTAAATTGTAAGAGCTCGTGGAGTGACCTATCAAATACAAACTTTAATTCTATATAAATGATAAGAGTGGTAAAATTTTAATTATAAGGCATATAGATAAACATTAGTGTACATCTTTGAACTTGAAAATGAGGATTTATAATTGAAAGTGGACAGTTTGATTATATTATTATGCTCATGAGGTAATCCCTCCAGTCAAATTTATAAGCAACTATTAATTTTTTAGGTTCATTAAATAACAAATGTATCTGGACTATATTATACTCCAGATACATAAGTTATTCAATGAACCTAAAAATAAAATATTTGCATATAAATATGACCGGTGGGAGTACTATAATGATGTTAATCGCTATTTTACTTTTCTATAGATTCTGAATTGTACGGGTATTTGAGGCCGCTATTCAACCATTTACGTGACTGACGTTAGGTTCATTAAATAACTGATGTATCTGGACTATATTATAGTCCACATACGTAAATGAACTTGGAAAAAGAATATTTTCTTATAAATGTGACCGGATGGAGTACTATAATGACGTTAATCGCTATTGTACATTTCTATAGATTTTCAATTGGACAAGGATTTGTGGCCGCTATTCATGCAAATACGTGACACGTCCAAAGGCCATGATACTTGTAATGAATATCCATGTTCAGAAATCCCTGAACTTGAAGCAACATCAGGACACAAGTTGACTTCTTCACAGGTCAATACTAATCTATTTATTCAAGCTAACAACATATGAATACAATCACCAACCCAATGTATTTGGATCAAACATTTTATTTTTTGTGCAGAAAGAAATGGAACAACCACTAGAGACAGGGCATGAATTTGTTGAAAATGTTCCTCAACAGGAGATGCCATCAGTACCAGTAATACCAACAAATTCAGAAGTAATGTGCAGGCCATGTCAAAGTCCCTTGCATATTACTCTCCAAATATACACATATTTACTAGTCTAAGCCTTTGCTAGTAATGAATTGCAGTGATAACTTAATATCACTAATTCATATGTTCTTATTACAGGAGTTGATTAATGAACAACATCCACTTGCAGCAACTGATGCTAGCGTCAAACCTTCTCAGGAAAATAATGTAATATAATACCACCTCATTTTGTATTAAAGATAAAAAAGAAACATTAAAAGATATAAATTTTACTTCAACTACTACTTAAAAATATGATGCAACTAATTTACATTTTCATGGTATGCAATCAGTTGGAGGGTTCAACGTCAGAAAATAATGTAGCATCAACTTTGTCCACCATTTTAGAAACAACAAGGAATGAGTTACCTATACAATTAGTTTCTCCTAAAAGAAAGGCATTTCCCTTTATTTTTCTTGTATTCTTTTTTACTCTTTTTCAATGCAGGAATTGACTTGTACTACAATCTTAAACTTCCATTTTTATTTTAAGCAGGGCATCGAATTAAGTGTTGAAGAAGGAACCAAATCAGCTAATGCCAAGACAATAACATCATCACCTCATTCAAAATCACTCAGTTCATCATTAGGTCAATTAGATACTTCTAAGCATAAAACAACTTCACAGGTGAGTTTATTTCATGTAACAAAGCTGTAAAATGAAAACGGTCTTCTGCTTACAAGTATTGTTGTTGTGTTTATAAGAATCAAGCTCTAAACAAATTTTGATATAATGAGAATAAAATGGAGTCTAATGCTTTTGACATTTGGATTCTTTGGTCTTCTATGTTTCTATTTTTTTTCTATATTGAAGTAGCCTATTTCAGACGAAAATATATATAGTGTAGGCCGATCCTATAAATATTAAGAATTCATGGTGATATCATACTTTTATTTGAATTTTGTAGGAAGATGGTGATGTCCAAATAGCCATAGCTTCTCCTCCAATTTCTATAACTAAGCCTGTTACCACTCAAGATGTTGATTTTAAAATCTGGCAGGAAACTAGCAAGACTAATGATCATCAAGGTGCAGACTCTTTGGATCGATCAAATATTAGTTACCTTATCACCTTTTTTGTTTTGACGTCGAACTCTCTTTTTCCCCACTTTTTGTTCAGTTTCTCTAAATGATAATTCTGCCGTAAGTTCAAATATCGAGGATCAGTTTCCTAAGGATGATGAATTTAGAGTTTCAGAACCTAAGCCCTGTCCTAGCAATAAGCTTCCTTTGCATCTTGAATTTCAAACTCCTTTAATACCTTCTGAAGGTATTTTCTACATTAAAAATACTTTTAAAGATTTTTGTTTTGTTTCTCACGAGGCTTAATTAATTTTTTCTTCATTATCAGGGAACTCTTCTCAAATAATGGAATAC
Organism: Medicago ruthenica; assembly: GCA_018208015.1. NCBI lineage: Eukaryota > Viridiplantae > Streptophyta > Magnoliopsida > Fabales > Fabaceae > Medicago > Medicago ruthenica. Next base: position 54,790,230 of record CM031373.1, read on the forward strand.
TCAAGTTCTCCTTCAATTGTCATGTGGGAGCTTCAGCAACTGGTCTCGGAGAATTACATGGATTACGAGAACTTGTCTTTGTTGACTGATTTCCTTGTTAAGCATCCTCAAGTTCTTTTAAAAGACACTTCACTGAGTAATAGATACAAGGGTTATGCCTACGGCTGTCTCGCTGAGCTGTTGCAATTTCTTCAAACCCATAGTGTGTTGGATGTGTTGGGTTCAAGTCGCTCTAAATTCGTTAAACTATTACAAGATGTGCGCAGCTTTGCTTTTGATAAGGCTTGGTTGGATAGTGTCGAAAGACGTGCATTGTTTTCCGATATACAAGTCTCTCAAGATGAATTTCAAAAACTGTTGGATTCCAAACAACAAGTCTCCAAGGAAGTTGAAGTGTTGCGTTTTAAGATAAACGTCTTAAGTCAAAATGTGGAAGATCTTAAGCATCAATTGACATCCTCTAAGACTGTTTTGAAGAGTATCATTCAAAAAGAGACACAAGTTTTAGAAACAAGGGCTGCTTTAAGTACCCCTCTTGGCTATTGACTATCATTCGATGTCGGAGCTTTTTATCATTTGCAATGAATTGCTATCTTATTCAATTTGTGTCTTTTAAAATTGTAAATTTGTTTTTACACATTTTTAAACTTCACTACAACGATGTTTCTCTTGATATCGGTTGAGCATATTAATTGGTCTCTTTTTGAAACACAGACATTATGGCGTGTCTAAATCACATATTGAGTAGTATTGGATACTTGTTAGCGTATTTAAATAATTTGGTTTCTCTTCTTGATAGCTAGCGTTTAAGGGGTACTCAATTACGTTGGTGCTTATCAGAATTCTCTTTTCTCATTTATCTAATTTTAACTTTGTGATACTATTTTCTTACTCTTATTTTATTTATTGTGTTAAAGAGCGTAGTGGTGAAACTAACACTCTATGGAAGGAGAAGAGATGAATTGCGAGTTTGAATTTCTGCCCTATTACACCTAATGTCTCAATAGCGTTTTAACATATCAGCTGCACTTACATGACTTTGTTATTCTTATTTTTATGCATGTGTTTATTTCTCATCCGTTTATTGTTGGGATTGAGTGGAAACATGGATCACATTCTTATTTTGAAAAGACTCGTGTTGGTAAATAATAACTCGAGAGTCGAAAGTATCTTTTGTCTCAATGAAGTAAATGAATAGCAAATGAACTTAGATCTAAAACACATTGAGTTACATGTTCTGCCTATGATGACGGGTCTTTTTGTAGGTCCCAAAAATTCACTTGCCCTCAATAACCTTACGTTCATAAAAATCTTGCGATGTAAAAAGTTGGAAATTATTTTCTTCACTTCTATATCAATTTGCCTACCACATCTGATTACTCCAAGAATAGAAGATTGTAAAGAGTTGAAGCATATCATTGAATCTGATTTGAAGAATAATAAAATGGCAAATTCTTTTTCTTCAAAGACATGCTTCCCAAACCTACGAACACTTGCTGAGCTAAAGTTAAATATTCTAAAGTGAAGTTGAGATTCCAAATCTGAAATTGTAGTATTTGTCAACCTATCAAGGCTCTGTCATGCCCAGGGAATTTAATTTCAAGCTATAAAATATCATTTTGTACAAAATTGTCAAAATCTCTCCCTACCTTCAGTATCAACAGCCAAAATCAGCCCTTGGCTTTCAGAATTTAAGTTTTGGTGAAGGTACACAATATACCCGACATTTTTCCTAACTATTACATGTTTGTTGTAAATAATACATATCATGCAGCAATAACATATTTATGCTTATTTCTTTTGATGCTTCTCAGAATTTGTGAATGTGCGTGTCATACAAATGCACACTACTAAGAAGTCCATTGAAATATCGTGACATGTATCTGTCACTTTGAATATGAATATATATCATTTCTCAAAGATTTTTAAAAATATGTGACTTTAATTATTGTTTTTGAAATATACTCATTTCTGTTGAAATATATATTATGATGGCAACAAATTCATAAAGTTGTTTAATCTTTACCTTCCATTTCTATGCGTCTCTTGGTTGTCCAGAATATATTCATATAGATTGAAAATCCAAATGCAGAAACGACTAAAGATTTTGCTGCTGGAATTGAAGTTCAAGCAGCGTCCGAACATTGGTTGTCTTCTCCACAGGTGAATACCAATCTATTGATTCAAACTTACCACAACTGAATTCAATTACCATGACAATGTCTTTAAATCAAACATGCTATTTTTTTGTTCAGATAAAAATGAAACAAACACCAGAGACATGGTCATGTCAAAATTACTTGGATTTTCAATGGTCTAAGACCGTAGTTAGTAATAAAAAAGGCAGCACTAAAACTCCCACATACGTAGGGTTCTGGAAGGGATCCCAACATTTGGGATATTTTCAGAAATTTTGGTGGCCAAGGGAGAATCTAAAATTTGGACCTTAACTAATAAGTATATATAAAATTCAAATTTCTAAAATGTGAAAATAATTTTCTTGAAGATGATTTTTGAAATGAACGGTATTTTAATCAATAAAAATAATATATATCATTACTAGTGGTAAAAAAAAAATTAATTAAAGAAATAAATAGTTTTGTTTTGTTTTACGGGTCAACAAGTCTACCAATGCCATTTCTATTCCAAAACATCACATATAACCATAAAAAAAAAAAAAACATAACAGAGCCTTTGTTTCTTCTCCTCCCTCCCGTACCCCATTTTCCTACCCAGTTTCTCCATTAATCTCATTCCTTCTCCACCTATTCTACTTTTCTTTTACATTTTCTCATCACAATTCCTCCAATTATCATCATATGTTCAATATTCATTGTGAATTCAAGCTTGAATGAGAAGTGGAAATACCCAATCATGGAGGGTTTGATTTTTGGTGTTCCTTGAGGTAAAATTATATGATTCATAGAATGTATAAGTGATATCTAGCTGTGATGAGTAGTAGAAACTAGTATATGTAGAATAATTTAGATTTTCATAGGTTCCTTTTAAACCCCAAGTCTAGAAGATTGGGGGTTTATCAAATTATTTTATCTATTGTTAAATTAGTCTTAAATAAGTTTTCTCAAAAGTTAAAATGATTGTATAATGTTCAGATCCGGTGGAAATCGCTCCGGTGACCGTTCCGGAAGGCATTGCTAGGAACATGGACTTGAATCTTTATAGTTGTGAGTAGCTAATTTACCTTGTGACAAGTTTTCTAAGTTATAATTTTATTTATGGGAGAAACAACTTATATTTTATTTGGAAAAAAATAAAAGTATCACATTTCATTCAAAATATGTTATTGGCTTTTAAATAATAAAGACGAGATTTTAATGGTTATGCAAAGTAATGAGAGTGAATAATTTTTACAAGATTTATGTGATAATGTGAATGAAATTTTATATGATATCAATGTTAAGAAAGTGTTGATCATATGAATTGATTTTAGCAATAAATCATTTTAAAACTATGTTTTGATTTTTTATTGAAAACTTCCTATCTGTTTGCTGCAACGAAGAGATAATGCAGCCTATGAGTAACATGCACATAGTAAATTATAGATAATCTCTGTTTGCTGCAACGAAGAGACAATGCAGCCTATGAACTAAATTGTTCATCGTATACCGTTCGCCACAACAAAGAGATAATGTGGTCTAAAGATAATTATCGTTCGCCACAAGGAACAGATAATGTGGTCTAAATATAATTACCGTTCGCCACAACGAAGAGATAATGTGGTCTAAATATAATTACCGTTCGCCACAACGAAGAGATAATGTGGTCTATGTACACATAGTAAAACGTAAAGTTAGTGATATGAAACTTTAAGTCAAAAATGTGAAATACTTGTTTCTATGAAAATCTCAAAGTTTACAAAAGAGTTTTAACATAAAACTTATATCTAATTTATAAAATTAGTTTTATTTCGTATAATTTTCTTATACTCTTTATTTTTTTGTGTTCGTGCGAATTATTGTTTCTCCTTCCCGTTTACTTGGTATTTTATGCTCTCACTGAGTCTATGTGACTCACCCCCCTTCTTTCATTTTTTTTTTTCAGATTCAGAAGTTGATGGATAAGTCTCTCTTGATAATTGTAGATAGTTCAAAGCGTTTGCTCCTTTTTAGTAGGCCTCTATCTCTAGTAGTTGTCATTATGCAATGACTTCAGTATGGTGCAACTATATTTGGGTTAGGATATGTTTGATATTTTGGGCTCTATGTAGTATAATGTTTCACTTGTATGTAGCTATCATTTTTTTTTGAAGATATGAAAACAATGGAATATGGGTAATGTAAATACTATTGGATGATATTTTGCTGTGAATATAAAACAGGGATATGTAAATATTTTGGAAATGTTGGAAAAACAAAGGAAACTCTATCGAATTTTTGGTAGATCGTGTATTAGTAAAAATATGCATATTTTAAGTTAGGCTTGCCAGACTTAGATTATTGTTTAATGAATATTAGTCTGTGCGCCGGTCATGGCCATTAATAGGGTTATGACAAAGTTGGTATCAGAGCCCGGTTAATAGGTCCTTTAGCTGCATTGTCTGGGATTTGTTATAGAATTTTGTTTGTAATTTGTACCCGGGCACAACTTACAACCACGAAGCTATGACAGTCCGTTATCATACTGAAGTCATTTATTTAGGTCCACGTAATCATGTCTCGTCTCTAAATTCAATTTTTGTCTCAGGTGTCACGACCTGACCTCTAGCCGTGACCGGCTCACAGACTGATACCTAAAGTCTGGCCAGCCTAACACAAACCAAACTTGACAAATACAAAAACAAATATCTTTTGAATACCAGTACACTGTGAAATTTCGACACTTTAAAAACTAGAACCCTGTTTACAAACATATGTCATCAGCCAGAATATGATAGACATCATGTCTAAGGTTATACATCCCAGTTTAAAAGTATTCTTGTACTCAAATAGTTGCAGATACACCGATGACTCAAGATAATTATATACAAAAGAGTATTTCATCAAGAAGTGAAGGCCTACCAAAAGAGTGACGTTGCTGGATCTTTAATCTTCTAGAAACTTACACTCAGTTGACTGTAAATCTGGAAAAATGTAAGATGAAGGGGTAAGTCACAAAGACTTAGTGAGAAGACAACAACAACTACCAGCTAGAAGGGAAACACACAAAGGCACGAATAATTAACTTTCTCAAATCTAATATCAATTTACAAAACTAGTATTCGTATAAAATCCAATTAATCCGCAATTGTTTGTACGCATAAAAATTCACACATTTGTAAATACTTCCAATCAAATAAGATTATTTCAAAAGAAAATCCAATATCATAAAGAGGTGAAAATCCAATATTGTAATTAAATTATTGATGAAAATTATAATAAAACCTTTAAAGAAAGTATAGAAAACTCAATTTAGTGAAAATAATCAAAACGGGTGAATCGGGAACTAGCTCCATCTCGTTGATAGCTCTTTCATAGTAGAATGGTCTTTCTCGTATTCGTAGCTCCATCTAACGGATAGCTCTTTTCTCTCGACTCAAAACAAAACGTAAAACAATTTTAATTAGGGAGTTTACATCTCGCTGATAGCCCTCTCCTCCTAATGGTGGCCTTTCCATAGGGGCGGCTCCATCTAACGGATTAACTCTACCTAACCGAAATCACATAACTAGGTGCACCTAGGTCGTCATCATTATAACCGCGATTTTTAAAACACAATTCTCAAAACAAATATCTAAAACCATCTTTCACAACAAATCGAAACTTACGTCACAATATTTACCGTCAAAACTCAAGTGAAAATTTACTACTTATAACAATAAGTCCAAATCCAAATTCAACCCAAATCCAATTCGCGTGCATATTAATATCAAATCCTTTCAAAAACGTGTATTTCAAACCATGCTTTACAACGTATGAAAACTAGTGCCAAGATACAAGAAATCAAATTTCAATTCCTAAATCCACTACTTTATAAATCATTAGTAAGTTCAACTTGAGCATATACTAATATCGATCACTTTAAAAAAAAAATAACGATGATAAAGAAAAATATTCAAAGGTTGTGTTTCCCCGTTTTAGTAAATACTTTGACATAGAAAATAAACAAACTACCAATAATAACAATAATAATAAAATATGCGATAATGATCGTTATCAACTCACAGTTATGAAGAATCAACTAAATTGGCTCTGTAAAAACTCCCGGAGCCGCAACCAAAGCAACAACTATCAGCTCTAGTGTTTATTGAGGAATCAAACAATTTTGCTGGTATCTAGAGATGAAGAAAGAACACTAATTCTGCAGAAAATACAGCAACATTTCCATTCTCTTTTGCCCTTCTAAATGCACGAATTTTGGTCTCTAAACCTTTGTTCTAGTTCCAACATTCAAGTATTAACCTTTCTCTAGCTTCCTTCAAGTTTACAGCTGCCAAATCAACTCCTAAATATCATATGAAAGGGATCAATTTAGACCCCAAAGACAGAAACGAAATTGAGGTTGGCTTGTGTATTTACCCAAGAAAATTCAGTTAGCAAATTCTTCTCCTTTTTCTAGAGCACTAACCCTAACTCAAAATTTATATCTTAGAGCACTTGTAGAATTTGGGGGTAACTTTGCTTGAATATGAAATCTTTCTCATGAGGGTATGATTTCTAAAAAGAATTTGGTGATTCAAAGAAAAGAAGAGGAAAAATGGAAGAAGGGTGTAGAAGAGTGTGGAAACTGAGAAGGATAGAAGTGGTAGAGTGAGAGGGGTTAGAAGGAAAAAAAAAATTAGAGGGGAGAAAGTAGTCACGTGTGTATTGGTTAGTTGAGTTTTTTTTTTTATATAACTTTTTTAGTTTTTTTTTAATAATAATAATCATGGAAACATTGTGTTTCATTCTTTCCCCCTTATGAAAATTCGTCCTCGAATTTTAGCCACTTCAATACTTGATCGTAATTATTAATTTCTACAGTGTTATGCATTCTCAATTAGATATAATGCATCTCAACCACAACAAATCAATCAAATTTCCACATGCTCCTAAGTTTATACATGCAACATTCTTCCTAATTTAAAGATTAGGTATCACATACTCATCTAATCTAAAGCATAACCAATTCAATCAAACAAACAAATCAGAATACAACATCTATCATTAAATTAATTAAATTTAAATCAAGGTTAATATCAAGTTCATGTGACAAACTACACACATTGATCAAATATTTTGCCCAAACGATTAAACTTTCAATTTATAGTTCCATCCAAATATAATTTCAAACAAACACCAACTTATGCCCCACTCTAAGGTCACTATAAGTAAAACCCCTTGCCGGTTGAATGAAAGCAAATCCTTTCATTGATATTCTAAAGTTCTATAAATTGCAATCCTGAACAACTACCACAAAATCTACTCAAAGCCAACTTTGTGAAATAAGTTGATTCAATTATTTTTTATTTTTATTTTTTTGCACCATGTTGAGACAGTAAAACATATCTTTGATCTCCAAAAGAAAAGTAAAGCATACGCAAAACGGGTGGTAAATGAGTGATAATGATTTCAAAAAAAATATTAAAAACTTCAAAAGAAAAAATATATTAATATAATCTAGTCTAAACACAAGCCATGCTAAGGTTAAATTACAACAGAACAGGTTCACTGCTAAAGTAGCAAAGTCAATATAACATTCAAACTAAATACCAATGATTTTCAATAGTTAACTAATGAGTTCGAAAATTTAAAACAATGCTAGACAGAGTTAAGAGTAGACATGGTTTAGGTTGACTAGATTTAAAGAAATTTTAGATTGAAACCACTAAAATTGGTTGATTTGGATTGGACCACCAAGTTTAACATGCTAGTTGTGAAAATGCATCAAATCTATGATAAATCCAATCAAAGAAGCATTAAAATGTATTCATAAATTCTATCTTTAGATAATCTTAAAACTTGAAATAGAAAAGCAACTGAAAGTGGAAAGAAAAAGAAAAATGAAAAAAACCTACTATGATTTGATTCAATTGACAAGTACATTTACAATTCCAAGTTGAAGGAGCTATAACAGGTATCAATAACTAAATTGAATTTGATTCAATTGAAATAAACATTGGGCTACTGGTTACCTCTTTATTCTCTAACATGTTCTTTCTACCTAATTAGATAACACTCTAAATTTTAAGCCAATAAATAAATATATAAAGTAATCAAAACAGAGTTTATCAAAGTTAAAAATGTCCAAATTCATATTAATAACTAATGTTCCAGGATTTAACATTATGCAAGACTAGTAAAGGTTCTGCACAAAATTACACAGATATGGAACAAAAAGACTGAAATCAGATGTGTAAAATTCTACCACATTTCATTAGATAGATAGACAGACAAACTTCCATGTGTGGATTATGGATTGTATGCTAAAGTTGTGAGGCCTAGACTACTTGCCACTTTCAAAATCACGAAGCAGTAAATGATCTACAGTTTATACCATGCCATACACACACATGTATATATACAACAAGTTTGTGGTCAACCAAAGCATACTGATATGCAATCTTGTCTATCTGGTAAAGACATTCGTTCCATATTGTAGTTTAAAAATAAGAGGACCAAAATAAAAATTGACAACTAAAATATACACTTGTGAATGACTAAGAACATTTGGAATTAAAAAAAAAACAGCTAATCTTTATGATATCCCAATAAGATTATGCTCTTTGCAAGTGGATTTTAAATTGAACCAAAACCACATTTGTGAATGTTCTGTAAGACAAGATATAATAGAGGGACAATACTTCCGACTAAATCATCATTTTATTTCAGTGTATTCTAGTATGAGATACATGTAAAGAGGATGTCATACACTGTCATAGTAGATACTACAACAACGAAATTCCATCCAATAAAAGGAGCCATCACTGACATAAACAAAAAGGTAACACCAAAGGTTCATATTTTGATTAACACCAGAGATTCTTACTGTAATATCCCGCTTAGATGTAACTGTTATCAGTAATAGAGAATTAATACGAAAGCAATGGCAATTTTGTAAATTGGGAAGGAAAGAATATTTAAGGTAGGAGGCTAAGATATTTTGCCATTTTCCTCTCACCATTCTCTCTCTAAACAAGTCTGATTTCTCTCCTCTCTCTCTAGAATTTCGACCTCCTCCACCTCTCACTAATCCATCAAAAATTTCATCCAATTCTTGTGAGAATTCTTGCTAGCAAGCTTAGTTTTGGGAGTTTAGAACAAGGGGAAGTAAAAGGAGAAACAAGGAATGATCAAGAAATACAAGCTAGGGTTTGGAATTCAGAACTTAGCAAGCACCAATCAAGGCTTAGGTGAGCTCCACTAAGTTTTATACCCATTTAGGGGTAAATTTTGAGGTTTATGAGGAAAGGTTTTATATGATGATTTTGCCTAGATTTGCATAATTTAGTTTCCCTATAGTTAATACATGATATGATATGATCTTATATGTTGAAAACCTTTGATTTTGATGTATAAATACTGGTTGGACTGTGTTTTGGTTGAAAACTCGTTTTTGAACTTTCTGGAACAGCTACAGGGCCTGGCCATACTGGTTTTGTCATGCCACGACAGAATCCATCGTGCCATGATCATAGAGATCAGGCAGCCATCGTGCCACGACAGATGGCTGGCGTGCCACGAAAATTCCAGCAGGCCACCCCCATTTTGAAATGTGTTTTTAAGGCCAGAAACCATCCGCACAGTGTCAGTATGTCTTTATGCATTCATGAATGGAAGAATGGATTATGGTTTATCTTGTATTAGCATGAGAGTGGGGTTAGAAACTTCACATACCCTTGAGGATTAACCTCACTAAGAATTCAAGAATCAATTATGACAATGGGTAGAATTACCTATAGACTTTAGACAAGCTTAGGGACTTAGTTCCCAACCTTTAGATAATGGCTTATGAGAACGATAAGTCAAGAACCTTTGATAGGTTAATGAGATTAGAAGGTACTCATCATGTACTAAGCACAAGAAAATGATTCCATATTCAAAGTTTAGAACCTTTTATAGGTTAAACATTCAAGAATAATTTATGAAGGATAAGAACAAGTTAAGATTATTTTACAAGATTATGTTGACGTGTTCATCAGACTCCGGGATACACCGGATGGGATTTCTCAGAAAGGGCTATCCACACGTAAGTTAAAAGATTAAGCATGTCCAGCAGGCTCCGGATTATGTCGGATGGGACTTCACCGAGAGGGTAGTCCACATGAAAAGTTAAGTTGTGTCCAGCAGGCTCCGGATTATGCCGGATGGGACTTCTTCGAGAGGGTTGTCCACACAATGATAAGAGGAGTCCAGTGTTAGCCTGATATGATAGGAATTTCACCGGTATGATGGGAGATGTACTTCGGGGTTACTCCACCCGGATGCACTCCGTAAAATGAACCAAGATAATGTAATGTTTGTTCAACGCTAACTTCTAACTTAAGATTAAGAAAAATGAATATGTAAATGTATATTATGTTAAGAGGAAAGACATGAAGCGATCCTAGTTTTCCCTTGATCGCGAAATATGTAGAGAATGACGGCGATCATAGGTATCCCCAAGATTGCCAAAGTTAGTGCATGGCGACCCTAGGTACCCCGAGGTTGCCAACAGTAGGTTGGGCCGGAGCTCACTGAGACATTATGCCTCATCCCTTTCCTTCTGGTGCAGGTTCACAGGTAGCACGACGCAAAGGTAAAGAGCAAGTTTTGGATTGATCGTGCTGACTTCTTTGTTTATGAATATTTGTATTCAAATGGTGTAACATGATGTATATTATCAAGAATGTGTTGTATTGGATTTCAGATTGTATTTATGACTCAAGTTATGTATAATGAAAAGTAAACTTTCTGTATTGTATTTAATGTATTCAATACGAAATTTTAACACTCGTACGAGATCCTAGGCAATATCAATATGGGTGCTACACTTACACTCTCTTACATGATGATTTATTTAACTGTCTAAATGCAACAAACCTACGAGTAAAACTATGAAGGATGAAATAAAAAATCATAGCAATAACAGTATGCTACTTTATGTTCAAAGAAAAAATTACCTAATACAAGCCACAACTTGAGAAAAAGACGTAAATTATCATTCTTATAAGTTAAAATCACAATAAAATAACAATTTTGATGCACAAAAACAATCTGAATCAAAACCAGCAATGTCATATATAATCTCATGAATGGAGGGCATAATACTAATCCAGATTATCATGCATGTTTTCTTCTAATCTACCTCGTCAAAAACAGAAAGAAAAAAAAAAAAAAACTACATTACTTCCACACACACCACACATATCCATCTGCCCAAGATTATATATTAAAATGAATAGGAGAAACTTAACTTAGTTCAAAACTAGTTATAACACTCACTCATAGATCAGAACCTTAAGAATGTGAAGTGCCACAAACATTTGATTCAGACGATGCAGCAGTGAACATAAACCAAACTTTTAACTAAAATGATACTCATACAAGATTAATTCTAAAACCTATGTAGTACTGACACTCGAGATTAAAAGTATGTCTGATGGTTGACACCTACACATTTGGTTAAATTCAATCACTTTCATTTTCTCAAATAATTATAACATAGTCAATGTTGTATCTAATGTATATGCATATGTTTCATAGTCTAACACCCCTCAACATCAATACATAATATAAAAATAGCAAGTTGTTATCAAAATCAGATAAACAAATATATATACACTAATAAATCATACAACATTTGAAAAAGTGTCGGTATGAATCAGGAAGAAGATTTTCTAGTTCTCAAAAGAATATTATTCATTCTAACTCCACTCAGTAACATTACTAGAACTAACCAACCTATAATTCCCAAACAATCTCATAACCTCTCTCGCCTCATTGGCTGTACACTCCCCAACAAGAACAAAACACCATTCCTAACTACTCTCTCAATCTCAGCCGCAAATCTCGCAAGAAACAACACCTCATCAAATCTTGCAGTGAAACCAAAATCAAAAGCATCGTCAAAGAAAGACAAATTATGCGGATCAGCTCGGCTAACAAGAGGGGGAGAGTCTAACAACTCGATGTTGGTAACGTCCTAGACACCGAGACGCTGTAATGTCATGACTTCATGACCAGCACCGGCGAAACGCATATGATTTAAATGAAAAAAAAAAAAAACATTTTCACTTTAGATACATACTCTCAAGATTGCAAAGACACTTAAGGTGCATTTATGTCAAATAGTAAAACTTCAATTCAGTAATCAAACTCGGTCCATTTCTTCTTTTTTTTTTTTTAAAGGTGAAATATATAAGGAAATGAGGGAGGAAGGAAGATGAACACTAACTGAACCAAGAAAATCCAGGAACTCAATGGATTTCTCCATGAATACCAATAAGGTATCACATGGTTTAGAGACAAATCGACAAAAGAAAGGTGAGACAAATCAAAGGCACGATGAGATCATAGCTTTGGACAACAAGTGAGACTATCATAGAGTGATAATAGCTTCTTTTAAGTAAATGGTGCCCGGGTTCACAATTTACTAGCAAGAACCTATTATTACTCTATGTCTGCAGCTATTAGGACCTACAACCGGGCTCTGATACCAACTTTGTCACGACCCGACCTCTAGCCGTGACCGGCGCACAGACTGACACCTAAAGTCTAGCAAGCCTAACACAAACCAAACTTGACAAATACATAAACAAATATCTTTTGAATACCAGTCCACTGTGAAACTGAAATTTATTAGAAATTCTGACAGAGTAACTTCTGTATTTTCGACATTTTAAAAACTAGAACCCTGTTTACAAACATATGTCATCAGCCAGAATATGATAGACATCATATCTAAGGTTATACATCCCAGTTTAAAAGTATTCTTGTACTCAAATAGCTGCAGATACACCGATGACTCAAGATAATCATATACAAAAGAGTATTTCATCAAGGAGTGAAGGCCTACCAAAAGAATGACGTTGCTGGATCTTTAATATTCTAGAAACTTACACTCAGTTGACTGTAAATCTGGAAAAATGTAAGATGAAGGGGTAAGTCACAAAGACTTAGTGAGAAGACAACAACCACTACCAGCTAGAAGGGAAACACACAAAGGCACGAATAATTAACTTTCTCAAATCTAATATCAATTTACAAAACTAGTATCCGTATAAAATCCAATTAATCCGCAATTGTTTGTACGCATAAAAATTCACACATTTGTAAATACTTCCAATCAAATAAGATTATTTCAAAAGAAAATCCAATATCATAAAGAGGTGAAAATCCAATATTGTAATTAAATTATTGATGAAAATTATAATAAAACCTTTAAAGAAAGTATAGAAAACTCAATTTAGTGAAAATAATCAAAACGGGTGAATCGAGAACTAGGTCCATCTCGTTGATAGCTCTTTCCTACTAGAGTGGTCTTTCCCGTAGTGGTAGCTTCATCTAACGGATAGATCTTTTCTCTCGACTCAAAACAAAACGTAAAACAATTTCAATTAGGGAGTTTACATCTCGCTGATAGCCCTCTCCTCCTAATGGTGGCCTTTCCATAGGGGCGGCTCAATCTAACGGATTAACTCTACCTAACCGAAATCACATAACTAGGTGCACCTAGGTCGTCGTCATTATAACCGCGATTTTTAAAACACAATTCTCAAAACAAATATCTAAAACCATCTTTCACAACAAATCGAAACTTACGTCAAAATATTTACCGTCAAAACTCAATTGAAAATTTACTACTTATAACAATAAGTCCAAATCCAAATTCAACCCAAATCCAATTCGCGTGCATATTAATATCAAATCCTTTCAAAAACGTGTATTTCAAACCATGCTTTACAACGTATGAAAACTAGTGCCAAGATACAAGAAATCAAATTTCAATTCCTAAATCCACTACTTTATAAATCATTAGTAAGTTCAACTTGAGCATATACTAATATCGATCACTTTAAAAAAAAAATAACGATGATAAGAAAAATATTCAAAGGTTGTGTTTCCCCGTTTTAGTAAATAATTTGACATAGAAAATAAACAGACTACCAATAATAACAATAATAATAAAATATGCGATAATGATCGTTATCAACTCACAGTTATGAAGAATCAACTAAATTGGCTCTGTAAAAACTCCCGTAGCCGCAACCAAAGCAACAACTATCAGCTCTAGTGTTTATTGAGGAATCAAACAATTTTGTTGGTATCTAGAGATGAAGAAAGAACACTGATTCTGCAGAAAATACAGCAACATTTCCATTCTCTTATCCCCTTCTAAATGCACGAATTTTGGTCTCTAAACCTTTGTTCTAGTTCCAACATTCAAGTATTAACCTTTCTCTAGCTTCCTTCAAGTTTACAGCTGCCAAATCAACTCCTAAATATCATATGAAAGTGATCAATTTAGACCCCAAAGACAGAAACGAAATTGAGGTTGGCTTGTGTATTTACCCAAGAAAATTCAATTAGCAAATTCTTCTCCTTTCTCTAGAGCACTAACCCTAACTCAAAATTTATACCTTAGAGCACTTGTAGAATTTGGGGGTAACTTTGCTTGAATATGAAATTTTTCTCATGAGGGTTTGATTTCTAAAAAGAATTTGGTGATTCAAAGAAAAGAAGAGGAAAAATGGAAGAAGGGTGTAGAAGAGTGTGGAAACTGAGAGGGATAGAAGTGGTAGAGTGAGAGGGGTTAGAAGGAAAAAAAAATTAGAGGGGAGAAAGTAGTCACGTGTGTATTGGTTAGTTGAGTTTTTTTTTATAACTTTTTGAGTTTTTTTTAATAATAATAATGATGGAAACATTGTGTTTCATCAGGTTGGGATGCCGCCTCGAAATAGGTCTACTAGAAGGGCAGCTCCTAATGCGGTACCCACTCAACCTCAACCTGGAGCCTCTAGAACTCGGAGGCGTGGTCGGCGCCGTATTCAAGTAAGACGTGGAGGGCCTGGTGTTATCCCTGAGGTTGAGGTCCCTAGAGCAAGACGTGGAAACCCCATGATAGTTCAATTAGCGGCTGATGTGCAAAATGTTCAACAAGTAGTACAACAAATAGCGAATAGATTTGGAGAACAAAGACAACCACAAGTTGAACAAAACCAAGTAGATTCTGAGCATAGTCAAGAAGTAGTGAAAGAAGAGCAACCTCTTGTTCACCCTAGAGTGACTGAAGTTTCTTTGACAAGTTTCATGAAGTTGAATCCTCCAATGTTTATTAGTGGTTCAGATGTTCAGGAGGATCCACAAGCCTTCTTAGATGAGGTGTCATGGTTATGTAAAGGTTTGGGTTGTTCTTCAGTTGGAATGGTGGAATTGGCTGCATTTCGCTTACGTGATGTAGCTAGAGGGTGGTATGAAACCATGATCTTTGCTAGACCGGCGGGTTCACCTTCACTGGAATGGGATGAATTCGCTCAACGATTTTTATCTCATTTTCTACCACAAAGTGTTCGGGACAACAGAGCAAAAGAGTTTGAGACCCTGGTGCAACATGATCAGATGACAGTAATGGAGTACAACATACAATTTATGCGACTTTCTAGATATGCACCGCATTTGGTGGCCACAGAACAATTGCGAGTTCAAAGATTTGTAGATGGTTTGAAGAATTATTTGTTTAGGGCTATTGTAGGACATGGGGATATGACATATGAGCAAGCTTTAAATAGGGCTTTGACTATTGAGTGGGGTAATAGAGACAGAGGTGGGACTTCTCGTGATACACGCAAGAGGTCTCATTCTGATGCATCTCACGGTGTCCATAAAGGTCTTGTTGGTGAAGGTTCTAGGAATGATGTTAATCAAGGACGTCGGGGTCAACAAGGACAACGACATCCACAAACTACTCAAGGTAGTCACACAGCTAGCTCAGCTCATAGTCGAGGAACTACACAACATCAAGTTAGGAAGGAACCAGATAAAATCTTCATTTCTTACATTTTAGGAAGGAACCAGATATATGCCCCCACACAAAAATAGACTAGGTTGTCTTAATTATCGTTTTTGTTAATGTATTTTGTTTCTGTATGCTTAGTGTTGCGCTCTTTTTTCCTTCACCTGGTTTTATCCCATTGGGTTTTACAGGTAAGGTTTTTAATGAGGCAGTTGTATCACACTCTTATTCACTTGGGTATTGATTGGACTAGTCCCCTCAAGTTGTTTCTAATTTCTCAATGATAGGTGGTAGGATTGGGGTGCCAACATCGTTGGATCTCTTTTTTACTATCTGATGCTTTTACACTATTTTTTTGTTATAAGAGAATGATATACCCACGAAAAAAAAATTGAAACAGCTTTTAGGAAAAATAAATTTGAAAATAGTTTTTCTATAGTAGAGGTAAATAACCATTTTATGAAGAAAATAACTTGCCATCACCAAAAAAAAACTATCACAAAAACCAAGTCTTAAAACTCATTTTAAGTAACATTTAGTAACTAATTAGTGCATTAAAAAACCTTTCATAGAATTGATAGAATTCCCCTTTAAAGAGGTGCAAGAAAGTATAAACATGGCTACCATTTGAGAAAACAATTACCAATTTTTCACATCGCATGATTTTTAATCTTGCAAGGTTTTGGAGGGAAAATGATTTTTTGGGACCAACAAAAACGCATGTCATCATAGGCAGAACATGCAACTCAATCCGTTGCAAATCTAAGTTCATTTCTTGTCCCCTTACTTCATTAAGACAAAAGAAACTTTCTACTTTGGAGTTATTTTTTACCATGAGTGTTTTCAAAGCGCGAAAGTTCTCCATGTTCCCACTCAATTCCTGCAATAAATGAAAGGGAAATAAACTTGTGCATGAAATAAGAGTAATTATGTCCGTAAGGCCTAGTTCGATTGGCAAGGCCGACATTAATAACACTTTCATCCGGATTCGAACACAAGATCTCAACATATTTTGATATTGAAATGGAATAATTAAGAACAATGATGTCACATATGTAAAGAGGGGTGGGTACCTTGATGGTTGTACCAATTTCTTGAGATATTGAAACGGAATAATTAGGAACGCTGAAATCACCAATAGATCTAATATCAACCTTGGAGCATTCAATTAGTTTAAATTCTGTCAAAGCTGGCAACGTTGTGCGATAGTTTTTGGTACACATGCCGATTAAACTTGGGAGATTACAAAGCTCGAGACATTCTAAAATTGGAAGATGAAGGTGGATCACCTCATTCTGGTTTTGATGATCATCGCTAGCATTAATAATGTGTCCAAATATGTATATCAATTTCTCACAATTTTCAATGTAGAGCTCTTTCAGTTTTGGGAAGACATTGCCCCAGCTACTACCATCTCCAATGTCTACTATTATGTGCTCTAATTCATCACAATTTTTAATAGTCAAGGCCTCCAATGACAATTTTGATGCAATTGACATCATAAACACTGATTTTATCTTTGGAAGGTTCATCAGTTCTATCACTTTAATATTGCACACGGTATGTGATGATATTGATCTTGAAAGACATTGAGCAGGATAATTTGAACTTGATACCTATAATATAATCCAAATGAAAAAGAACATCAATCAAACCAAACAATCTCTTTCAATTAAAGATGAGCTTACAGTTTTAGTATGCATATAACTGAACAGAATAAAAACACAAGTCCTATATTTTTTTTTTTTTTGCAAAAAGAAAATATATTAAATAAAAAGAAAAAGATACAAAGACTGGGGGGACATAGGACCTGACCCAGGAAAACCCAAACGGGAATACATCGTGATAAATCAGCCTAAGTGGAACAACTCCAATCTATCCTAACAAAAATTCACTAATCACAGGCGCAACCCAGCGAACCCGCGTACGGGCGCGAAACCAGGTTACAAAAAATAATGAAAAGTGAACATATGTAGAGAACAGATAGAGTGTAATTATGGCGAATGGATCGACCGCCAACACGGAAACATCCAAGTGCCAACAGCTCCCTGAACAACAGCAAGCATAAAAGCTCTTTCGAGCAAACAACGCGTAAGAACTTAGATCAAGGGATGAATCCAATACGTCAGTAACCAGACCCTTTCGGGTTTACGATTGCTCTTTCGAGCATAACAGTCCGATAACAATCATAAAGATTGAAATGGATAAGATGACAGTACCGGAGGGGAGGCAATCCTAAAGTCTTGAAACCTGCAGATCTCAACAGACCTGGAACATCAGAGAATCAAAAACAGGAACACCAAACCAACCGGTTTCAAATAACAGCAAAAAGGTCGCATCTGTTACCGCCTGAAGTCTCTGATCTGAAACACAAAAACATAAAAACAAACAATACAACAAAACAGTACAAGCAAAAACGATACAAACACACAACCAGAAGACAAAAGAACACAACACAACGGTGCAGACAACGGCCAGCTAGCGACCCAACGAGATCTCACATAAAACTCCACGGCAAAAACCGAACAGAACCCAAACCCAAACACAACCGGCGCGGCCAAAAGAAGCTCAAAGCCGGAAACACACAAACCAGCAAGGCTCACGCAGTCCCGGAGGAGCAGATCAGCCAAACAGTCAGTAACTCAGATCTGGGTTCACGATCCGCCTTGTTCCTTGCAAACAGCGACGACCCAAAGGACGACGACGGAGAAGGATTTGGTCCCTAAACTATCATTCTCTCATCAATTTGGTCCCTCAAATTTTACGATGGTTACCAATGTGATTGAGCAGTCTTGTGAATAAATATAAGATAAGAAACATATGGTATCTATTATAAACAGAAATTATCAAAAGTTAACATGAAAGTACAAGAAGGTTACCATAGAGATTGAGCAGTCTTGTTGATCATCAGAAACCAATGGGATTTTTGAACTTGTGGTGCCCTTCAATTTGTATCTATGACAACATATATGGCTCCAAGAGAATATATTGGATTTTATAGGCTCCAGTTCTGTTTGTGGCTTGGAAATGGAATTAGATGACCCTTTAATGGATGAAGGCATGGAATGATGAGATTTTGGAATTATGTCGATGAAACTTGGCAAATCATGAAGCTCCAATTCTTTTAGTGACGCGAGTTCGACATCTTGGTGCTGGCCAAATATGTATTTCAGCTTATCACAGTGTTCTATTGTGATAGCTTCCAGTAACAAAAGATCTTTAGCAGAAAGAAGTGGAAGTATAAATTGTAATTGGGGACATCTCTTAATATTGATAACTTTCAGCTTTGGAAACATTGAGTTGAAGCTCTTGTTATTATCATTATCACCATTGACTGATAATTCTTCGATTGAGTCATCCAGTACTCTCCTTTCATATGTAATTATGTTTTCTAATTTCTCACAATCAGTTATTTCCAAGTTCTCCAGCAGCAGTAGACTTTGAGAAGTTGACATTTCAAAAACAGAAACTAACATTGAGCACCATGTTAGTTTTATGGTCTTTAGATTGCAGAGATTTAGGTTGCATTTGAACAAGCTTCGCAAATTTTCACAATCCTCAATGGCTAGCTCCTCTAAATTGTTCATAGAGTCAAAGGAGATGGGACCATTGCACAATTCTTCCAAATTTCCCATTCCCTCGAGATGTAGTAGAACCAACTTTGAGAACACATTTGGTATTTGTGAACCAACATGTTCAGTGTCTACGAGGCATTTTAGCTGTGGAGCATATTTCAAATTAAGCTCAATTAGATCATTCATACCTTGATCTATAGGAACAATTCCAGGCATTAGATTTCTACATTCCTTCTTAAATATTTCCAACTTAAGAAGCTCTGTTGTTTGCATCATGTACTTAAGGGTTGCTTCTGAGAAACAATCTTCATGAAGAGACACACATTTTGATAGAGAATAATTCATTGTATTTAAAGATTCAATGAGACGATACCTTTGCAATATAGGTAGGGTTATTTCCTGACAAAAATGATTAAAACTTTTACAGAAGTACAATTCTTCAAGTGATGGGCATCTTTGGATAACGTCAAATGGATTATTACTTCTAATTTTACATTGTTCCAAGTTCAACAATCTAAGTTTTTCCAAGTTTGCAATTTCTCGAGGAAAATCGTCAATTTCACAATGATCCAAATCAATAGTCTCAAGACTTTGCAGGCTTCCCAAACAAGAGATGTCACCCAAATTGACTCCTTCAACTAGAAGAGAACGAATATTCGTCAATGACTGAATTGATTGTGGTAATGATAGAGTCTTCAAATCTTCAGTAAAAAAATAAGTACTACTTTTAGTTTCATATGAAAATTTCAAAACTCGAAGCCCTACCATATTTTCAAAGAATGAAGTGCGGACATCCACAAAGTCACCCATGTCCATTTTGACAATAAGAATCTCAAGCTTAGTACCATTAAACCTAGAGGAAACCAAGTCCTCTAAATTGCCTTCATATAACAAATATTTGATATTCTTATCCCTTTCAACCAACGACTTTTGATTTTTGTTAGAAAAATCTACTGTTTGAATCTCTTTGTTCGCTATCCATTGGGCTACTTCACGAACCAAGTCATGCATTTTCACATCTCCTTTATCTGTCTCCAATAGTAAACATGAATCAAGGAGTTTATTTTTGCTACAGCTGCTTGACTTCGAACATCACCGTAACAGTCATAATCTTCTGCAAAAAGGCCAACTCCTATGCCAAGTCTGGTTAGAATTTCAACAGGAATTTCTTCATCTTCTTGGAATAGAGAACATAAGAGGAACAACCCCTTAGCTTTTTCATCCTTAAGATAATCATAGCTAAACTTCAAACATTTATAAATGTCAACCAAATCATCATCAACATCATCCATGGACACATGCTTTTGTAGGGACTTCAAAGCAACATCCCACTCTTCTCGACGTTTTTGGCCCTTCAAACTACTCGCGATAGTAGCAATTGCAACTGGTAGTCTTTTGCATTCAATTGCAATTTTACGTCCCTTGTCAAGAAAACTTTTGGTGGAAATATTGTTTAGATTGGCATGCATTTTAAACATGATCCATGCGTCTTCTTCAGATAAGAGCTCCACTCGAATTGTATCTCCACATGCCATTTTATTGCATACTGACATATTGCGTGTGGTTACAAGAACTTTGCATCCTTTGTGATTATCAGTATTTGGAAGCCCTATGTCATCAAAATTGAGATTTCCCCACACATCATCCAATATCACAAGAATTTTCTCACCATTGGTTAGTCTACTCCACAACTTTTTAGGTCGGTCTGATTCATTGATGTCCCTCCATTCCAAGCCCAATGATCCAGCAATATCATCTTGAATCTTTTTTATATCTGGAGCAAATGAAACTGTCGTATCGATGACATGTTCAAATCGCTCTGATGTCTTAAGTTATTTACCCACTTCTTTCGCCAATGTAGTTTTACCTGTGCCCCCCATCCCATGCAATCCAGTTATATAGTTACTGTCATCTTTTAGTGCATCCAAAAGCTTTTTGTATATCAACTCCCTGCTTTTAAAAGAAATGTAATATTGAGAAGAATAACGCTCAATGTCAGGAAGAACACGAGCGAGTTCAACATTTTCAAGTTTCTCTCCCTTTTCTATCAGCTTTTCAATTTCCTCTATCTATATCGTCAGCTCCCCTCCCCTTTTATATCTCCATATACAATCAGGGCAAAATCCAAGAAAACATCTCTGTTTTATCTTTGTATCCTCTCGAATAAACTTATCAGCCTGCTTTTCCCAAAAATTAGAATTAAATTGAATGTCTTTATCTTTTTCGGTTGCAACTTTAATACGTTGCATCCTAGTTATCCTTTCTGCTTCCAACTTAACTTTTTCTTCCTCAAATTCCTTAGCAATGCTATTGAAGCAAAAGATATAACGTGACTTTTCTATTACCCCATTTATGAGTTTATCAGCAAATGTCTTCCCCAACTCTGTCAGGAAACACTCCATCTAAATGAAGTTCAATAGATCAAAGTTAGACATAAAAACTTTTTTTGAGGAAAGTTAAGAGATAAAAACTATTAGTATGATTTGATATCTATCTAATTGGATTAATTGAATAGTTATTTGATACGGGATCAATATAAGTGGAAGTTGTTTTGGTTCGGTACGTTCATCTACTGCAGTCACAGAGAATTTTTAGCACATTATTTTTAGCCGAGTGCTAGAGGCTTTGAAGAGTTACAGTGACAACATCGTGATTTCTCTCTTTAAAATATGATATGAACATTTTTAGATATTTGTAGAATACATTAGCAATTCACAGAATCATTATTACTTACGCTATAGAATGTAGCATCTATAATATGTCTCCCACATCTATAAATAAACAAACTTATGTACAATTGTATTTAAGTCTTTGAGATGCAATGTCGGTAACATTGAGGTTTCACCACACTATATTATCTCCTCCTATAATAAGTTAGTTACTGTTGTGTTTCCTCTTATCTCATGCTACTAAACGTTCTACTACTACTTTCTCAAAGTACATTTTCTAATAGTGGTATTAGAGTTGTGTTCGATCATACACTAGATGTAAAACTATTTTCTCTTTCTCACCAACTATTTTTTCAAACCATTTATTCTACAATATAACTTCTATTATCCTACAAAACTAAAAAAAGGTTATTTGTCTCAAACACAAAATAAGTATAGGTGAATCACATGCAACTAAAGAGCAAGAACGAGTCTCTTTCAAAAGTTTTCAACAAGAATATATAACAAGGAGACTCACATGAAAACTAAAGAACAAGGAGGAGCCCCTGTCAGAAGTTTTCAACAAGATAGACAAAGTAGATTCATATGCAACTAAGCAAGACTTGTCCTTGTTAGAAGTCTTCAACAAGACCGAAAAGAAGGATCACAAGCTCAACTAAGGAGCCATAATTGGTCATGTCAGAAGTCTTCAAAAAGGAGACTAACAAAAAATAAAGTAGAGCACTGTCCAATAATTTACTTAGTCATAATAATATTTTGATTTGTAAAAGATACATCAGAGTCTTATGAACGAACAACAGAAGAAAAAAAGTGTGCAAGTTGTAAAAGCTAAATGACTTGAACAACAAAAATGATATATGACTAAATTGTTACAAAAATATAAGATAAAGTCTTCCTGGAGGGTTTTCTTTTTAGTTAAAGTGAGGGAAACAAGTATGGGTAAGGACACTTCGGCTTTGTTTGGGAGTTTGGATGTGAAGATCAGGGTTTTACGTGAAATTTTTCACATTTTTTGAAAGATAATTTTTTGGAGAAAGATGAATTAATGCTATATACAAATAACAAGACTATTTTTTTAAAAAAAAAAATTGTCTCTAAATATAAAATTATCTACGAATTTCTAAATGTATTTATTACTCTTTTACGAACTATACCCATATTAATAAACTCAATTATCTTTGAATATAAAAAATTAACATTAAATACATTTATATAAAAAATAACTTAGTAATAATAACAAATTTATTATTTCAACCATTTTTCTTAATCGGACCCTACCAATCTAAGATTCATTTTCAACTTGTTTTCCTTCTCTCAAGACTTCTTTCTACACTCTAAAACTGGCAGCAGCCACACTAATCTATATATAAGAACTACTAAGCTAGGAATAAATGAAAGGAAACTAAATGAAATTGATTGATTGATTACCTTGGTTTGATTCCGTACGTTCAGCAAACTAACACAAAAAGAATCATCCCAATTTCTTCAATCTGCAGAAGCATGAAAGATAGAGAGACTAAACAAACTTTTTACAGTCAAAATTTGTGTACTGTACCGACAAAGTTTTGTCAAAAATATGTAGTAGCAGTTCAGTTTAAAATTAAATAAAGTCTTGTCAAAAACTACTTTATCTAAAAGTAATTAATTTAGTTTTTTTTTAACAATTCAATCATCTTTGTAATATATATACAAGTGTCAAGACCAGCGGTATGGGTCTTTCTGCTTTTATATATTGCTTTTGCATCTGGTAATGAATTTTTTTATATATACTACAGTCAAATAAAAAAGTTAGGGAAATTCTTGATTACCCGTCAATAAAAGGTGGGTAATTCTACTCATGTTGAGTTGGCTCAATTAAAACAATGTATTTATATAACTTTAAAAATAATAGAAAACAAACAAATAACTTTGATTGGTGTCAACTTAACATGAGTTGTGTTACCCACCTTTTATTGATGGGTATCCAAGTTGTTACCAAAAAGTTATGCCAATCAAAAATATATTTAACTTATATTGTTGTTATTATAATTGAATTTAATTGTTTTTTAGTTAAAGATTTAAATAATATTATAAATGGATAAAATTGTGAACATAATAGTTTAAATTAAGGATATAATTAAAAAAAAAACATATATCACACCAAAACTATGTATCTTTTTTAAGGATATAATTAAAATTGAGATAGGTTGTGAAAACTTCTTGAATGATTAACAATCGACTCATGTTAAGGATTTAATCGAGAAGTTATATTTTGGCCGTTGTATTTTACTTTCGTATGGTTTAGAGTAGAAATGACTTAAGATTCTCGTATGTATTTAAATATTTATTTTTTGTGGTAGATCTCTATCTTGAGTGATGGTCATGATTTAAAAGTCAAGTTGCCAACATCGACCCAAGGTATAGAATTACGTGATGGATTAGTGCTTGAGGGTACTGAGAGATGAACCTCTAAATAAAGTCTCTCCAAATCCTCTAGCGTATGAAGTGCCTCATTGAGATTGGCTTGGCTCCATGCTCTAAAGCTCCTATACTCCAAAAATGGTGAAGAATCGTGTCCGACACGTATCCGATACCGATACGTCCCGATACGCGTATCGGAGAAGTATCGGCCAATTAATATTTATTTTTTTGAAAAAAAATGACCGATACGTGTCGGATATAGCTAACTTATACTCCGATACGGCTAACTTATACTCTGACACCGATACTTCTCTTACCTATTTCATTTTTAAAAAATAAAAGAATAAGAAACAAAAATACATTAAACCGACAACGCTATCAAAAACATTTATCTCTTCTAACCCCAAAAAATAGGGTTTCTCGTCAACCACTAAACGATAGTTATTCTCTTCTCTCTAATGTTATGTTTCTTCTGTTCTTCTCCCTATAATATCTTCTTCTCTTCTTTTGTTCTTCTCTCTAATTGGGGAAAAATGTTGTTTTTAAATTATTTGTTTTCAATCTCAAATAGTGTTAACTATTAAGTAGTCAACATCAGACAATGATGTTCTTTTTTTATAGTACTAATGATGTTCTCCATAAATTGGATAATACTAATGATGTTTAGCTATATTTAAATTTGTGCAGAAAAAATATGTAATTGTCACTTGTTTTGATCATTTTTATTGATGTGAATGTTTGTTTATTATCATTGTTAGTTATGTTTATACATTGTGCACTTATACTATTAGTTTTAAATTTAATTTTTTAATAACGTATCGAGGACGTATCGTATCGGGAGTTTTGAAAAATTTCTCGTATCACCGTATCGGTATCGTATCTGTATCGCGTCAGGTATCGGGGGCTTCATAGGTTCCATGCTACCTCTATTCAAAGTACCTCATCAATTGCTTTATACACTGTTTTCATTGCCGCTTTTCTAGGGATATCTCGAACCTAATCACATAAAACAGAAATTTATACTCAGCCCTTTGACAAATATTTGATAAGGAAAATCATAAACAGTTTGCACTAGGCAGAGACCAAACAAGGTTAAACAGGACTTATTGTCAGTATCATTGGTACAACCAACATCATACAGCATTTTAGCCATGAAACAGAAATTGATTTGCCTCCTTAATTAGATTTATTAGTTTCTTTCTAGAATATGAGACAAAAATCAGAAATTGATTTGTTCTCATCAAATTTAATTACTATTGTTTCAGGTGGCATTTCACATGGGAAAGTATAAAACTTTTCCACCATGGGTCAATTAATTTTTACCATTAAATTAAAGAGGAATACAGATTTTATCATGGTTTTTCCACACTATATTTTTTTCTTTTCATTTTCACGTTATCTTCAACTTTTGGATCTTGAATTTTTCATTCACTTTCATGAAGAAGAACATCAACCTGAAACAACAACAAAAACCTCACTAGTCCTATCATCATAATCATCGTCAACAACAACTCAAATGACACAATACCAATAAATCATGAAAACAAAAAATCAAGGGAGCCCTTATTCTTAATTGTTCAACATCCTGACGAATAAGTTCATGGTGATCAAAAGGGGTTTTTCAACATGCTCTAATAATGAAGAAAATAAGACTGACCCAGATCAAAACAAAAACAAAAAGATACGATTTTTAGAATGAAAACAAAGGAAAGTGAAGGAAAATGAACAAGAACTGATGTTACTTCTTTATGGTAAGTAAACCTCATTGCAACAAGAAGCATGAATCCAGCATCTTTTTCTGTAATGCTTGCACCTATCAAACAAAAATCAAATACCCACAAAATTATAATCCATAAAAACAATGAAAATTTGAATCAAAATGAAAGCTTTGAGGAAAATAGTGGAAGAATGAGAAATACTATCTTTGCCAAAATCAAGACGTTCAATGACACAAAGGCTGGAGGAGAGTTGCTGGTGGTGGTGCTAGACCGGTGGTGGTGAGACCTAGATAGACTAGGGGGAGAGAGAATGGTTAAAGAAGATAATGAAAAAAAATCTAGCGTTGAGAGAGCATGATAATATTGTGTGTTTTATTTGATCAAATGATAAAAATTAATTGACCCATGGCGGGAAAGTTTTACGCTTTTTCATGTGAAATGTCACCTTGTTTCTATTGTATATGCTAGTATTATCTATAACTTTGTGAGGGTCAAGTGTAAGTAACTACTACTACTTGGACCCGTGCGATGCACGGAAAATTGATTATATCATTAACTAATAAATGTAGTAGTTGAGCATAAAATGTTATAATAATTGTTGTTTTGCATGAGTTGATGTTTCCAAAAGACAACAACAACCAAACATTATTCCACTAAATGGAGCCGACTACATGGATCAAAATACGTCATATTGTTCTATCTAAATCATATTTAGATCCAACTCATTAATCTATAAATCTTTCATAATAGTTTCTCTTATAGTTTTTCTATGTCTTCCTATACCTCATGTAATCTTTTTATCCTCTATTTAAGCTACTCTTCTTACTACAAAATTTACAAGTCTTCTTTCTACATCTTCAAACCACCTTAGCCTGTTTTCCACAATATTTTATACTATAGATGTTACCCCAACTATCTTTATAATGTTGTCATTTCTAATGTTATCTCATCTAGTCTTACCACACATCCAACCCAACATCATCATCTTCGTTACACTTATTTTATTCTCGTGTTGGTTCTTAACTGCCCAACACTCTGTTCCATAAAACATTGTTGGTCTGACAACTGTATGATATTTTTTCCCTTCAACTTGAATGATACTTTTGTATCACATAAAACACTTGAGGCTCTTCTCCATTTCAATCATCCAACTTGAATACAATGATTTTCATCTGCTTTTATTTCTTCGTCATTTTGTACTATGGACCCAAGATATTTAAACTGTGTAACTTGTATGATATGATATCCAACTTTCATGTCTAAGGTAGAACTACTTCGCCTTTTGCTGAAATTACATTACATATATTATGTCTTGCTTCTACTCATTAGAAGATCATATGCTTCTAAGACATGTCTCCAAGTCTCTGACATCTCATTCAATTCCTCCTTCGACGCTTCTAAAGCTTATCACATCAGAGAGATTGTTGATAACAATTATTTAAAATCTCTTGTTGACTCTATTACAATATAATAGCTCTAAAAATACAGATAAATAAAAATAAAAATACATCAACGAATATAATTACCTCTTAAAGAACAATTTTCAAATTTATGCATGATAGTGAATTTAGGTTCAATTAGTTAAAATAGATATAAAATTACAATATTAACCCTACTTATAGCTCCAAAAAATTGGTTAAGAGACTTAAGAACTTTTATATATAAGATAAGATAGGTAAAATTATTCTTTAGAAAAAGAATAAAAGGCTAAAAATTAGGAAATTTGCACAACTTTTTTGGCTCTGAAAAGTTGTCTACGAAACTTATGAACTTTTATATATAAGTTATGCGATCATTTTCAAAAAAGTTAAGAAAGAGCAAAAAATTATGAAGGATATTTGAGACAATTGTTTTGGCTCAAAAAAGTTGTCTAAGAGACTTAAGAACTTTTATATATAAAATATCTTATTATTTTCTAAAAAAATAAAGAAAGAGAAGAAAATTAGGAAGAAAATTTGTAACAACTTTTTTGGCTCCAAAAAGGTTGTCTAAGAAACTCAAGAACTTTTATATATAAGATATGTGATCATTTTCTAAACAAAATTATGAAGCAAATTTGAGACAAATGTTTTGCCTCAAAAAAGTTGTCTAAGAGACTTAAGAAATTTGCAACAACTTTTTTTAATCTAAAAAGTTGTTTAAGAAACTTAAGAACTTTTATATATAAGATATGCAATCATTTTTTAAAAAAATTACGAAAGAGAAAAACTATGAAGGAAATTTGAGACAGCTGTTTTGGCTCAAAAAGTTATCTAAGAGATTTAAGACTTTTATATATAAGATATGCGATCATTTTCTAAAAAAATTAAGAAAGAACAAAAAATTATGAAGGAAATTTGAGACAACTATTTTGGCTCAAAAAAAAGTTGTCTAAAAGACTTAAGAAATTTGCAACAACTTTTTTTCTCCAAAAAGTTGTCTAAGAAACTTAAGAAATTAAGAAAGAGAAAAACTATGAAGGAAATTTGAGACAACTGTTTTGGCTCAAAAAAGTTGTCTAAAAGACTTAAAAACTTTTATATATAAGATATGCGATCATTTTCTAAAAAATTAAAGAAAGAACAAAAAATTATGAAGAAAATTTGTAACAACTTTTTTGTCTCCAAAACGTTGTCTAATAAACTTAAGAACTTTTAAGTATAAGATATGCGATCATTTTCTAAAAAAATTAAGAAAGAATAAAAAATTATGAAGGAAATTTGAGACAACTGTTTTGGCTCAAAAAAAAATTCTAAGAGACTTAAAAACTGTTATATATAAGAAAAGATATGTAAAATCATTCTTTCAAAAAAGAATAAAAGGCAGAAAAATTGGAAATTCGTAACAACTTTTTTGGCTCTAAAAAGTTGACTAAGAAACTTAAGAACTTTTATATATAAGATATGCGATCATTTTCTAAAAAAATTTAGAAATATATATTTTTATATTGAAAATATATGTTTTTTATGTTTTTGAGATTTTGATTGTTAATTTTTTTTAAGATATTAAATTTACATCTAAAAATAAAAGTATTGAATTCACATCTTTCAACATTATATTTTTATATTTAGTTTCTTAACATGTATCTTAAAGATACAAGTTAACCTTTCTTTATTAAAAAATTATAAATTGACGATATATACCTATACATGTGAGATCAATTTAAACACTTTCATCAACATTATGATGCTCTAAAGCATGTATTTAAAAATATTCATATCCTTACAACTCTTTCAAATATTTTAAAATTTAGGTATCAAAATAAAAGCTGACAATTTTGTTTGATATTTGATATAACTTCCTCATCATCTAAGTTCATATCAACAAGAACATATTCGAAGACACATAAATAAAGTTTACATGAGTCATGATCCTTCCTAGCCATTTCAAACACGTATGTGTAAGCATAAATGCAAAATCATTTTATGCCACACTTTCACAAAGCAATCTCAACCTAAAATAGTCACCAAAGTCCAAATTAATAAAGCATATAACATTTCTATAGTTCATTCACAAGGCAGAAACACGTGGCAAAATCTATGAACTTAAACCATTTTACACGACTCACACGTGTGTCCCATGTTACCTCACATTTCTCTCCTCTCTATGATCACTACGTAACAACCAACAACAATGACAGAAACAAACACAAAAAACTGAAAAACCTGTTTTTTGTTTTTGTTTCTCTTTCCTAAACAAAACAAAACTACCAAACAAAACGATAAATAAAAACTGAATTTTGGAAACAACCCATTTCATCTCAAACCTTAAATTCATCAAACCCAGCTTCAAATCTTCATTTCCATTTGATTTATTTTCTTTGTAACAATTCATTAAGGTTCGGTCTCTGGTATACACAACAATGCCGGAGATCGAACAAGCGTCGCCGGATGTAGCAGCGGTAACAGCTCTTTTTGGAAAATACGAATTAGGAAGAGTTGTCGGTTGCGGCGCTTTCGCGAAAGTGTACTACGCACGTAACGTTCAAACGGGACAAAGCGTGGCTGTGAAGATAATCAACAAAAAGAAACTCAACGGCACAGGTTTAGCCGGAAATGTGAAACTCGAAATCACAATCATGAGTCGTCTTCATCATCCTCATATTGTTCGTCTTCACGAAGTTCTTGCCACCAAGACCAAAATCTATTTTGTTATGGATTTTGTTCGTGGTGGCGAGCTCTTCGCGAAGATATCAAAGGGTAGGTTTAGCGAAGATCTTAGCCGGAGATATTTTCATCAATTAATCTCGGCCGTTGGTTATTGTCATTCACGAGGGGTTTTTCATCGCGACCTTAAGCCGGAGAATTTGTTATTAGATGAAAATGGGAATTTGAAAGTTTCGGATTTCGGGTTAAGTGCGGTTACGGATCAGATCCGACCCGATGGATTGCTTCATACTCTTTGTGGGACCCCTGCTTACGTGGCACCTGAGATTCTTGCTAAGCGAGGATATGATGGTGCCAAAGTTGATGTTTGGTCATGTGGTGTTGTTTTGTTTGTCCTTGCGGCAGGATATCTTCCTTTTAATGATCAGAATTTAATGGTTATGTATAGGAAAATTTATAAAGGTGAATACAAGTGTCCACGTTGGATGTCGCCAGGTCTCCAAAGATTTTTGTCAAAATTACTTGATACAAACCCTGAAACCCGGATCACGGTTGATGGTATGACTCGGGATCCGTGGTTTAGAAAAGGGTACAAGGAGATAAAGTTTCATGAAGAAGATTATGGATACTGGCACGGGTTTGGATTCGGGTGTAAATGTGATGGGTCAGAAGTATTGAATTTGAATGCGTTTGATATTATATCATTTTCTTCCGGCTTGAATTTGTCTGGATTGTTTGGGGAATTTGATGGGACAGAGCGGTTTGTCTTAAGGGAGTCGCCGGAGAGGATTTTGGAGGTGGTGGAGGAGGTAGGAGCGGCGGAGGGAATGGCGTTGAGGTGGAAGAAAGAATGTGGGGTGGAGTTGGAAGGGTTGAATGGTAATTTTGGAATTGAGATTGAGGTTTACCGGTTAACGGAGGAGGTGGCAATGGTTGAGGTACGGAGGAGAGGAAATGATGCGGTGACTTTTAGTGATTTGTGGGATAATAAGCTAAAGCCTCAGTTGCTACTATGTGGTGCAACGTCATCACATTCAGATGAACGTGAACCTGAATCTTCACATTCGAATGAACGTGAACCTGAATCGCCGGTTGTCGATGACTAAAATAAAATGATACTTTTCCCAATTTTTTAAAGTAAAAAAATTGGGTTAAATTCAAAAATTGAAACTCAAAATCCAAAATTGTACAAAGTTTAGAAGAAAAAAAATGAAGATTGGAGGTAGGATCTTTGTCCGACAGACAATGATTGAACTGGAATACGAAGATTCGATGGCAGTGGTTATATCTATCATTTGATGAATGTTTTTGTTTTGTATATTGTTACATATAGTGAATATTAATACTTAAAAGTTTTTTTTTTTTATCTATGATGAAGGTGTATGGTTAAGCTTTGTATATTTTAACTGGACGAAGACTAATATCTTTTCTTCGATAACCAACTGAATTTTGATTTATGAATATATAAAACTCACTGTTTTTTAATGTTCAGTATTTGATAGGTTCAGGATGTGTGTAAATATACTATGTCATCTCAAAAGAATTGTGTGGTACTATGGGATATTAGAATTTACACAAGAATGATGGTTGGTAAAAAAAAAAAGAATTTACACAAGAATGATGTGATACTCATTTGGTTGATAATATGAAACCGTTGTTTTTTCCGGTTCCCTATTTTATAACTGAGTATGTTGACTATAATTTAGGGTGATTGAGTAGGTCAACTGATTTAAGCTTAGTGATTTAAAGAGTTGATGAATTAAAAGTTTAGAGTTCAAGTTTTGGCAAGAAAAAAATCAATTAACATACTAATATTTATCACTAATAAAAAAACATTAACAATAATTTTGGGAGTTCCACAAAAAAAATCATATGTGAAACCATAGATTGATAGTTTTTTTTTTCTTTCAAATTAAACAAACCGAATGTGAAATCATTTCATTATAATTATAATTTCTAAAATTACGGTATAAATTGACAATAATAGTGATGAAATATTTGTAATTGATCAATAATAGAAATTACACATAAAAACATAGTAAAACACATATAAAGCCAATAAGGGTCTCCAAGATGCATTCTAATTTTGATAGTTGCTTAGCAATCTACCGTCATACATTTGCCAGATGAAGAACTTAGCTCTCTCTGGAACTTCTAAATCCCAAATCATCCCCCACACATCACTTATTAAGGTGTTCAAAACACATCTGAAATGCTCAAAGAGAGACTAATAAATTGAGAAGCTCAAGTAAAAGAAAAATTACTTCACCAATAAATTTATGAGTCCCCAATACTCAATTGAGAAGCTCTCATAAATCTTAATATAAATAAAGTACAATTTGGTTATCCAGTTATCTACATTGTGTCACATGACTACATGTCTAGAAGTTGTATTTTATATAGGAAAAAATGACATCATCTACGGATATATGTGAATGTCTCCGACCAAAACACTTTACCAATTAACAGTACAAAAGAAAAAGAAAAAAAGCAAAATTAAATAACTCTATAATTCGATCACCATCACCAATGGTCATTCGATCGCCATCATTGTCGACGGAGAAGAATCCTTATACAAATGAGGGGTGTTTTCAAGAGCACAAAATTCAACTCAGGTCTCCATTGCGCTTAACAAGTTTGGAAGAACAAGAGGTCAATCATCAATCCAATCACCATAAATACGATTGATCTTGCTGAATTTCAACCCAAGTATACGTTTTTTCTTTGCCTGCTCCTCTTCCTTTGCCACAAGGAGACCTGCATAGTAGAATAAGATACATGAAAACCAAACAGTTTCAATTGTTATAATCATCTTGTAATTTTTGTCCACAATATTCAAATATAACTTATCATACATTCACATACAAATGAGCAAGACACGTGAAAGTGCACACATTTTTATTAGCTAAGAATGCAACCTATAAAGACGTGCAAATGTTAAAAAATTTAAAATAGTAAATTTGTTTTGAAACTTGTATATTTTATTTCACATACCGTGCGACAATAGTTTAAAAAAAAAGAATTTACGATACATAATATATGTCAGCAACATGGATTCAGATGAAATTGTATGCTATTGTTTCTTTACTTGATTTTTTTTCCAGAAAATCGAGTAATAAAATAGCGCTTATAAATCACTTTTTTTAAAGGAAAAATCACTCTTTTATATAAATATTAAAAATATGTTAATACATAATAAACTTTTTTATATGTCAATTAGATAAAATGTTTAAAACATTATTATCCATTCACTAAATCATGCTATCCATAATAAACCTAAACAAAAACAAAACTAGATTTAACTCATCAATATAAAATCAAGTAATTCTAAATAAATAATAATAATAAAATTGAAGGAGATTTATGTCTATCATTTTACCTATATTTAATCAAAGAAATCACGGTTGATGAATGTTTATGTTGGACGTCACTAAATTGAACGATACAACACAACATAGTAGATAAGGCATAAAAATATGCAGCAACGTAAATAGTTTCCATCTGATTAGGCTTGAAATGATACTTCTTGACCTGAGTTTTGTTGTTTCGCTCGTGGATCTTATGGAGAAAAAACAAAACAAGATTAAATTGGAGAAAACAAGCCAACAACAAAAAATATTAAATAAAAGACTGGACAATATGATTTACCTGAGATTTTTCAGATGTACAATATTTGCTTGAGTTGGATGAAGTTGCAATCGATGTGCCCCTCCCAGACATATAAAAATATTCAATCCAATCATACAAGTAGACATGCGTGAACATATTTTGTATACAAATCAATGACAGAAAAGTAAATGGTAAAAGACCATATTGATAATGGATCTAGAGAAGAGAAATAGAAGACTGCAATTTTGAGGAAGCGTCGTTGGTGCATTGTGAAAGAGAAGTTGAGTACCTATTTATAGGAAATTTCTAGGGCAGGGTTTGATGTTAGGTTAATTACAATATTATCCCTTGTAGAACAAAAATTAAATATAATTTTTTGATAATCAATTCACATTTAAAAATATTAGTTAATTAGTTCATCCACAATAAATTGTTTCAAGGTAAATAAAATAAAACAAAATATCACACTCTTGTATCAAAGAACTATCAAAATAATTTTATCCTTTAAAAAAATTAAAATAATTTTATAACCATATCAAATATTGTATAAACATTTGTTACATTTTTTTTTATCAAAGATAAGCAAATTGTTCACCAATCACTAGAGAACATACTTGATGATTTGATGACA
Source organism: Medicago ruthenica (assembly GCA_018208015.1). Taxonomy (NCBI): domain Eukaryota; kingdom Viridiplantae; phylum Streptophyta; class Magnoliopsida; order Fabales; family Fabaceae; genus Medicago; species Medicago ruthenica. The sequence goes on from CM031373.1 coordinate 54,824,826, forward strand.
TTTAATGAAAACCATGATTAGCCAACACCATTGCATACTACAAAGAAAATAAATAAATAACACCATTGTACTTATAAAGAGGCTAATCTCTTACAATATGGTGAACCTATATATATATATATAAAGAACCAATGGTTTTTATCCTGATTTTTTGCTCAAGCTATTTTGAGGCTCAATGGGACCGGAAGCAGATTCGGTTTTTGAATGAACCGACTGATCTAGTAATTTTTTTTAAGAAGCTAAATTAGCCAATCCAAATTGCCAATAGGAAGAATCGAACCTGAGACCTTGAGGAGAAGCACACTCTCAGGTCCCAAGTCAATACCACCAAGTCAACCCAAGTGGGTTCGATTGGTCCGATAATTAATTGTCGTTGGAAGTAAAATGGTTAGTTCGGGGTGCTTGAAGAACAAGGAAACCAGTCTTCTCACTTTCATTTTTCTCTCACACACCTCAAAAATACCAAAATACCCCCAACGACAGTTAACTGCCACTCTCTAAAACAACATTTGCCTAACGGCAGTTAATGGCCGTTGAGGTATTTTGGTATTTTTGGGGAGTGTGAGAGAAAAAATGAAAGTGCGAAGAGTTGCTTTGGAAGAACATTTTTCAAATCTAAGAAGACATAGCCCATTTCCCATATTGGTGGATACCAAGCCCATGAAAATTAACCTTTTTGTAATACAAACATAAACATACCTAAACAACATTTTCGACAACAAAACAACATTATAACTTCGTACCTGAGTTTTTTCTTTTCTCCCATGTTTCACTATCACTGCCTCCACAACAATGATGCAACAATCTCAATCCAAAACTCTTACTGTGCCATGTAACACTTTTTTCTAAACCCTTTTTCTTCAATTAGTTATAATCCTGTTATTTGTTTAATTTTCACAGAAAAATCCAAGTGGGTGTGTTCTTGTTTCTGTGAATGTTTTGTGATTGTTTTTGAAAGCATTAAGAGAGTTTAATATTGAAGCATAATGTCTACTGAGGAATTTTTAAGGAATAAGATTAGAAAAAAGCCTAAAGTTGGTGTAAGAATTTCTAGGAACTCGTCTAGAATTGTAACAGATGAAGAGTTTAGAGGAAATGAAGAAAAGAGTGGTAATGAGAGAAGAAAGTTTTATGAGAGAGGTGAAAATGATGATGATAGAGGAAATAGGTATAAGGGGAAATTGAAGAGAAACGAAGAGTTTAGAGGAAGTGAAAAAAAGAATGGTTATGAGAGAAGAAAGTTTTATGAGAGAGGTGATAGAGAAAATGGGTATAAGGGGAAGTTGAAGAAAAATGTGAACTTTGGAGGAACTGAATCGGGTGAAGAGAGGAGTGGTGAGAAGTTTTATGAGAGAGGGAAGTTGAGAAGTAGAAAGGATGAAAATCGTTTTAACGAGGATGCGATTTTTGATAGGGAAAATGGGTATAAAGGGAAGATGAAGAAAAAGGCAAACTTTAGAGGAATGGAATCAAGTGAAGAAAGGAGTGGTGAGAAGTTTTATGAGAGAGGAAAGGTGAGAACTTCTAAGGGACTCGTCAAGAACTAGAAATGATGAGAATCATTTTAATAAGGATGTGGTTTTTGATAGGGAAAATGGGTATAAGGGGAAGTTGAAGAAAAATGTAAACTTTAAAGGAATGGAATCGGGTGAAGAAAGGAGCGGTGAGAAGTTTTGTGAGAGGGGAAAGTTGAAAAATTTGGATTCTTTTGGGAGGAAGAAGAGGGTATATGCTAATGAGGAAGGACTGGATGAAAGTGACAAGTCATGGAGTGGTGTGAAGATATCGAAGAAGAAAACTTTGTTTAAGAAAGGGGAGAAGAAGGTGAGAGATGAGACTGTGGAAGAGAAATCTGTGGAAGAGAAAACCGATGATGAACGCACAATCTGGGATCTTGGTAGATTGAAGAAGGCGAAATCCAAAAACAAGCCTTCAAATCAAAGTTTGAAGGACAAGAAAGAAATTGATGGAATAGATGATAGTACTGAGAAAATTAGAGAAGTTGTGTATCCTTCAAAATCTGACATGAAAAAACCAGGGTTGGAGGATGATGCTAAGAGACTAGATGATCGCCCATTGAAGAAAAAGAAAAGGGTGATGAGGATTGATCCATATGATATCTCAAACAAGAGACTAGATGATTCCATTGCTGTTGATGGTACGTATTTTATCTTTCTGTTTTTGTATATTCTCAGATGATGTTTGTCAATTCTACGTTGTTATTAATATGCAAGTATTTTCCTTTGAAACTGGAAAATGTGTCCTGTAATCATACTGTTTTACTTTTTCTTTTGTAGATGGTTATTGATGTATGATTTAATTCCAAATAATTCGATGGTGTTGGGACTCATATACTCTTTTCTATGATGTATAAGATGTGCAAATGATGCTAGCCGTGAGCTAAATTTTAGAGCTGTACTGAGATAATGGCTTGCATTTTCTTTAAGATGACAAAACCGCATAATTGTAAAAATCTGAATTTTTGTTTTATACTTCAAATACTACTTGCTAGGCACAATTTATGAATGGGTTAAAAGATATGGTAGATTGGTGGTATGAACAAATTATGCGTGAAGAGAAACTTAGCATCGCTATTTCTCAGGTTATTTTGTTCATCTTTTGCCTAAACCCTAAACCCTATACTCCACCTTTTTCCTTTCTAGTGAGTAGAAATAAAAGCCGTTTAATTTCACTGGAACCAGTTTAGCCTTTAGTTTTGTCTGTACATAGATTTTTCAATCATGTGCACATCTAATATTTCTCTTTTGAAAAAATATAAGAACTAAGCTTAATGTATATTAAACTGGGTTGCATCTGTAGTTTTGTACCAAACCTTAAAACCTTAGTGTAGGGATTTATGGTTGCCAGTGAAACGGATATGATTTGTTTTCTTTCTGGATAAGGTTTTGAAGTTTGAGACCAAGGGTTTATTTGAATTGGCTTACTTGAGTTTATCTATTGTCATAACTCATAAGCACTTGCAAGACTGTTTGAGAGAGCTCATAGAAACAACTCATGACATGCTTATAAGCTGTTTTCATCTTATTTCCATATGATCTACATGACAGTTTATGAAAACAGCGTATAGCTTATACAATAACTCTTTTGACTTTATTTTATCTTTTGTTATAGAAGAAATTCATGCATAGCGGATAAGTGCTTATACTATAAGCGGTTAATTAAGCTGTTTATCCAAACAAGACCCAAATGTTTAACATCTGATTTGTGTTCTGTATTCATTTTCAATTTGAACTTTGATAAAAGAATTCACAGAAGAGGATCAATTCACCTATGGGAGCGAAACACCTGATGATTGTCGTTCCCTTATCATTTCTATTTTTTGTTTCACACGTTGGCTGTTTTTCTGTATTGAAAATGCTTTTTTTTTTTAATCTTCAATGTGTGTTTCTTTCTACTGCTTACTTGTTTACCTTGAATTTGATTCCTTAAGTTAATTTCAGGAAGTACAGAAGAGAAGGAGAAGAAAAAGGATGCTGAGGAAGAGCCTGCAATGTCTCAGAATGCTCAATTCCGTGCAATACAGCCTAGCCCTTCAATACTTACCTTTGTGGAAAAAAATGTAATTTTGTATGAAGATTTTTTATTGTCATATTTGATTATGTCAATGCATCATTTCCTTGAAGGTATTTTGATTTCTTGTGCTCTAATTATTATTTTCAGCTGTTGGGCAGGAGGCGAATGATTGATATAAAAAGGGCAGGCTACAATATAGAACTTCCTATGCCATTAGATAATATTCCCTTCTCTAAAAGTTCCGAAAGAGAGAACATTGAAGAAAATGTATGTTGCCGTTTATTGCATTCAAAACGACTATTTTTACATTTAGAATAACAATTTCTATTCATTTTAAATACTGTTGTGATTTTTTGTTCCGGTAATCTGAGACAGGTTTTCAGAAACAGATTGGAATTTTTCGCTGCTGCGAAGGTCTCATCGTCATTTCCACCTCCTAATCTTCCGGAGATTGCATTTGCTGGTATAGTTTTAATTCTTGGAATTCATCATCATATCATAGCAGTAGTAGTTGTAGTTGTAGTTGCTTAGCGAAACAAGTCAAAAGGTTTTTGTTTTTTGCTGATTGTGTTCTGGCTAACAGGAAAGTCAAATGTTGGTAAATCATCTCTTCTTAATGCACTTACTAGACAATGGGGGGTTGTACGGACATCGGACAAGCCTGGCCATACACAGGTATTCTAGGTTCTTAAATGTTGAAATATGTGGAATTCAAAAGATGACATGTTGTTGATATATGAATTTCTTTTCCAACAAATCGTGAATTATCTGCAGACAATAAACTTCTTCAACTTGGGAACAAAGCTTAGCTTAGTTGATTTGCCAGGATATGGATTTGCGTATGCAAAAGAAGAAGTGAAAGAAGCTTGGGAGGACCTTGTAAGTATGCAAATTATGTCAAACTCTCACCGGTCACATTAGTTCCGTTTTGTGTCTGTTTGTTGACATGTCAAGGCAATTAAGTTAACGGATTGAGTTTTCCCTGAGAATTCAATGTCGTTTGGTAGTTTACATCTTCCAGTTTTACATGTAAAGATGTCTTAAAAACGATTGAAATCATTTTAGATGTTTTTTTAATGTAATAAGAAGAAGAAATTACAGAAAAGGTTTTGACTATAAGCAATCCACTTTGATGCAAGAACAAAAGATGATTATATAAAATGGCCAAGCCTTTAAAACTTAGTATAATATAAGCTTCGCCATTCAAAAACAATAAATTTAGCAATCATTTTTTATACTATGACCCATTTCTTTTCCTTCACTAATTAAAAAAATAACTATCTAATTGTCTACACAAGAAGGAGGTGATTTAGCGGTTCTGGTGAATAATGAATAAATTAAAATCTTAATTGTTGTTTTACAGTCTTAAAGCTTCATATTATTCCCTTTATGTCAATTGATCCATACAATGGGAAGGAGATAAGGCTTGGTCGTTAGTTGTCCTATGGAAACTATATATTGTTTTGTTGTTGGGGCACTGCACATCTTTAAAATGTTCAAGTTTTCACTTAATTACATAGATGTGTCTCTTCTATATGGTTTTATATGAACCAGGATCTGCTGCAGTAAACAAAAAACGCAATTATGCGCAGTTTTCGATTATCGGCCATTAATATGAGAACTAACGGTTGAGATAAAAAACAGAGTGGTGCAGTTACTGCACCAAATCCAAGTCTGGTTTTATATTCGTTGACATTTTCCTCATGTATTATTGTTGACATATTTAAGGATTGGAATTAGAGTTGCCTTGTTATTAACTCATTATATTATAACATAAGCGCTGATTAGTTGTTTCGGGAAAACCACTAATTTTAGGTAAAGGAGTATGTAGCAACACGAGTTGGTCTCAAACAAGTATGCCTTTTGATTGATACAAAATGGGGCATGAAACCAAGAGACATTGAACTGATTGACTTAATGGAAAGGTAAACCATACAAGGGAAATTGGTGCCATGCACCCAATGTTTTAAAAACAGAACCGGACATTGAACCGGTGAGAATTTTGAGCCATGGTTCAACTTCTTTTAACGTTTGAATCGGGACAAAACTGCAGTTGAACCGCTCAAATAACCGAACCGTAGACAATGTCAGTTCATGGTTCAACCAATTGAACCGTCCGGTTCGATTTAGTTTTTAAAACATTGCATGCACCTTTTGTTTATTTTTCCTTGGGCAAGTTACATATATAAGTGTGGTTTACATTTTGATTCACTAAATTCATTTAATGGATGATATCAATTTGCAGATCAAAAACTAAATACCAAATAGTATTAACCAAGACAGATACCGTTTTCCCAATTGATGTGGCGCGACGTGCCATGCAAATTGAAGAGGTGAATATTGGCTCATACCTTTTTTTCCCCTCTAGAAATTAACGTTCTTTTATGGATATTAACAAGTTTCTGCATGCTCAATCGCAGAGTCTATTGCCGAACAAGTCTGTAATTCAACCTCTGGTAAGATTGATTCTTTTGGTTTTCCGCCCCACTCTTTTGACATAATTGTTGGTTTTAATATTTGTTTTTTCTGATGATGCCTATTGCAGATGATGGCTAGCTCGAAATCTGGAGCAGGCATCAGAAGCTTGAGAACTGTTCTTGCCAACGTAGCTCGATTTGTCAAATAAAGGATATAATAAGGTGTTTTCTTCTATTTGTTTTGCTGAAGTTTTCATGCTCATTGAAACATGGATATATAATAAATTAAACACGATTGTTTATTTATTGATAAAACCGAAGTACCAAAGAAAGAGGACACTTTTTTCTTACTGTAAAATCAGCTTCTCTTATATGAGCAAATACTTAACTTAGTAGGACTCATTTTCTTTGACATTTGCTGGTTTATTTTCTGTGACATTAGCTGTATTGGAGTAACTTTGTCTTCAAGGTTAAGACCTTGTTTGAATAAACAACTTAATTAAGCCCTTATTAGCATATGCACTTATCATATAAGTGCTTAGGTATACGTTATTTCTATAACAAGATAAAATAAATTCAAACTGTTTTCATATAAGTTAAAAGCTGTTTTCATTAGCTATCCTGTAGAGTTCATGGAAATAAGCTGAAAACAGCTTATGGGCATGTTATAACTTATAAGCTGTTTTCAGAAGCTCTCCCAAACAGCCTCACAATTGTTTATGTCAATAGTTAAACTCAAATAAATTAACCCATACAGTCCCTAAAGCCAATACCTTCACCCAAATCCTTAGTTAACCATTTAATCTTAGCCAGGTATAAGCTTGGTTCCAATCATGACTTTTGTCAGAGCTTATAACCCAAGGGAAATGTTAAAGCTAGGTAATGGTGCATCTACTGCCAGTGCCACATTCTGTACTGGTGTGTTCGCCTAGTCTCCATGCTGGCTTGTCCCACACCCTTACACCGTTTTTCCGTTCCATTCTATCACTGCACCACACCCTCATCATTCCTCCCCCATTTTTCTTAACCCTACTGTGAATACCCTCCTTGGATGGTCCACACCTCGGCCAACACCATCTCCCTTCTTCAGCTTTTTCACCCCGAGGTCAATCTCCTAGAGTCTGTTGCCGCCTATCGGGACATACAGCCCAATTTTGTTTACCTTACACCGGTAAAAACTCATGCAATCATCTTGTTAATGTATGGTAGTGGCAGATTGTGTACTCAACTCAAGTAAATGGGAAGTGGGAACTCCCTTTTGAGAGTAGTTCAATATCAATACAACATTTGTGCCTTCTTCAATCACAATTTTTATGACTTTTTTTGTCACTAGTTTAAAAATAGTCATGTTTCATTGCTTTCTATAACATCCAATTTTGCTGCTATTGATACTTTGCAGGCCATGTGTTTTTGCTGATGTAGAAGTTTTACACCTGAAGACACCACGTAGGAATAATGACATGTTTATTGTTTTGATATCCAATTTTAAGTGGCACGTCTCTGATGTGTAGACTGGCATTTTAATCACCTTTTTGGACATTAATTTTTATTGTAATGAGTTCAACATTTTTTTGTTTCGTTGGTCAAATAGAATGGGTGCATGCATGCTTCCCACTCTTTTCTAAATGTTTACAGCATAGGTACCTAACCTCACCGGCCAACCAATTTCAATGGTTCAATTTAAATAAATGTAGCATCTTTGCAATGTGCATTATTTATATATTGATCATACTTTTTAACTAATATATAAATACAAATGTTGGCATGTAAGTTGTTCAATTTGTCTCGATAAATATTTTTAAAATATTAAATTTGTATAATTTTTCACTTTAAATAATTAAATATATCAATAGTCAAAGTTGTGTACTGACATGTGTGGAGTGGTTGGTTGTGACATGTATTTTGAAACGGACGAAATATTTTCATGGGAAGTTGGTTTGTAGGATAAACATGAATATCATTAAGTTGGTGCTATCTGGAGCAAAATACAAAATACATATACTAAAAAAAGCATTGAAATCCTCTTATCAATAAGTTGACTTTGGACTAAATAGTTAATACACAGGTGGAATACATTAAGAAAAGATAACAAATTACGTTGTCTGTCTTTTGTTAGTCGCCAAGAATTTATTTATATACTATCTTATATTGAATCTACATTGAAGAATGAAATGTGTTAAGTTGGTTTCTGTAAAAAAAAAAAAAACTAAATTACACAAAAGGTTTTTAAGTTATTTAATTGTAATAAATTGGTCATTTAAGTTTCTTCCGTACCACTTAGGTCCTTTATGTTAATTAATTGTAACAAAGATCCTTTAAATTTTTTCCGTACCAATTAAGTTATTTAACTGTAACAATTTGGTGTATTTTAGATCTTAAAAATGTAAGTTATTCAGGGCCTAAAAGTTACAATTATATAACTTAAAGGACCTAAGCGTTACAAAAAATACTTAAAGGACCAACTTGTTACAATTAAATAACTTAAAGGACGTGAGTGGTACGAAAAAAACTTAAAGGACCAATGTTACAATTAAATAACTTAAAGGACTCATAGTGTAATTTAGCCAAAAAAAAGTAACAAGTTATTCTTAAAAAAAGGTAACAAATTACGTTGTGCATATTAAAAAAAAGGTAAAAATTGATTTATTTTTGGATACATTTATATTTTTATGAAGAATATATAACTACCAACATCAATTTTTGGGCAAAGTCTTTGGTGCAGGGCCTTCACATGCACCGTGCATCACTTGTTTGAGTGGTTGGGTCAAATTATTCCAAAAGATTTTACCATGTACTCTATACATTAGATTTTATCATGTACTCTATACAATAGATATTTCTTTAATTACAATAGTTGATGAGCAAATAATAGAAACTAATATTTTTTTAGGCTAAATTACATTTTAAGTTATTTAATTGTAATAAATTGCTCATTTAAGTTTTTTTCATACCACTTTAAGTCCTTTAAGTTAGTTAATTGTAACAAGTTGGTCTTTAAGTTTTTTTCGTAACAATTATGTCATTTAAGTTATTTAACCGTAACAATTTGAGGAATTTCAGATCTTAAAAATGTAAGTTATTTAGGGCCTAAAAGTTAAATTTAAACAACTTAAAGGACCTAAGTGTTACGAAAAATATTTAAAGACTAACGTGTTACAATTAAATAACTTAAAGGGTTTGTTAAATAAGTTTTTCGTCCCTATAAATATAGCGAATTTTGATTTTAGTCCCTAAAAAATTTAACTGAATGTTTTCATCCTCACAAAAAAAAATATTTTGTTTTTGGTCTTTAATGGCCACTTTATGTTCATGTGAATGTCAAGATTATAACACTTTTATGTTCAAATTGTATTCATATTATTTTCGTTTATTATGTTCAACCTTCATATATTCATGTTATGTTCAAAAAATGTCAAACTTATATCCATTAGGGACCAAAAATAAAACAAAAAAATTGGTAAGGATGAAAACATCTCATTTTATTTTTTAGGGGCTAAAATCAAATTTTGATATATTTATAGGGACGAAAAACTTATTTAACTCTAACTTAAATGCCGTAGCTGATACATAAAAAACTTAAAGGACCAATATGTTATAATTAAATAACTTAAAGGACCATCGATGTAATTTAGTCTATTTTTAAAAAAATTTGTAGATTTATTCTTAAGTGTGGAGACTAACCATACCATATCATTTGTGTGTAAGCATCGAGACTAACTATTTAAAGTGATTGAAATTCATTTAAGAGGTTGATATAGCTTAGCACACTTCTTTTCATATTGTCTAGAGAGAGATCAAACTTCTTAGCAAATACGAAGCCCGGATACTCCAAAATAGAGACGTACCCGTATCGGATACGTATCGGATACCGATACTCCGCGGATACTCTCGGATACGTACCCACGGAGTATCTGGATTAATTATTTTAATTTAAAATATATATTTTATCGGATACTTATAAGATACTCGACATATACTCACAAATACTTATTAGATACTTCATAGAGACGTATCCTGAAAAAAAAAATGAAGGGTAAAAAGTGAGACTGTGTTGTGAAAATTCAATGGAGATGTATATGATTCAATTTAAGATATGTCACTATAATGTTTTTCGATTAACCAATTAAAAATTATGTTTTTGGTGGATGAAAGCAACGAGAGAGGAGATACAATCAATCAACATTAAACAAACTTTGTTTTGAGTTCTTTTATTGATGCATTTGTTGATATCCTAACAAATAAATGAAAATAGAATATGATTTATACGAAAAAAGGTTTCATTTTTTATTTTGATCACATGTATTAACTTTTGTAAATTGTGACTTTTATGATTATATAGTATTGAAGAGTAATCAATGCTTATTTTTTCCAAGTATTTTACATGCATATAAATTTTAATATAAATATTTTGTTAACGTATCTTAGCCGTATCGTATCCTAAATTTTAAAAATTCCACGTATCCACGTACCCGTATCGTATCGTACCCGCACCCGTACTACGTATACGGGCTTCATAGGCAAATAGTTAAGGAATTCAAACATCTACAATTTGTGTCACACTATATTTGTATACCTAATAGAAGTTTAAATTTCGAGAAGATTACATAATTTTTTTTGAGCAATAAAGAAAATATTTATAACATTTCAAAATAAAGAAAATAAAATTAATAAAATTTATGTAAATTGTAGTAAAAAGTTTAAATTTATATTTGCGAGTTAATACTTAAAGGTGCGTTTGCTTTGCAAGATAAGGGACAAGATATGTTAGTTATGTCATATCATGTCTTAATTAAGTGTTTGAAGACACGACAAAATATAATAAGTTTATTCTAAAACTTATCATATCTTGCCTCTCTAGTCAAAGTTATTATCCTAAATATGAGTTGAGATAGAAACTAACAAGACATGATAAAAAAAAAATTATTGATTTATCCTTATAAAGTTTAAGTTAAAATATTAAAAATTGAAATTGAATAAAATATAGATATAAATAAAAAATAAACAAAAAAACAGATTTGATATTAAATAAAAAAATAATTTATTGAAATTATAATATTTAAAATAAATTATTTTTACACGTTACAAAAATATGGATTTTAATTTATTTATTTTTTAAAAATTAATATATATATATATATATATATATATATATATAATATGAGTAATTATTTACTCTTGATTTTTTTTAAAAATGAAATTGTTTATTTAGTAATATCAATGAGTATTTTAAAGAAAATAACATAAAACTAATTAATTAGTTATTTCATTTTATAGTATTTTTGTTAATTTATAAAATTTAAAAATATTAAAATTAATTTCATTATGATAAATATAATTGTTTCACAAGGGTAATCTTGTTATTTGAAAAAGGAGAATTTTTTAACATCAAACATATGATGTGATAAATATTTATTCTGTCAATACCATATCTTATTTTTATCCAACTATTTATCATATTTTATCTATAATTTATCCTACATAATAAACTGACCCTAAAGATCGAACTATGTATGCCACTCTCATTAACCCTAAAGTCTTTTCTTTTTGAGCATACTAGACTTTTGACCCGTGCTATCGCACGGGTCTGTTATAGCGTTAGTCATTTATATAAGGTGTTTTAGAATACAGAGAAATCAAGGACATAAAGTTGAATACAAAAGGTAATTGTATAAATAATCATAATAACGATGATATGCAAACTTATATTCATATGAACAAACTAAAGTACATTCTGAAATATTTCTTTATATACTACATTTGATGTTACATTTGTATCACCTCCCTCGTCATCATGGATCAATATCTTCAAGCCTTCCCTGGAAGTAACTCTAGACAGGGCAACATATAATTGGCCATGAGAGAAAATTGATTGAGGCAGATAGTGATAAACATAAGAGACAAAGTAATCATGATTAAATCTATAACTATACGTTTGGACATTATTATTATTATTATTAAAGACGCTGACTTTTCTTTTTCTAATAATTCCATCTTCAATTTCAATTTGACAATCGTTTTAATTAGGTAGGAAGAATTATCAGCTGAAATGAAAAATTATTAAACTTGACCCACTTAAAATGTTGTTATGAAAAGAGATCCAAGAGAAGAAAAACATTTGCAAAGATGATACGTGCAAAAAGAAAAAACTTTGAGTAGATTAGAAAAACTTACAATCAAGATTTTAAAGAGAAATTTTGAAAAATATAAAAAGTAGATACATCATGAAATATTAAAGAATCAAATCATTATTTAAAGTAAAACAAACAATCTCCATTGACAGATGTAAGTCATGTTGATCAATTGAACACTACATTTTTAAGAAGGATAATACGTTGATAAAGATATACTTATGCACCAACAATTTTGTTTTATAAAGGACATGCTTAGATTCAGAATCAATCAAATGAAGAAAAAGAAAAAGATATAGAAATAGGTAGGAATATGGAGATATCTAACATATGCACGAAATTTCACAAAATAACAATGCAATTGAAATGACACTCAAATATAAAAGATATAGATATGTATGGAGGAAAGATGCATAGTATATATATTAAGGAAAATTTTCTTCTTCATATCAGGATTAAAAAATGACTCTCAAATACAAAAGATAGGAGAATAGAATCACATGATCAGGGTTGCAATGCTAAATGAGAATTTATATTGCATGACAATTGGTGCAATGAAAGAGATTTTTATTACATAATTAAACGTTAGGACCTTTGATCTTCAAAATAATACATGAGCACTATGAAGAAATCACTAATGTTTAGATTTATATCATTACCGTTTAGAAGTTGAAAGGGAAAGATATGAATGTGAAAGAAATCATCAGCCATCATCAATTTTTTTGGTGCGTTTCATTTTAATTTTTATTGTGCTGAAGTCTTCTTTTTATAACATTGCCATCAGCAATTTGAATGCAATTCAATTGATAACCCCTAATTGACATATTAAATTGATAACCGTTAAGTGTATATTAAATTGACAAATCAAAGCCAATTAGCAAGTAATTTGAATTTGATTTTATTATTAGTAAAATAATAAAATACCCATAAAAAACGGTTGACAGAATAAAATAATTATGCCGTGAATTGAGTAGATGTCTTTTATTATTAGCAAGTAATTCAATCAAAATAATTATGTATTCAAAGCCAATTAGTACATTCAAAGGTACAATAAAAAACGGTTGTTATTTTTTTGAATAATAATTCAAATGAAGGATTAATTGCTTTGAGGAAGGAGGGAAATATTTAGGGTAGAATTAGAGTTAGCTATCAGGACTGCATAACATTTATATATAAGTGATTTACTCTAAAGTCTACCTATTATTATCATTATCAACTAATGTTGAGTTCAAAAAGATGAGAAATAATATTTGTATAATTATTTTTTTGGACAACTATCTCTCTTATACTCATATCATATTCATATCATCTCTTACTTTTTATCTCTATTGTTTTTATCAATAAAAAAGAAGAAAAAATTATCATATATATTATCATAAAAATGTTGTACAAATATCATTTATTCAAAAAATAAAAACCTAATGTCAACTTGCCAAAAATATATTATCATTATCATAATCCACAAACACTGCCCCAAAAATTTGACTAAAATTTGATTGGAAGCAAGCCAACAACCCCACATGTGCATTTTTTTTCTCTTGGTCATAATTTACTCTCCACTAGTCATGCACAAAATGTATTTTAATGTCTTATATCAAAAAAAAGAAAGTATTTTTAATTTTGAAGTCTTTTAATACAAACACTCAAAGAACATTATTAAGCTTAGGTTAATCAAATCAAATTTCTCAATCAAATTCTTGATAGAAGAGATTGGTTGAGAAAAATCAAAATGTGCCCTTTGAGGCTAATTCTCATATTCTTGTCCGCAACACTCGCCGGATTCTTCGTCCTCCGGAATTTCAGAAATCAACCTAAGATCGATGATGATGAAGATCTTGCTCCTACAAACCCTAAGATCTCAGATTCTTCAAATGCTTCATCAAATGAAAATTCTAAGGTTGACCCATTTGATCCTTTTGCTTCAATTTTAATAAAAATGTGTTTTTTTTAATTAACCCTAAATTTGTTGATTTGTGATTTTAGGTTCGTGCTGTGATAGAATCTGGGTTTTGGACTGTTGTGGATATGGCTAGTGGACGTTATCTTTGGAGGCATATGGTATCATCATCTTCAAAGAAATCTAGCTGATGATGTGTTCTCGGTGAATGCATGTTGGGTGATTGATCAATATCATTTTTCTATGATATTGTGATTTTTGGGTCAATTTGCATACTTGTAATCTGTATCATAGCTGTTGTTCATAGTATTGTTGTTTTTGTTGTTGGTTTTGAATTTGCAATACAAATGATGATGATGATAAAAATGATGATCTTGATATATGTCAAAGTCAAACCTTCTGGAGTGTGTTCTTTTACTGTTTCTGTTATGGATTTGAGTTGCTTCTTGTTTTCATGTAAAGTTGTGAATTTCAATTTGGGGTTTTCATGTGAAGTCAAACTTTGATATTTTGTTGGCTTAATCAAATGCCGTGTAGATTTGAGGAACATTTGTTTTTTGTGAGCGTGTGAACTTCTAGCGTCTTGTCAATAGAGGTATATAAGGTTCTTACCATAGCTGTGTCAATAAGAAGTTATGGGCATTGCATTGCTTTTGTTAGCAACACAAGGTATCTAATGTTGGTGTAGGATAGTATAAGAGTCGTTGTAATTTTTTCTTCAAAATTTATGAGACAAACAGGCATGATGGTAGGATAAATTTTCGCTGGACAAGTTCGGGATTTAGGCTAGAATAATGAAGGAAAAGTGGTGGGTTGAAAAGTTACTTGGTGTAATTATATGTTTTTATAGTTTATTTTGGTTCATTCATAATAATGTTATAATTGTATAATGGTTGGGATCCAAGCTGTTAACTGTTGAGTTGAGTACTCTAAACAGCACTTTAGAGAGAAGTAGTTTTGGATGCTGGTGAGTTCTTATTTAGATAAGCAGGAAGATCTTTGTTTCTAAAAAGGAACTGCTGATGATTTTTGAGGAAGGGGACTGCCTAGAGTAAAATTTAAGATCCCTAAATCGAAGAGAAGATAAGTACAAACATAGGCAAGCTTGGAATCACTGGATAACTTCATAAATTATTCTTGAAACTGACCTCTGCTGGAAAAATGCCTTTAGAGAATTTGGAATATGTTTCAGAAAAATGCCTTTCCAGAACTTATTCTACATGAATTTGGAATACATTTCAGTCTTTAAGAATATAAACTTTCTAGTAATCCTACTCTAAAATACGTGCTTGAAATTTCCATGATTTTTTCTCTATGCAGAGAATTACCTTTCTGAGTGTTTATTTGGAAGAATTGATGTCAATTAATATTAGCTTGATTTTGATAATATTTCTGAAAAGTGTACCGAGTTGTTTGTTTAGATATTCTTAACAATAAACCACTTTCTAGGAAGGGAGTATGACTGATTAGTCATGTGATGTCTCAACTCCTCTCCACAGTATGGGGTATCTTAGTCAAATTATCCTTGACAGATGGTATAATACTTTTCTTGGAATCAGAGACATATATCAGTCTCACCATATTCAGAATCCAGATTTTGGATCAGAGACCATGAAACACTGCTTAAACTGAAAATATACTGAACAAGCATCTTTGTTCAGTACTAGTAGAGTTAATTTTCAAAATTTCATTAGTCTTATATGTTTTCTTGATTCTCTTGCATCTAGTGTCCATGAATTTAGCATATGGCACTAGTAGGTTAATGTGTCAAATGATCTTTCCAAGTGTTGGAGTGTCTTGATCGTGACAAGGTGCAAAACTTATGAATATATCTAACATTTGTAATGAATGATGTTCAAACTTTCATTCTCCACTCAAGGATCTTGTAGCAAAGAGTGTGAATTAAGGAAAAACCTGTTTTAGATTCAAACTCTTTATGCATTGAGGAAAAACCTGTCTTAGATTCAAGCTCTTTATGCATTATTCTCTTGCAAATACGCGCTTTATGTTGGAACAATCATTTGCTAAGGGTCAGTACTCACTATAATCATTTTAGAGGTTTTTTTGGTTGTATTGATAATATGAATGAACCTAGAGCTGTTAGTGAATGTGAGTTGAATGAAACATACAAGGCACATGATTTTGAATGCTTGAGGAGGCTGTGTTGAATGTGTTGGGAAAGTTTATGTTTCATTCAAGTCTAGGGAACTTTGATGTAGTTTAGAAAAATTTATGCTAAATGGTGTTTGATATGCCTATCTATATAACCAATCAATTAAAGAATAGGGATTTGGTCATCAGTTCAAATGTTGCAACTTAAAAATGTGACTGTATTTTTTTGGTCTAAAGTATAAACTACACAGGCCCTTGACCTATCCTAGCAGCTTTGGCTAAGCTGCCTCTAGTTGGTTGGAAGAGAGACCTAACAATTTAAAAGGGATTCATTTCGTCACAATTTTATCCTGAGCTTTGCTAGTCGGTAACAAATGAATCTTACTAACATGGGAAAGAAAATAGAGAATAAAAAGCCATGAGAGAAAAAAAACAGAAAATAATAACCATAAGAGAAGAAAATAGTTTATTTTTCTGTTTTTGCACAGCAGAAAAGAGTTTAACATCGATAGAATAAACACAGAACTTATTCAATCACACCTTTAGTGTAAAATTAAAATATATGAATTACTTTCTGTATCATCTAATTATTTTCTTTAACAAAACTAGTAAAAGACCCGTGCTTCCGCACGGGTCACGTAAGATAATTATAAAAAATATAATTATATTGTTGCTATTGTAGAATATTTCTAGATATTATATGAAAATTATGAGCAATAATGTAATGTTTCTATTAATTTTTTTTTATATAAACAAAAATTTATTAAATAGTTGAGTCACACCAGTTATATATGCAAAAACAAATTTATTTATGCAAAAGAATGTTTCTATTGATGCAAAAACAAATTTTTATGCACATAAAATTTTGAAAAATAGTGACTATTTTTAAAATATCAACATTAATGCAAAATTTCTATTGATTAAATTTTATTTTATATGCAAAAGAATGTTTAATGTTTGCACTGCTTCCGTTGCAGATTTTAAATGTTTATATCTAATTAAACAAATTTTTATATACATGTATGAGAAAGTCAATATGATAAAATTTTAGAAACACATGACTATTTTTAAAATATCAACATTAATGTAGCTTGTCTATTAAATAAATTTTTATTTTATATTTAAAACACCGTTAAATATTTAAATCGCACTCGTTGAGGAATTTATATGTTTATATATGCAGAAGAAAATTTGTATGTATCGATATGTGATAGTCACTATGATAAAATTTTGAAAACTCGTGATTAATTTCAAAATATCAACATTAATGCAGTGTATCTATTGATTAAATTTTATTTTATATGCAAAACACTGTTCAATGTTTGCATCGCTCCCGTTGCAAATTTTAAATGTTTATCTACAGAAACAAATTTTTATATACACATATGAGAAAGTCGATATAATAAAATTTTGAAAACGCGTGACTATTTTTAAAATATCAACATTAATGCGGTGTTTCTATTGAATAAATTTTATTTTATATGCAAAACACTGTTCAATGTTTGCACCGCTCTCGTTGCAGATTTTAAATGTTTATATTTGCAGAAACAAATTTTTATATACATATATGAGAAAGTCGATATGATAAAATTTTGTAAACTCATGACTATTTTCAAAATATCAACAATAATGTAGTGTGTCTATTAAATAAATTTTATTTTATATATAAAACACTGTTCAATGTTTGCACCGCTCCGGTTGCAGATTTTAAATGTTTATATCTGCAGAAACAAATTTTTATATAGATATATGAGAAAGTCAATGTGATAAAATTTTAAAAACTCATGAATATTTCTCAAAAAATCAACATTAATGTAGTGTGTCTATTAAATATATTTTAATGTTATATTTAAAACACCGTTAAATATTTAAATCGCACTCGTTCAAGATTTTATATGCTTATTGTGCGCTCTCGGAAAAAAAACGCGATCCTCGAGACGTGTACGAACGCTCGGGAAAGAAAGTGCGGAGTCGCCACCAAAGTTTTTGTTTAAAGGGAACGTTGATAAACCCTTAAGTTTTTTATTTTTAAAGGGAAACGATAATAAAACCCTTGACGATGAGGAAAGGATGGTCATCGCAACCATTACCGGGTTCGGGAGTCGATTACGCAAGGGGAAGGCATTAGCACCCCTCACGTCCGTTGTACTCAACGGGAACCTCCTAGTTAGTTAAGGCTAAAGGTGTTTGTTAAAGTTTTGCTTGCATGCTTGAATATATAAAGATAATAAAGAAAGGGGAAAAAGGAAAGGGGGAAAAAGAAAGTTTTTATTATTGTGCTTGACAAGATGATGATCTTGCTCCTACGTATCTCCTGGTGCGATGGAGAATTCAAAGCTACGTAGTTCTTTGTTAGAAAAACGTTTATTTATTGGTTAATTTTAAAGAACGATGCTTTTGATTGTATTCTTACGATTAAACGTTGCTTGTATGCTCGCGCGTGGGAGGCTTAAGCGTTTGTTTAGATCGCGCTAGAATTGATAAAAACATGTTTGAAATTTCTGGCTTAGCAACTAGTTAGGAGTTAACAGGTTCTGATTAAACTGGTTCTGAACCAACAGGTTCTGAACTAATACTTAGCACAATTAAAAATAGTTAAGCAGCAGGAATTAAATGTGCAGGAAATAAAAAGAACACACAGGTTTGTTAACCCAGTTCGGAGTAAACACCTCCTACTCTGGGGGATACCAATCCAGGAAGGAAATCCACTATTGGAATTAATCCTTAAGACTCAGACACTGACTCTCAGTTCCTATCCTAAGCAATCAATCTCCACCTAGCTTGATTTCTACCCAACACGTTGAGTATTAGAGTCCACTAACTTCCTATTCAAGTAACAGCTCAGTTACTTAAACAAACCTGAACTAACCCAGTTCTGAACAAATTACCCAGTTTTGAAGAACACTCTTCAATACATGACCTGCACTCGTACCTACAGGCTTAGAGTGATTACAACTCAAACAATCTAAACCAACTCAAAGCATATGAGTGGTGTACAAAACAAAGCCTAAGCTTACACAAACAAAAACTCTAAAAACTCTAAACTCTGAATTCTGGTTTTTTTTGACTCAATTAAATTTCAACATAGCAGCACGTCTTCTTATATAGTCTTCAGCAGCTCACATAATTCTGAATCAAATATTCTTCAATTGATATGATTCTGAAATATTATAGAAGATCAAAGAAGGAAACATATTTCTGAATTATATTTTCCAAAGATCCTTTGAAAATATATTCAACAATAAACACGAAGCCAATCTTCAAATAAGATCTTCTCATAAAAATATCAGTCTTCCGGAAATATTCTTCAAAATATAATTCTGAAAAGGCTTGAAAAGGAAACATATATTTCTGAATTCTATCTTGCAAAGATTTTTTGGAAAATATATTCAAACATAAATACGCAGCCAATCTTTCACCAAGATCTTCAACAAATTAATCAACCTTCTAGAAAACAATGCCTGAATAAATCTTTGATAAATCTTCAATAGATATGCACAGATTTAATCACAAAGAATGCAGAAAATCAGCTTCTGAACCTCCTGAAATGGATTTTTCAGCTTCTGAACCACCTTAAAACCAATATCCAGCTTCTGAAGACATTATATAACATCTGGAAAACGCATTGCTTGCATTTTGATTTTACCAAACAATGAAGCCAACCTTTATATAACCAACAATGTTCGTTGGGGAAGAGGGTTGAATTGACCACGAGGGGCCAAAAAGGCTCAAAGGACTCAACGGAGTCAAGAAAAGGTCGATTGATCCAACGGGATCAAGAAAGGGTTCAATGGACTCAAAGGAGTCGAGCATTGATTCAAATGACTCAACGGAGTCAAGAAAAGGTCGATTGATCCAACGGGATCAAGAAATGGTTCAATGGACTCAAAGGAGTCGAGCATTGATTCAAATGGTCACGGGGGACCAAAAAGGTTCAAATTGATCACGAAGGACCAAGAAAGGTTCAGATTGACCATGGGGGCCAAAATTAGCGTGTTGGATTTGTTTTATGTTCTTGTATATTTTTGAAAATAGAATGACGATTATTCGAACAACGAGACATACGTCAAGTGTTCGTCCAATCGGGGAATGGAGAGACATACGTCAAACCACTCCTTTTTCATTCAAGTTTGCTATTGAAACTTAAGAAATCCCAAAAAGAGAGCAAAACACTTGGTTTTAAAGCTTATAAGCAAGTTTAAAACTCAAATTAGTTGTTGCAACCTATGAACAAGCTTGCTTGTTCATATGTATGAAAAATGCACAAGTTATGAAAATGAACAAGTTTAGTTCAAGTTCAAGTTTGAAAATAATGCACAAGTTTGTTGAAAATCATGTTTGGTTAAAATTCATGAACAAGGTTATTGTTCAAGTTTAGTTTGGAAATTCATTGAACATAGCTTGTTGCTCAAGCTTGTAAAAATGAACAAGTTTGTGAAAAAAAATGCACAAGTTTGGTTTAAGTTTGAAAAAGTGAACAAGTTTCTTGTTATTCAAGTTAACTATTTAAACTTGTGAATTCCCAAATGTATGCAAAAACCCTTGTTATGTTTTGAACCAAGAATGAATTTTAATCCTCTTAGATTCTGAATTTTCAAGGCAGAACCTCAGAAATTTGCTTTAAGAAGCCTGAACTCAGAAACTGAGTTCTGTCATGGTCGCTAAGCAACCTTAATTTCGCTTTGCGAACTATGCGAAAATTTGAATTCAGAAGCTGCTTCTGAACTGCTGTTCAGAAGCTGCTTCTGAACAAGCTTCAGAACTTTAAGAGGAGTGAAAAGCTTTTGAAATTAGCAAGTAAATGAGTGCAACACTTCAGTTTGGTGTTTTGCAAACTTGAGATTTCTTTGAAGTTTCAAAATATGTTTTTAGTTTGAAAAATGAAATAAACAAACACTAAAAATGCAGAACTGAGATTGAATCAATTCAAATGCAAAAACAAATGCAAACAGTATGCAAATGGAATATAAACAAGTTAGAATGACTCACCAACTCATAGCCCAAAGCTTTTGTTGCAAGGAAATGGAAGAGGCTTTGGATGTTTATGGTTTTGCAAAGCTGGGAATGTTTGATAAACAGCACCAATAATGACAATTTGCTTTTGTTCTTCACTCTTTGTGTGAGGTTTAGTGGTTGTTTTGATGGCTTGGTTACTTTGTACTGGTTTGGGGATGATTTGTGCAAGAAAGGAATGGAAATTTTCTCTAAACTTACCTAAAACCAACTCTGTTTTTGTGAAGAAAAAACAGTCTGAAATGTGTATCAATTCACTCAATTTTCACTCTCTAAGAACTGGTTTTTTGCTCTAAAATCTCTGTCTTAAGAACTCTCTTTTTTCTGTCAAAAATCTCTCCTTTAATCCTGCAGCATTGCATGGCTTTTATAGGCAAAATGAGATCAAAATGTCATGATGAAAAATCCCACAGCAGGGCTGTTTTTGTGAGCTATGATCATGATTATTTACTTTGCATTTAATGCTAAAGGGAAGAGATGACATTGCCTTGCTGCAATGGTCAAAACTTTGGCCAATTTCAGAACCGAAAGCAGCTGAATTCTGACAAAAAATGCTGGAAAAAATGGAAAAAATGGAAAACATGTGCTGTTTGCAAAACAGGGCAGCAGTTTTGCCTCAATCTTGGAATGGTTTTGATAAAGCCTATGGCAAGGTGGATGCTGGAAGATAGCAGGGTCAGTAGCAGGCACAATGGTAGGGGAGAAGGGCTGCCCAAGGTCAGCAACTAGCTGAGTTACTTGATTGATTTTGCTTCCTCTTCCTTTCTCTTCTTACTTTGCAATTGGCACATGTTTTCTTTTCTTTCTTTGTTGAATCCAGCATTAATCATGATAATAATAGATAATAATAATAATAATAGATGATGACAGGAATAATAATAAAAGAAAGGGAAATCAGAAAATCAAAACCTCCAAAATTCGCAGATTTCGCAGAGCGACCTGAACATTGCTCTGCGAAATTCATCGCAGGTTTCACAGAGCGATTACAACATCGCTTTGCGAAATCTCTCTTTTTTTTTATATTTTAAAAGAAAAAATAAAAGTTGACTTTTTGTCCTTTTTTTTTTACTCCTTTTTTTTTAAAAAGCTTGGGACAAAATTAGGGTACAACACTTATATATGCAGAATTTTTTTTTGTACCGATATGTGATAGTCGATATGATAAAATTTTGAAAACTCGTGACTATTTTCAAAATATCGACATTAAAGAGATCGTGAGTTTTAATAAGGACGATTATGAAATTTTGTTGTACTTTGATTTTTATATATTGTAGATGTTAGTAAATATGAACATTAGCCGTAATTAATTTTTTAAAAAATAAATAAATTAGTTTCATAGTTATCCCTGGAAATTGCTTACACTTGTGATGAACATTCTCCGTAATGATTTTTTTAAAAAACAAATAAATTAAATTTTGCAAAATGACCATTATGTACAGAAAATTAAGGAGATCATGAGTTTTAATAAGGACAATTATGAAATTTTGTTGTACTTCGATTTTTATATATTGTTAGTAGATGTTAGTAGATATGACCATTATCCGTAATTAATTTAAAAAAACAAATAAATTAGTTTCATAGTTATCCGTGGAAATTGGTTACACTTGTGATAAGCATTATCCGTAATTAATTTTTAAAAAACAAAAATTAAATTTTGCACAATGATCATTATGCACATAAAATTAAGGAGATCGTGAGTTTTAATAAGGATGATTATGAAATTTTGCTGTATTTCGACTTTTATATATTGTTAGTAGATGTCATTATTATTTAATGAAACTTACGTATGAAAAGAGATGCAAATGTAGTTTGATTTTTGTAATTATATATGCAAAGAGTTTAATTTTCAATGTATTATTTTTACAGTAATTTATTTTTCATATAAAAAGTTTACACATCCAAACAAATTTCATTATTTACATATAGAGTTGAGTAAGTTTTTAGTCCCTAAAAACTTACCAAAATTTGTTTTTCGTCTCCATAAAAATGTGGCATGTTTCCGTAATTCTACACGTATTTTTAGTCACTTTTATTAAGTCAACGTGTATTTTTGAATGATTTCCTTCGGTCATATTTAGAACGTTATTAAAAGGTCATAAAAAAAAGGAGCTAAAAAATTTAATTTCTAAGTTGAGATTTTCGTTACTTTTATTTTGAGCTTTTACAATTTAAAAAAGTTATATTTAATTAATCCTATGTAATTTTTTTTAATTTTTTGTGAATAAACTTTTTAAATGTTTGTTCTAAACATGTATGAGAAAAGTTATTAAAAAATTTAATGCTAATTAAACAAAGGACTATGAATGCGTGCATATTTTTTATAAGAACGAGAACATCATGCGTGAAAATGGCTAATAAGACTTTACCCATCACACCAGTGGTCGTGGGAGAAGCCTTGTGTTTGTTTCATCCATTACAATGACTAAATGACATGCAATTTGGTATTGTTGATTTCGTCTTAGATTCGATGGTTATTATATGCTTTTCAGACTCATCGTGTTGATATAACAAAATATAGTCAAGTGATCTCAATTTGTAGGAGTTTCTTTACTTTTTATTTCATAAACTTTCGGGTTGAATTTAAGAGACGACAAATAAAGGAGATAGCTCACACCTTTGTTGGAGTTGCCACATTATTTAGTCCTATTGGTTATTCTCATGTACCTTATTGTATGAACACTCATTATTATTAATGAAATGCGATAAGCATACTCATTTCTTTTAAAAACACATTATGTTTGAAAATTTTACATAGATGAAAATATGACACATTTTTCTATGAGGATAAAAAACTAAATTTGATAATTTTACAAGGACAAAAATTTATCTAACATTTAAATATATCATAATGTTATTTTATTTTTTAGATGTAAATTAGAAATCTTCGCCCACAACAATATTAGATACTAATATATCGATCCAAATTGCTTAATTTAATTTCAATTATCTATAAGAAAATAAATTAAATTAAGGGAAATGTTAACGAGTGTCCTCGGGGCACTCTTTAAGCACCAAAAACAGTAAGTTTTTATAAAAGTTTGTGTATTTATTGCATTAGAAATTGAAGTCTTTAATTTTTTTAAAGAATAATTTCTTTATTAATGATGCTTAAAGAGTGTTCCGGGGCACTCGTTAACAAGACCCTTAAGTTAAATAAGTTATAACGTTCATATTTATCTCTAATTCACTTCACAACGGTCATATTTCATTTTACAGAAAAATGAGGAAGAAAAAAGGTGCAAGATCCAAACCTAACAATTTCAACTCTGCATCATCTTCTATAGCAGAAGAAGAAGAAGAAGAAGAATCTCTTCAAATTCAACTTCAACACAACAACAATAACGAAAATGAAGGTGTTGAAGGACAAGGATTCTTCGCTTGCTACCTTTTAGCCTCTCTCAATCCACGTTTCAAAGGCCACACTTATATAGGGTTCTTCTCGAATCTTCTCAAAATCTATTTTTTATCACACCCCTTTTGTTTTTTTATTCATATAAATTCTGGGTTTCTGTTGTTTTTTTGATTGATGGTGATGATGATTCTCTTTTTGAACATTTAGCTTCTTTTTTTAATTAATTAATTAGTTTAATTTTGTGCTTTTGTAGATTTACGGTGAATCCGCGGCGGCGGATTAGGCAACATAATGGGGAAATTGGGAGTGGAGCTTGGAGAACAAAGAAGAAGAGGCCTTGGGAGATGGTTTTGTGTGTATATGGCTTCCCGACAAATGTGGCTGCTCTTCAGGTTTTAATCTCATACTTCTATTATATATTTTTGTGTTAAGTTAATTATACTGATTAGTGTGAGTGTCAAGATAAAACTTCAGCTACTTATAATTTTTTGGATTTAATTGACAGTGTAAATAATTTTTTTACACCGTCAATCAATTGTAATCGCAAGATCATTAAAAATGTTTGACTTTAGTTAATAGTTAAGTTACACATATGATTGGTTGTGATTTGGCGATAGTGTATCAAAATTAAACTCTAATTTTTTACCTTCTTTTTTGTAAGTATGGAGTCATGAATTATTGAATACTGAAAGTTTGTGAAATTAGCCTGGCTTTTGTTTGTCGAAGCTTGCCGCAATTGGATCAACTGAAGAGGAAACATATTATGCTATTTATGCGACAAATTTAAGATATTATTTTCATGGGGTTATTTTGATTTTGACTTGCAGTTTGAATGGGCTTGGCAACACCCTGTTGAATCATTGGCTGTAAGAAAAGCAGCTGTTGAGTTCAAATCCCTCTCGGGAATTGCCAATAAAATCAAACTTGCTTACACAATGCTCACCCTTCCATCCTGGCAAAAGTATGTATCCACTCTATCTCTATTGAGTAAGAATGTACATCTATAAAGCACAGACACAAACACGGACACGACACTAGCACGTAGACACTGAAAATAATTTAAGAAAATGGAAGTGATTGAATGTAAACTACAAGTGTCAGTGTCGGACGCTATACACACATTTAATTTGAATTGTTGGTGCTACATAGAGGTACACTCTTTTTTACTTGTGCGAGTTTGATTTGGTTTTAGATACTGACTTGATATAAATGGTCACAGCATGAATATGACAGTGAACTTCTTCTCGACAAAATACATGAAACATTGCGCTGGTTGCCCAAACTTGCCGCAGCAAATGACAGTTGAGATTGGTTCGATGGATGAACTTCCATGTTATACCGAAAGAATTGATGGTTTGTTAGAGAATGAAGATGATATTACGGATGAAGTGGAGTTTGATGATAACAATGCTAGTACTAGCGGTTCTGTTCCAGATGCAAGTGATGATTCTGTAACTGATGATTCACAAATAAGTCCAAATCATAGTGACAAGATTACTGAGCCATTTGGGCAGAACAAAGAATCCAAAGTGAGAGAACCACAAAATCATTCATTCACTCTACAAGAGCAGAGCACACTACTTGGTTCAATCTCATTGCCTGAGGGGAACAAAGAGTCAGAAGTGAGAGAACCACCAAGTCATTCATTCACTCTACAAGAGCAGAGCCAACCAACTGGTTCAATCTCATCGCCCGAGGGGAAATTATCACCGGCAACTTCATCAAAAAGAGGAACAATCGAGGACACAGATTTCATAAGTTCGACGATAAAGAGTAGTGTTGGATCAAATAAGCCAGATTCTGAACAAACAGGCGCCGTTGATGTTAGATGTGAATCCTTTGTGGCTCATCAAGCTGAGATAATTGATTTGTCCACCCCTTCTCCTAGCTGTAGAAGCGTTATAGATAGGAAGAAGAGAAAAGTTTCCTCCTCAGTTAGTTCCAAGTTTATCGACTTAACAAAGTCCCCAAACTTCATCCAACTGTAATGATTTCTCACACACTAATGTGGTCAGAGTGTCGATCCAGAAGGATGTGTATGGAACTGCATCTGTTCTGTTAGAAGATGTCAGTTCTTTAAATAGATCTCGGTACCTTGAGATCTAGCTTGGCAGGAGATATCTTAGTCCACCAAAAAATAATCTGGTGTGTGATACACTATTGTCATTCTCTGATGGCATGTAGAATATATCATTGTTATTGAATGATGTAAGAACGGTGAATAAAACATGAACAAATAAGTGAGTTGTTGTTTCTTTCCTCAAGATTGATTATCTTTTTTTAATTTACATATGCAATCTTAAAAAGTTGTACCATGATTTTTTATTTTATAAGTTTGGTATATCTTAGAAAATTGTTGGACATCGTCATATATTTTTAATTTAATTATCCTCTGATATATTGCATCTTTTTTCACTACTATACTCTTTAAATTGGACTCAAAATCATTTTTTAACAAATATATACACTTCCCTAGGTGAATTTTTAGGATATACACTTCTTTGGTGAATTTTTAGGAAGGAGAACATCTTTTAGATAAAAAAAAATTCACATATGACATTGTATTAAAAACCAAACTAACATAGAGATTAACGAGATGAATAGAGAAACGAGAGTAACATACTAATTAATTTGGTCACTCTCCTACTATATGATTCATCCTTGTTACATTGACACCATATGTGAAATCTTTAGACTGATGAGTTCAGGAAGGAGAGTGACCAAATTAATTCCACTTATGAAAGATAGTGAGCCAACATGGAACTTAACATCTCTCAAATGATCCAAACTAACATAGAGATTAACGAGATGAATAGAGAAGCACTTCATACACTTTTTTCATAAATTTGTATACTTCTTGAACTAAATTGGAGAGAAAATTATAATTTCAAAACCAATTTTATGGTTTATCCGATTGATTTTCTATGTTGGTGATAACTATCATCTTCATCTTT
This sequence comes from Medicago ruthenica, assembly GCA_018208015.1. Lineage (NCBI taxonomy): Eukaryota > Viridiplantae > Streptophyta > Magnoliopsida > Fabales > Fabaceae > Medicago > Medicago ruthenica. The sequence continues at coordinate 54,852,233 of CM031373.1, forward strand.
GTGAAGTATATACATTATTTTGATCTAAACTTCTTAAATAATTTGTGATAAAACGAGTTATATTATGTGTCCATATTATTAATCTTGAGACAGTGAACTCTTAATGTTTTTGTCATAAACCTTTGACCATTAATTAATCCTAATTTTAATTAACCACATTGATACCGTGCATCTCATTGATTAATGACAACCGCTTCCATGGCAAAAACAAATGCTACAGATATTACCATAGATATAGATTCACAGAAAACCATAGACATAACATACATCATGATTACTGCTTTATATTTGCCTTAATTCTTGAAATTAAGATAAGAGTCTACGACAATAGTTCCGTATTGAATAAAATACGGCTTAAAAAAGTGTTTATAAGTGAGAGACATTTCTCGCTTCACAAGCGGTTTTGTAGGTAAAGTTAAGATGAACCCAAGTTTTACGATTCACACCATTTTGCTCAGATGCTGTAGAAACTAGTAAAGTTTGTATTTACATTAAAACTGGACAAAAGATCAATAAAACTCATAACAAAATTGAGAAATGTACTTTGCAAACAGAATGTATGCTACAGTAAGGTCAACCTGAGATAGTTAAATCTTAACATGATTGAAAGCGAGAAAAAACATCCCATCAAGAAATGCTATAACCCGCAGGTGCTCGATTGAGATTGTTTTTTATTAAAACAAGAAAAGGGCATTGCAGTGAGATGAATAGACAATCTCGTTGGTACGAAGTTGACTGATACTCCCTAAAGATGTGGGTTCAACTCCCACTGATGACGTGAGGACTTTTGTTGTGGATAGTTTGTAAGTACCTTTGTCAGCGTTCTCTAAGCTCCGAGGCTTGCTCTGATCTTGGTAAAATCCATTGAGACCCAATTCTCTGAAACTTTTTTTGATCAAAACAAAAAAAAAGTATAGACAGACAATAAGCTATCTCAAAATTGAGTGTGTGTTATGATTGTGGTTGTTGTTGCTGCTGATCATGTATTTGTAGCTGTTGTGATTGCTGTTGTTGGTCACTTTGCCACACCCAAACAATATCTTGAAGAGCAGGCCTTATATCCTCTTTCAATATTTTCAGATATTCCAATGTATCTCCATTTGATTTTTTCACCTCAACTAAATGGAAATTTGGTGTAACCTCAAAGATCTCTGCATCAATGGATAAAACCCCTTTCCTACCTTCATCAGATCCCTCTAGTTTCAACAAACCAGCAGCTTTTTTCTTAATTTTCATCCTCAGTTGCTTAGCAACGTCTTCCATCTTTGAGATGATGGCTGATGCAGGTAGTTTCGAACTAAACCTCGCTTCTCTTTTCTGAACATCGTCTTTAAAGAATCTTGAAAGATCAAAACTAGCTGAAAGGGAGATGATATCAAAGGCATTTATACTGATTGGCACGACCGACTCTTCCTTTGCCTCGCCTTCTAGGCTGTCATTTTCATCATTTTGATCAGAAACAACTGAACTCGAAGAAGAGACAGTGTTGTTTTCCAACAGTGGTTTTTTGTTTCTAGCAGTTGGTTCATTTTTAAACCAACAATGTTCCTTAATCTTTTCTATGGAAATCCTAGTGTCGGGATTAGGATCCAATATATCGCTTAATAGCTTGCACACTTCCGGTCGAAACCAACTAGGACATTTTAGTTCTGCTTTGTGTATCTTCCTATACATCTCTATCAAATTTGAGTCATGAAAAGGAAGATAACCTGCCAAAAAAACAAACAGAACTATTCCACAAGACCAAATATCGGCTTTGGCACCGTCATACCCTTTCCTTTTGATGACCTCTGGAGCAACATAGGCCGGAGTGCCGCAAGGCGTACGGAGAATGATATCTTTTTGATTTGATTCCACAAGAGCACTTAACCCGAAATCAGAAACCTTTAGATTCCCATTTTCATCTAACAGAACGTTTTCAGGCTTAATGTCTCGATGATACACGCCTCTACTGTGACAAAAATCGACCGCATTGATTAACTGCTTAAAATATTTGTGCGCAACTTTTTCTTTGAGTCTTCCTTTACACACCTTGTCAAAGAGCTCACCACCTTTAGCATACTCCATAACAAAGTAAATCTTACTCTTAGTTGCCATAACCTCAAAAAGCTGTATAATATTAGGATGCCTAGCCAATTTCATAACAAATATTTCACGCTTGATTCGATCAACTTGACCGGTTCTCAAAACTTTATCCTTTTCAATCGCTTTAATAGCGACACTCTGGTTAGTTACCGTACTCCGTGCATAGTAAACCTTTCCAAAAGTTCCCTGACCAAGTAACCTTCCTAACTCGTATCGTTCCATCAACACATTCGGTTTCATATCACTCTCCATACTAGATCTTAAACCAGTATAATATTTTACACTAACTTCCTAGTTCCTAAAGTATTTCTATCTACAAACATATATGAAAAGGATGTATCAAGTTTAGATTTCAACCGTCTTCGCAGCGATCGCGAATTAGAAGAACGGGCAATCTAGAAAAACTTATGTGCCAATTGTGCATCAAGGAATAACTAATGTATGAGGTATAAATAAGGGACTCACTCTTCACAAGCATTAAATGGGGCAGTGAGAGAAAATATAAAAACACCTTATAGATTTCAAAGACAAAATTGGAATCAAGAAGGTACATCTTTTAGGCATTCCTAGAAGTGTCTCTTTCAGCAACAATATATACTTGAATTTCAGTATATTTTTTTTGCAGACAGAATCTGAAAAAACAAAAAGAAAATTCCACCACTTTAATAATTGTTCATAAATATATAAAAATTATGAACATAATTTACAAAAATCAGCTTCTGATTACAACATACACCAAATAATAAAATACAATTTGAGAAAGTGATATTCTAAAAATATGATAAAGTTTATATGAGAATTGAATTGAATCAGATCATCAACTATGGTCTAAGCAATAAAGTTTTCAAACCTCTCAGGTTACTGTGCACTAGGGTGACATGATCAGGAAGAATCAGGAATATGTTAAAGTTGCACTCATAAATTGAAGCAGAAAATTTAACAGAAGAAAATAAAAATGGACAAACCTTATGAACTGAGTTGAAGCACCGATAGGAAGCAATAAAGTGAATATAATGATGCAGGGAAGGGCACAAATCCAGATGAATGTGTATATGAAGATTTTGATTAAGGATTAGGAAACCAAAATGAGTTGAATTGGTTAATTCAGTATAGTAAAAAAAAAAACTAGTAGAACTAATAATTTAGTAGTTTACTAGTTTACTCACTTTTGTATTTTAAAAATAATTATAAAGGCATAACCAATTATTAGTAGTTTACTAAAATATTTTAGTAGTTTACTAGTTTACTCACTTATGTGAATAAACAAAGACATAACCAATTTTTAAGTAGTAGAACTAATATTATAGTAGTTTAAAAATTGGTTATGTCTATGTTTATTCACATAAGTGAGTAAACTAGTAAACTACTAAAATATTTTAGTATTATCTTTATAATTATTTTTTGTCTCTTACTTAATTATTTTAAAAATAATTATAAAGACATAGATTGTTTACTCACATTTGTTACATTTGACCATGTCAAATAACAACAATAACAATCTAATTTTATTCTATTAAGTGGAGCTTGATCATTTCAAACAGACAAAAAAAAAATAATGTTAATTATAATTTTTGATTGAACGATATTTTTGTTAAAGAATTATTTCACGTATGAATCAAACACAAATTCTACTATATGATATGTCATTTACAGAAATTCATTAACCACTTGAATTTAATAACTTGATTGATAATATTATTGTTTAGTTTACCTTTTTGATGTCGATGATGTACCATATATTATAAAAAAAAAAAATCAATGACCAAATAAATTTTTGGACAAATATGTTTACTTCATTGTAGAAGGTACCAAAATGATGTGCAAGTGTGGGACCTAGCCCTCAGCCCAAGACGTCCCAATGCTTGACTTAGCGTGTGGGGTGGGTTCACAATGGCTAAATGACAATTTATTCTTTTTTTTTTTAAAACAACTATTTTCACCATATCATGATTTTTGATATTCACATTCATAAGAATTACCAATTTTGTAATATTCGAAAGTACACTTTTGTATCATTTGTAGACATTTTCGTCAAAAAATAATGTTTACAGACACGTGTGCGGTTTTAAAGAAATTGAAGGGATTGAAACGTTGCCCGTCTTTTGGTGGAATAATTAAATCCTATTCATTTTGGTTTCATTATGAATATGAATAATTCATCTCTATACATTGCATCTAAAATGTGACATTTCTATCTCTTCATTTTCTTTTATTTAATCTGAAATTTTCAAGTGTTAAACCTGTAAATTGTTAAAAAAAATGTAAAAGAAAAAGTATATTCAATCATTCCAATAAGTTTATACGCTGAAATTAAATTACTAGATAATAAAGCTTTGCTCTTGAACTATTTTATTTAAGTAATTGAACTTTTGGTCCCCTAACTTATTTGTTGTTTTCATTTTGGTCTCATAACTCTAAATTTTTTCCTTTCGGTCCCTCAAATATACATTTGTTAGTCAATTTGAACCACTTCTGTTAACTTTAACCACAAATGTCTAAGATGGACCACCCTTATAAATGGTTCATCGTAATCTGTTTAGTTTAAACCGTTTAATTTTTTTTTCTAAAAATACAACTATTAGATCATGTTTGTCTACTATATCTAATCGTACACCACCACCAACTAATTTTTTTTCCCTCTTTCTTCGTCTTCTTCCTCCATTTCTTCTTCATCTTCAAACTAACTTTATAAACCTTCAAAATAAATATCCAGAAAAACCAATAAAGAAATTCCCTGAAATTCATTAACAAGATCATCATCATCATATTCATTAACTCATGAACCCAAACTCAAAATCGGAACCCATTTACTAAATTTCTATTGTTAGTAAATTCCATCTAAATCTCAAATAAACAAGTCCAACAAGTATACCACTAAGATGACCTAAAAACGACACACCAGACACAAACATTTGAATCAAAATAAACTCAGCCCAAGCCGCGTAACGTGTAATCATCCGAGGCAATACCCTTTGGCATTCGTAAATACACTTTCTCACCAGGGCGGCAAGGCTCAAGAATCACATCTTCTTCGAATCCTATCGAGGAGACACTAAGTTTGCTTCGAAAGAGCGCCACTCGCTGAGGATCCATATACATGGACTCCGAGCGCAACACTTCGCCAGCAAAATCCCCTTGTCCCGAACTACTAGCAGACGCCATACAGTGAGTTTCTCTCATATAGAAGGGACCTGGACGAACAAAAAGAACAACACAATCAGACGAATTCCCACTATCATCTTTTCCCTCACTTCCGCTCGAATCGCTCGAAAATTCTCCTAAAACATAGTGGCCATAATAGACATTTTCAAAAGCCACCCAATCGGTGGTTTCGTCCGGTCGCTTCGCAAACCTAACCGCCTCACTCAATAACCTATCCCTCTCCTCCGAATTGGCCGGAGATATTACGTTACCCTCCCCATCACACTCTCTGATAATCGCCATGTCCTAACCCCGAAATACAAAAACGAAAACCTAACGTACAGAGGACGAATACGAAATAAGATTACCTGTTTCGTATGAAAGCAGCAAGGAGAATATGAAACCCGTGTTGTCTCATCTAAACATTTTTGGGTCGAATTTATATTTTTATGTTGCACTAAACCTGATACTAGCAACTAGCAACATTTGCACAAAACAACAATAAATGATCATTACTTCAAAAATAAAAAATAATAATAAATGATCATTTTGCTTAATACTTCAGTCTATGTGAAAATTGTAAAGAGACAAAGATAGCACTCAAAATGTAATACAATAGTTATAATTATGTGATTGGTAATTTTGTCACCAAAATACAACGAGACTATATGTATCAATATCAAAAAACCTAAAAAAAATATTACTAGCACCAAATGGTTCTTATTAACTACTGCCTAGCTCATAGTACATCAAAATAGTTACAGCAACTGCAACCGGTCTATCTCTTTCAAAGCCAATTATGGCTATTTACACGTCACAACACAATAAATGATACCCTTGTTTGGTCCTTATACCCTTGAGCATCATTTATTGGAAACTGGCTTGAACTATGGTCAACTTGTCTTGGAATTGGAATGATGAAGGAAATTCCTGCTGCTCCTTTTCTGATGAAGTGATGATCATCACAAAAATCTATCTGTTCCCCTCAACATGATTTTCCAAATTTTGTGTATGCGATTCTTGTCCTCTAATCCAAGGTAAACTATCCGCAAGTTTTGATAAATATTTACACTCAATTTGCTGTCAGTAATAACACATCAATTTTGTGAGTCCATTGAGATACTGCCTAACTGTTACGATATTAACATTTTACTGAGATTACTACTATTAAGTTTGAAACTGTAGATGGATGAAATCTAAACTAAATTGAAGAAACACTGACCACTGTTCAATGTCATACTCCGTAAAGCGGCAGAAAGGTTTTGATAAAGGAGTATGCAAGTGCACCCGTGAAAACATAACTATCCGCTCTGTCTAGTACTCCACCTGCATTAGATGAAATCAATAAAACATGTTTACCCTTCAAATACTTTCTGATGGAGAACAAAGTTAGGTTCAATTTGAACTGCACTGTTTGTTTTAACAACAATATAACATCCTTAAACAAAGCTTTGAACCAAATGACCTGAAATTACTTATCGGCCAAATAACAATTTAGAGATGAACAAAATAGAAGGATCTTTATATATTTATTTTTGTTTACTATCTCGTAAAATTTCTTCTTGCATCAAGAAAAATAAACAATGCATCTCTAACAGAAATATTTACCATGACCAGGTATTAGGGAGCCAGAGTCTTTCACCCCAGCATCACGTTTAATCATTGATTCAGTGAGATCACCAAAAATGGACCCAAAGAAAGTCAGAACGCCAAGAGCTATTGCACTGACAAAACCCATAAAACAGAACCACAGATTACTACAAGTGTTGATAAATGGGCACCAGATATATAAAGTTACATGGAAAATGTATGAATGTTCATCTTAAACTAGAGTGAAGTCTAATCAATGATTAACGTAAGACAAGTAACAAGCCTTGAGTAAAAACTATATGCTACTAATGAACAAATATACATGCGGTGCATACACCACGTGGCCAATTAAGTTCAAGAACTAGGTGACTATAGGAAGAAACCTAATTCTCGAGAAAGCAAGGTGCTCAACGATAACAGTAAGATTGAGAATATGCTAATGCCATAAATCTTGGCACTAATACTGAATGTCAACATGTCTACAAACTTTAAGGAACTTTGTTTCCTCTATTTGGAAAAGTTTTTCCCATACGAAGGCAACTATGCAAATCACCAAAATAACATGATAAATATTAAATAAAGACTATTAACATGATAAACATTAAATAAAGACTATGCAAATCACTACTGACAATTTATCAAGCACACATTTACAGAAGGCACGTCATAAATCATTATTCATAACACACTGACATTAACTTCAACGACATGTAGTGTACCTTAATGGTGATACAGGCCAGCTGAATACTTTTGACAGGACAACGGAAGTAGCTATACACCCACAAAATCCTATAATAGTACCCTCCCATGTTTTCTTTGGACTTATACTAGTAAGTGGCGTTCTGCCAAATGCCTGCATGACAATACAAAAAGAAATTTCATAATTGAATACTAGATTAATTAAGCACGCAGTTTTTAAGATAAATAAGAAACAAATCATCTGAATGTGAAATCAATGAAAACTAATAGTGAATATCATGCAAAATTCATGCAAATCAGTTAACGCTGACTTTAGAGCCACAACACAGCACAATACTTTTGTAAAGGAAAAAATATAAATAGTTATTTGCAAACAAATTAGCCTGTATACCTTTCCTCCAATAAATGCAAATGTATCAGCTGCAATAATGCTACTTATGGAAATCAAAGTAGCCACAAGACCTATTGTCCAATGAGCTTGACCGCCAAGAAGAAAAGGCCATGTTGCTCCTATTCCTACAAAATAAGAATTTATTAAGGACATACAATTTGTAATTCAGACCACATAGTAAAAATGAAGTTTGAAAAGGTTCTTAATAAAATATACAGAAGTTAGTAAATATCCAGATCAGAAATGCTTCAATTGATAGACATAGACGAAGTTAGCAAATACAGTAGCATAATAATATCATTGGGAAAAATTGAATCCTACTAAAAAAATCAAGCAGGAGAAAAATAACAATCAGAATAATATTTGGTTAAAAATTATTTACAGATAGCATATTGACTGATAACAATTTTCTGAAAAAAAATACTGAAGCGTAGGTCAGTATCTGAAATTACTATTACTTCAAAGATATAAGCTAGCAATGAAATGTAGAACGGTGACATCAGTAATCCTTTTATTGATGATAGATAAATACATCTGATCCTCCCAGCTTCACAACGGGCAGAACTAAAATGGAAAGAGCAGAAAACTAGAGAGGTAAATTACTTACTTGTGTTCAAGGCTGGAGCTGCTAAACCACATCGAAGCTTAACCCAAAAACATGGAAGATATCCACAATAAAATAGCCCAAAGATGGCACTGCTTAGCTGTGCAAAACGGGGACTTCCTCTTTGCACGAGTAATGCCATGGCCAAAACAAAAGCAGCAGAAGCCACAGAGACATCAATATGACCATGATACCTGGCATGAATCAGAAATAGATACTAATAAATCTGCAAGCAACATCCATCAGTCTTACATGCCTGAAGTTATGGAAGTAAAAATTTGTTTAAGATGTTATCTAGTATCTCTATACAAGTGTTCTCACGATATAGATAAAAGCAAAGAAAACTTATAAATAATGGGAAACCACACATTACCCCAGAACAACAGATTGCCCTAAAATTTAACTTAAGCAAATGGGTTTATGTTACATCAAGGCGGATCATGAAGAAGGAACAAAACACTTGGAGATAATTGTAAAAGGGAGAGTGAGAAGATGACAAGAATAAAGGGTGATGATACTGATATGCCATCTCCTTTATAGCTAAAGCTATCCAGTTAATGCTATACAGTGCCCTGATGATAGAACTCGTAAATTCAAGACAATAAAACAATATATTATTTATGAAAAGAGATGAGCTTAAGAGCTCTACAGTGGTGGAAACGCAAACTGAAATGATAAACCAGAGTTCAAGAACTCCTAACCAGAGCAATATGCTCCTTTTCAAGAGAATAATCTCATAACCAACTCACTAACAATATTTCTGAATACCCTTCCCCACTCTCTACTGACATTATATTCTCATCCTCTAACAAACTCTCCTATAATCTAGCTCATTCTCTCCCACATGGCCCCACTTTCTTCTAGAATATGCCTACGTGTCCTATCACTTGACCCCTCCATGTTAAAGAGTAGATTAGAAAACGGATGCTGCATGTAAAGCTCATTAATCACACATCATACATGAATAATAAAAGACAGAGATTTCTAACTCATGCCTTAGAACTAGAAAGAAACTAGAAGATCGAGGAAAAGAAGTAAAGAAAAGAACCATCTCTAGAGTCAAAGAAAGTTTATTTATCTTTTCATCTACCATATTTTAGTTTATTTCAAATGTTGTTTATCATATACACAAACACCCCAAAGAGTATATATCATATGGAAAAAATCCAGAAAATAAATTGCATTATTCAACATGCAAAACAAACATTGTTAAAAGTTCATTGTTTAGTGCCTGTATTTGGAAAAATGTAACATATGCTAGAGATTGTCAGATGTAAGCACTCATAGAAAAATTAATGCACACTGACTAATCTTACATGACAAAAAGTGGCATCAAGGCACAAATGACAGAGCAGACTCGTGACACGTATCGCGGAGGAGGTGTCATTCCTTCTGTAATTCCTCGACTCCGAACCAATTCAAAATATTCACGTGCACCAGCAAAGACAGCTGCAGATATGGCTGCTGCGAAAACCCATCCTCCGGCCAAAACAATACCGCCAGCAGAAATCCCAATGCCAAGTCCAAAAACAACTCTGTTCCTAAGCTGACTAACCTGCGGTTGAGATTTCAAGAGCGAATCCTCCTACAAGGGCAAATCACGGCTTCCATTAACTCCTTAGTAGCACCGACTTCAGAGACTATATTCTGTTACACATGCATGCTCAGTATATCACCTAACATAATTTTTCACTGGTTCTTTAACTTTCTAGGTAAAAAAAGCTTCCTCAAATTTTCACCACTAAATTAAAATTCGACTAACTTCAAAAAATTCACCATTTCCTTACTAACTTAAAAAATTAACCATTCCTTCACCATGAAAGGAAGAAAACCAAAAGAAACAAGTAATATAACACTATTCTCACACACAAAATTGAAACCTTAAAAAACAAATGCAGGACAGGCTTTTTACACAAATTTCCAGTGTTGCCGATTGCGGATTGCAGAAAACAGCAGTGTGCTCAAATTCTGCCACACTACTGTTATAATGCTGCTATAGCCGCCGATATATGACAACACTTTGTACTAAAGCCTGTTTTACAAAACAATAGAGTATTGTTAAATTCCTTTACGCTATGGCGCTACTATAGCGACTATTTAATTACACTGCAAATTTCCAATCTTTTTTATACAGTGGCAACATAGTGAAATACATTGTCATTGTAAACCTTTTCACACAGAAAGTGCATATAGTTAAAACAACTATTTTCTTAATTAAAAGCAAATCAAAGTTACACATAACTAAATTGAGTAGATTGATTTTGACATATTTTGTTCCTCTAAAGTAGAATTGATTTTGGCTTGAGAATTGATTCTACTTGAAGCTAGAAATTGTAACCAATGATTCTATAATTGATTTTTACACTCGAATTTATTGCTCAACTCACTTTTAGATTAAAATATTCAAACATAAATCACTTTAGCATCAAACTATTAATAAAATCCGCAAATTCAATTCTCAAAACTAATAATAATACAAACCCAAATAAAAAAGATTCAATTTTTTTTTTTTGGAATTTAAACAATGAATTGAATATCCCCTAAGAAAGTGAATACCTTTTGGGCATTGAGTGGAGGAAGACGGTCCGGTTCAGATTGATGGACGTTAGAAACAATGAACCGGGATTGAGAGTTTCGGCGACTGAACCGGAGGAACGGTTTGGGTTTAGCGAAAGAAGAAGAAGGTATACAGAGAATTTGAGATTGGGAAGAGAAAGGACGATAATTGGGAATGAAATTGTGATGATGATGAAGAGAAAGCGAGTTGGTGAGTTGTGGGTGAGTCATCACAACGAGTTGATACACACGAGAGGAGGAAGAAGTTAATCCTTCTCAGAATGGGCAATAGTGACGTCAAGAACAACCAACCCACCTTTTTTGTTCGGTAAAATAAAAATTCATGTTTTTAAAGTGCTTTTGATACGCTAAAATAGGACCCAAAAAAAAAAAAACTAACATAACACAAAGAAACTCCTGTTGCAACGTGTTTGTTTGAAACAAGGCTATTGGAATTGTCTCTCGTTAAAATAATTTTTGTGTTGCAAACATTGTATGGGATAAAGATTATTTAATATCATAAAAATTTGTCTTGTATTGTTATGGTCTTATGTTGTATTGTTTTGTCTTGTACTATTTTGTTCGGTACTTAATTTAATATAAGTGTTTGATGGTTTGAGTTATTTGTAATGTGTCCCAAATTGCCACATGTGATTTAAGAACATTCACATTTTTTAAAGATATCTCAAATCACCACATTTTGGCTTAGTATAGGGATTCTGGTAATATATTAGGCATAAATGAACTTTTGATCTCTCTATTTTTAATAAAATGAAGATTTGATCTTTGATTTCAAAAATCTTATTTTTGGTCCTATATTTATTTATTTTCTGAATTTTGGTCCCTTATCTCATATTTAAAATACTTTTTAATGATGTAAACCAGGTACAACTACCGGGAGATGTAAACAGTTTGAGTTGTACCTCTAATATTTTGAGACCTCAAATTTCTTATGTAAAAAAGTCAAGAAATAATGTTGAATATGAAGATAAATTGCAATTAAATCAGATGACGAGCAAAGGGGTGGTAAATAGCATCAAGGCCATCAAGAAACCAAAATTGGACGAGAAAAATTGCGATTGAGTTTTATGTATAGTGCAAATTGAGTGAAAGGAGTGGTGTGCTATCTGGCCTCATTGTATTCAAACAGCGTTACCTAGAGGAGTTTCAAATCATTGTCCTCTAGAGATTTATAAAAATGCTGCTACAATGTTGGTGTTATCGGAAAAGATAAGAATTTATATTAAATTTGTTATGTTGTTAGTAAAAGATATACATAATTTGTTAAAATTTGAAAGTAACAAATTTGTTTAGGGATAAAGTAACGAACATCTTTACCTATAATTTTAATCAAAATTAAAATTTAATAAAAAATATTTCACATAATTTATACGCATTATCGCAGTAAAAAAAAGCGGACAGACGAACACGAAATTCCGGTCTTTTTTTAGGGACGAAATTCCGGTTTAAACGCTAAGATTAATAAAAAAAATATAATTTATAAGTTGGATATCCGAAATGTTGCAAATTGAATTGCATTAATTTGGAGGTCTTGTACCCAAAAAAATATTTGGATCTGTTGTGAATTCGGGTAACTCCAAACCTCACATCAATGAAATTTAGATTCGTGGGACAAATATCATTGACAACCAATAACTAAAATAACCACAAGCAACAACAACAATCTAGATCTAATCTAGAAACCAAGTGCATAACAAAATCACAATCGAACCAAAGCATAAACAAGATAAAGAGAGTAGAGAAAAGATAACAATACCAAGAAATGTTTATCCAATTCGGTCCGACAATGACCTACTCTAGGGGAGAGATTGATCTCTCTAATCCACTATCAATGAGTTCTTTATAAAGAGATACAAAATAGTTACAAGAAATTAGCTTCAACAAATTTCTTGCTCCTGCAATTTTTTTTGTAGCCAGCTCAACTCCATTTAACAGGTTAGTAGCGAAAGGTAAGGCTTAATTCCCGAGTGGACGAGAAGAAGGAGCAAGCCCTATTAAGGTTAAGGGAAGAGGCTATTTTACTAGACTAGCTACCGATCTGACTCAAGGAAGCCGGAAAGAAAGGGCCTCAAGACAGCTTCGGCAACAGAATCCATAATTAGATGTCAGATAGAATCAAAAACAGAGAAAGAGAGAACAGTGACGAATGGAGATTATGCGACGAAATGTTATCCATAATTTGTTCTCCTTTTCGCTTGTTCTCCTCTCTATGAACAAATTTCGAAGGATCATGGAGAGAAAGAGAGAACAGTGACGAATGGGTAACATTTTTTTTGTTCAAAAACAAAATATTTGGTAACATTTTATTTTATGGATGTTCTGAAAACTGAAAATAAGTAGTGTGTGACAATGGAACTGCAGATGAAGGAGAAGAAGAAGAATGGAGTTCAAAGATTCAGATTTGTTTTATGTTAAATTAAATTAAATTAAATAATTATATCATCATAAAATAAAAGCCCCATAGTGCAAAACTCATAAATTTGGTGGTGCTAAATCTACAATCCAGTCAAACTTCCTTGTGCCATGCTGTCAAAAAACCATTGGCCATTTTAGTTTGGAGTATCGGTACATCTATATATTTGGGTGTACCGTAGAAGGTGCCTATCTCTAAAACCTTTATACTGCATCTGCAATTACAGTTGCGTCACAATTTAAAATTTTTTGTTATGTTCTATTTCATGAAATCGTTTAGATCTTTGATGTTAACTTAGTATATATAGTAGCTTATTCCCTTCTTTATTACTATTAAACAAACTTAATATTTTTTTTATGGGAACAAACTTGATTGATATTATTGTAAAGCTGATAAAAACACAAATGAAGATTGTCGGTAACATTCAAATGTTCCGTACAAGGTTGATACAAATCAAATGTAAAATAGTGGAAGTAACACGACTCTATGATAAGGAGCTCTTAAGGAGTCCATGGAGCACCGGCTCCCCCCGCTAAAAAAAATTAAATTAAATTACATAAGAAGATACCATAATACATCTCACATTCGGAGAAAATTACTAGACCCTTCCTCACTTGGATCTCCCGATTAGATAAACTTGTATATGACTTTTATGTTAATATTTTTCGCTTCCCTTAATATTTTAAGCAAAATCCTCCACTCAGTTACAGCAAACAATCCAAGTAACAAAACAAAAATAAAAACTCCACCAACCAAATCATCACTATCTATGTCCTTCCACATCAGTGTTATATACCCACCAGAATCTATTTCTGTACCAAGCAAACTCATTGATTGTCATGCAAGGAAACTACCTTGAAATAAATCTTAATCTAGAGGACAAACAAGCTATTATTATTTTTTTAATTGTCAAATGTTACTGATTAATTTGTTAGGGAGAGGGGGAATTTGTTAACATCAGGGATTGAACCTTGGACCTCCTTTCTTTTAATACTTGTTCAACATCTCAAACAATTGGTTTCAGGCAGGCTTAGGTGATAAGATCAGTATACTAAATTACTAATGCTACAAAGAGAAGTTAGCTGTTGGACCTTATCTGTACAGAAATTACTCAGTTTAGAGACAAAGTAATTAATAATACATAAGATAGAGTAAACTGAAAGTCTTGCAACGTAGGCAATAACTTTGTGTCTGTTGCAATGATCATTCAGCAGCGTGGAGAGAGTATAGGCTTCAGAGAATGCACTCAACATATATGTAAATAAGATATTTTAGTAGCTTTTGGATAAACTTCTCAAAAGAAGTTATTATGCAAAATGAAATATCAAAAGAATCTTTCAAAAAGTGAAGGAAGGAATGTATGAATATAATCAATCGAATGAAGTTCACAGATGGATGGTCCAGATTTCCATTCCATCGGATGAAGTGTAAAAGAACAGGATAAAATATATTTAGTATAAAGAAACAGAAAGAACAAATAAATGTCAATGGTGTTAGAAAAGAAAATCCACTTGTTTGATCAGGCCTTCCACCTTCAATAAGTGTCACTTGATACAAACTTCCACCCATTGTTCTTGTTTTATCAATCTACTTATTAGTATTTACTAGCTTGTTACAAATTTCTTCCTTTCTCCGTTTTGAATTGCATTAAGGAGAATGGTGAAACCTTGCTCCACTCCGACAAGACATTCGTCCATATCCTCCATTTTAGATAGCACTCTCCTCAGGTGCAACTCATCTTCATTAAAGAAGCAAAAAACCTTCACCAGACAGTTGATCATCTTCGTCCTTACTTGGCTCTCCCCCGCCATCCCCATCGCATAAACCACCTCATAGTCAAAAAACCTTGGTATAACAGAGATAGGTTTGACACTAGAACAAAACAAGTTTGCTGCACGCTTTCGAGTTCGATCGATGACAACCCAACTCAACCTCAAATTTTCTTGCAAATATTCATTGTACTCCTCGTTAAAATAAATGTGACCCAAATTTGAATCATCAAACTTCACATCAAATATATTCCGGGAAAAATAAGGCAAGTCGTTTGTGTTTAAGCGTTCAACTAGAACTCTTGAAAACAAAGGCTTTCCATGTACGAACACGTCAACGGCGTGGATTAACTCTGTTGTAGGAGGATATGAACAGTGAGAATTTTTATTGTGGTGAAGGGAAGGGAAGGCGTCGGAGAAAAAGGAACGGTAACCACCAGGGAAAGTGGAGATGACGTTGTCAACGATAGGATCCAACAGCAAAGAAGGCCAAGTTGAGGTGCAAACGTTCCGCCATAGATCTTCGGTGTTGTTGCAGATCAGGTGGCGGAGTTCCGAAGACACCAATGATAAGACGGTTAAGGTTGTGCCGTCGAGGCGGGGAAGGATGTGGGTATGCATGATGTCGGTATCTAACCTACTGAAGATATTCATATTCATGGTGATTGATTGATGGGTGAACGATCGACTTGTTTTTAGGAGGCTAGGGTTTTATGATTTTATGAATGAGCTAAGGCTTTATGTTTGTACGGCGGTGGAAACTCATGCTTTGGTTTAGGGTTAATGAAGGGATTAGGGGTATTATTAATTGGTATTGGTAGTTGTGGATCGGGTTTGAAACGAAAATTCATTTGATTTAAAGGTCCATAACTACCAAATAGATAAGAGTAAATTCAAATATTAAAATAAAAATGTAACAAATTAGTTTTTTTCCTTTATCCTTTAAAAAGTGTAACAAACTAGATGAGTATATTTATACTTACTTTTTCATTATCCCAATTATACCCTTAAACAAATTTTTCTATAGTAAAGATTGTTGGTGTCATTAAAAAAAAAAATTTAGATTATATTTTTTTGTTATATTGTTGGTGTCATTGAAATAGATAATCATGGATAATTTAGTTTGTTATAATTTGAAAGCAACAAACATTTCTATTTTTAGTCTTAATCAAAATCAAAATTTCATAAAAAACGTCATTCATAATTTTCAAACATTATATTAGCGCAATAAAAAGAACGGAAAGACGCACGTGAGTGCCCGTCTTTTCGCTAGTAATTGAATAATGAAAAATCCACCCCAAAATTTCATATCCCTTTAAATATTGTTATTGTTATAGAAGAGATGCAATCCATTATCTTTTTGTGTTTTGTTTTTTTTTCCTTTTTTAAGAAAACTAGTTACATGTTTATTTAATCAATGAGTTATTTTAATAGTCCTCTTTTTTTTTAAGAAAATTAGTTACATGTTTTATTAAATCAATAAGTTATTATAATAGTAAATGGAGGGTAAAATTGACTATAAAAGTCCAACATAAAAAAGGTGTATTCCCTTTACCTATTTTAATTTGTAACAAACAGACTTTACGAGACCATTTGTTATAATCACTTTAAAGAGTATTGTATACGATCGTTATAGTTTTCCTAAAAAAAACAGAATCTACAAAAAACACTACTAAAAAAAGGTCATTTTCGAACGGAATTTCGGACGGTTTTGGGACGAAATTTGGATGGATTTCCCACGGAATTCGGACGAAAATATGTTTTCCGATGAAATTCAGACAGACAGTGCATTGTCCGAAAAAACCGCGTCGCAAATTATAGTTTCGTCCGAAATTCCGTCCCAAATATATTTCAGACGGATTTCACACGGATTTCACACAAACTCTGAAATTTAAGTTTGTGGGATATTGGACTAAACTTCGAACGAATTTCGGACGGAATTAAGTTTAATTTCCTACGGTTTTCAGACGAAATTAAGTTAGATTTCAGACATTTTTCAGTTAAAACTTCCTACGATTTTCGGACAGATTTAAGTTCAATTTTCCAACGATTTTCGCACGGAATTAAGCATTCAATGATGACTTTTAAATTTCAATGATCAACACTTTTCAAACAATAGTTTGCTTTAAAATATTTTCCACGCTTTTCGGACGAGGTTATAAGCTTATTGTTTTACAGAATTGCCACAAAATTAATATTTTTTAATGAGTTTGAGATAAGTTCAAATCCATAAAATTTATATTCAACAATACATACTAGATTCAAATAAAAATAAATAATAATTCAAGAGTAAACAAATGCTCATTGTCTGAAACAAATTTATACAAACTAGATTTGTATATGTGCTCAATGTTCTAGCACAATAATATATCACAAACTAACATGACTAAATTGTTCATTAGTCAATACTCAAAAAACAAGGTAAAGAGGTTTGGAAACATAACTCCAACCAAAAGAAAATCCCAAGACAAAGTCAAATACAAGCCAGGAGCAATCAAACACATCATTCACACAAAAAAAAACAAAAAACAAACCAGCAGCAACAACCACAAAACAACAGGACAACATAAAACCAGCTAGGCCAAACTCATCAATCAAATCCAAAATTATCAGCATTGTTTCCATTAGAGGTTTCACCAACATCATTTGGTTCATCTTGCATAGGTGTCGCACAAGCAAAGTTTGGAGGCAATGGCATGTTCAACTTTTCAAATAAAACCGCAAGCATGCTTTCATTTGACTCAATTCTTTTTTGTTGTTGCTCTAGTTTTTGTTTTTGCTCTTGGTTTATACGTTCTTGCTCATTTGCATTTTCTTTCCATTTTAAGAGCTCTCGTTCTATGTTTTTTTCCTTAAAGGCATTTGAGCATGAACCAATAGTATACTTTGAGGCATTTGTTCCAATGGAACCTAAACCATATAATTTTCCTTTTTTACCTTTAGGAGCTACTTCCTTCCAAATAGTCAAGTCATCTGGCATATTATGCTGGGTTTCAGAAGACAATCCTTCTTCCTCTTAATTTTGAGACATAGATATTTCCAACAACTCTGCTTTTCTCTTCTTAAAATCTCCCTACAAATTTGAATTTTGTTAGTCATTTAAATTACAACCAATTATAAATTTGTAATGTTAGTAAAATCATAGATAAATTAAAACCTATCCCTTCTCAGCTCTATTACCATAACTTAAATTATAGATAAATTAAATCTATAATGTTAAATAACTACTTACATAGGCTTGCTCAGCTCTATTATCAACCCATGCCTTATCCTTTCTAATATGGCAATGAGCAAATACATCCTCCATGGCAGGCTTGACTCCTGTTTCATTCTCCTACATTTTTTCCATAACTTCAATGAGAAAATTTCCAATATGTTGTTCACAAATTAATGGGTCAAGTAAAGAAATATCAAGTGTCTTACCATCCTACGTTCATGCTCACCCATAGATATAGAACCACCGGTATGAATGGAGCTACCTTGAGTTGAAGCACGATTTGCAATGTTTGCCACTGATAAATTCTTAAACTTTTTATCGGATGCCCAATAATGTATTAATTGATTCCATATTGGCTCAGAGATGTATTTTGGCTTGTATTCAGAATTTTCTGCATAGTTTTTCCTCTCTTGATACATCATACCTCTAAATCTACCTTCTCCCTTGATTTCAAAAATTTGGCGAATCCTAGCATCATATTTAGGTTGCCATTTACAACACTTCTACAAAATTGCACCCAATTAACATGTTAACAATTTAAAATTTTCAAAAGTCTTTAATTGTTCAGTAAATCATAACTAATTAATGAAAGGAAAATACTTAGATAGAATACTTTGTGCACTGTTTGTACTGTTCGGCACTAATATTCATTATAACTTCCAAAAACTTACGTCAGCATAGGCATTTTGTATCTACTAAAACAAAGCCGTTTAGCGAAATTTATGTTAAGAATAGGTTGAACTGTATCCAAAGCATTGTAGCTACGTATTCTTCTTAATGAAATATATTACTAATTTACTATCTTTTACCTTAAATTCAGCAAACCATAACTCTTTATGGTCAGTAGTTAGATGTCCCCAGGTAGGATAGAAGAAATCAAATTTGCTCTTAATGGATTTCGTCAAGAAACGAATAACAGTTGATGGATTAAACCTGTTAATAAAAAAATTTGTTAATATACATGCATTGATTATTCTCTACAAAAAAAAAAAGTTACTTTCTCAAAAGTATAATATTTAACTTACTCATTTCCATACGGCTTTATTTCCAAAAGGCATTCTTGATCAATTTCTTCATCTTCATCAGATTCAATGGCTGATGATTGAGTGTAGGGCAAAGTTTGTTCAGAATTTAGAGGTAGGGTAGGTGATGGGGTTGGAGTTGGCGTTGGTATTTGAGTTGGTGATGGTGATGATGATGGTATAGAGTTTACGTGTGGTGATGGTGTAGGTTGTGCATGTGATAATGATTGATTTTGAGATACATGTGGAGATGATATAGTGGGTGTAACTTGTACATTAATTCTCCCTCTACCAGTTGAGTGTTGACCTCGGGAGGATAAAGTCCTTTCACCTCTATTTGTACCAGTTGTTGCTGGGGTTTGAGTGGGTGATTGTGATGTTGATGGTATAGTGTTTATTTGTGGTGATGATGTAGGTTGTGCATGTGATAATGATTGATTTGGAGATACATGTGGAGATGGTATAGTAGGTGTAACTTCTACTGCAATTCCCCCTCTACCAGTTGAGTGTCGACCTTGGGTGGATAAAGTTCTTCCACCTCTTAAGTGCTAGTTACAAGAACAATAGTAGTGAAAATGACCAAAACTCAATAGAGTATAATTAAATACTTGTCAATCAATGACCACTAATTCATATAACTCCAAACCAAACTCTAGAATAAAAACTGTAATAACTTAACATAATCAAAAAAGGAGAAACATGAAACATAAATGGTCACTTTATGAGTGAAAGTTATATAGTTTTTATTTAACAAAAAAATTTATCAACAATCATATCGATGAAGGTTTTAAAGTAAGAAACAAATACTACAAATGAAGCAATATCCTTGGATAAAAAAAGGTTCTAAAGTTTCAGATTTATTCAATCATACCGATGAAGGTTTTTTAGTGGCAGAAGAGGATTCGACAAGGGATTGGGCGAGATTTTGCAGATTGAGAGCCTTAATCTTTTTATTATTATCTGCAATTCTTTTTTGCCGCTCCTCCTCATATGGTATCATTTTTTTCACAAGATTGAGGCTCCAAACACACTCACACTGCAAGCATTGATGATAAAGAAGTCAAAACGATGCAAATAGCTCATCATACTAGGATAAGAAAAAACTAGAAAAACAACTAAGCTACACAATGGAGACAATACAAGTGTGTTGAGGCTCTGAGCGGGAATCACTTACCTGTTCAAATGGTGAAGTTAAGAAATAAAAATCATTGCTTCCATCCATATATCTCATTTTTATATGTAATATAATTTAATATTAAATGTCATGAACCATATTTTGAAGTGTCTAATGATAAAGCCTAGAGAGTTACCGGGTTGAACGGATCACCTAGACCCATGAATACCCATTCCTCCAACACCTCTTTTAATAGACTCATCA
This sequence comes from Medicago ruthenica, assembly GCA_018208015.1. Classification (NCBI taxonomy): domain Eukaryota; kingdom Viridiplantae; phylum Streptophyta; class Magnoliopsida; order Fabales; family Fabaceae; genus Medicago; species Medicago ruthenica. The sequence continues at coordinate 54,873,119 of CM031373.1, forward strand.
ACATTATATTTAACACATTCATATGGAGGGAAATTCCAAGTAACTAATGTCTAATTATTATACTAATGCAAAATCATACAAAGAAAGTTGAAGCTCTTTAACAACTTTAAAAGAATATAAACAATGTTCCTATCAACTCAAGTCCCTGGATTATGATAAATTCCCTAGATTATGATATAAACAATATTACTAACCATTACTTACATTAATGCTTACACAATCTAAAGTCTACTATTTTTATATAAAATGATCATTGACAGAAAATAAGGCATATGCATTACAAGGTACCGAAGATAAGCGGCATGACGCGTGCAAACAACACCAAAGCAAGTACGGACAGCAGAGCAATCCTCTGTACCAAAAATTCAACAACATAACAGCAGAAGAACACCTAACACAACTGTCATAGAACAACAATACAGCAGGAAAAAAACAACCATGTTGTCCCAATTCAACAACCGCAACATACTTTCAGTACCCAGCCAGCTTGACAACAAATATCATTAGTATCACATATAGTTAACATTAACTCCAGTGACAGCAAATAACAGTTGGTCTTTAATAATCAAAGATTCAAGACTAGAACTTCAAGATAGTTAACTCCATTAGTATCATAGATATTTAACATTAACTCCATTGACACCAATTGTTATTTGCTGACAGCTTGAGCATATACCAGGTTCAAATGCAATTTAGAAACACCTAACTAAATCTATGTATTCGTAGGAAAAATCCAATAACAAATTAATCTGATAATCATCTATAATAATCAACATATAACAAAAATTCAAAACAAAAAGATAAAATTAAAAAGAAAAAACCCAATAACTAAAAATAAATAAAGAAAAAAGGAAAACCCAATAACACTACAAATTAGCTCCTTTATCATACCAACAATAGTTCATTATCATATAAAAAAACCTAAATCATTGTATCAATAATCCTCAAAAACCTAATAAGTAAAAGAAAAGAAGTGTTGAAATTGATTCTGGAAGGAGAGAGTGAAACCCATACAAAAGAAGGGGATTAGAGTGGTAAAGAGAATAAGATTTTTCTGTACAAATTTGTTGATTAGTAATAGAGAGAGAGAGAGGAAGAAACCCCATACCTGAGAATCTGAAGTGAAGATTTTGGAAGGAGATTGAAGAGAAGGATTCTGGAAGGAGAGTGAATGGTAACTGAGAGAGTGTTTGTTTATTTGGGGAATAGCTTCTTAGGGTTATGAAGAGTTTGGAGAGAGAGAGAACACAAGGGCGCGCAAGACATTTTTACAACAAGGCGAGATATGAAAAAAATGTAAGTATCAATAAAAATTAAAACCTTCATAAACGATCCGTCTGAATTCCGTCCCAATATTTCGTACGGTTTTGGGACGAACTTCCTTAATTATTGAATTCTGTCTGAAATTCGTGGGAAAGTATTTTGATAGAGCAGGGTCTCGAATCATTCGCACAATTTTGGGACGGAATAGGGACGAATTATTTAAAAAAAAAAAACCGTCCCAAATCTGTCTGAACAATTAAAAATAGTTCGGACGAAAACCTATCCGTCCGAAAATTCCGTCCGAAAACACAGTTTTTTTAGTAGTGAAATTTGAAAACAACATCAAATGAAAAGTTGTTAAGAGTAACTTTTCAAAAAATAAATTTTTTTAGAGGAGAGAAAATAAGCATCAAAAGATGGAGATGATTTTGCTACGAAAAGTCACTTTTATATAATTGTATACAAATAAACTAAATTGTTTTTTTAAGAAGTGATTTCTGATATGACAAACAAACACAAAATTGAATTGCTTTTTTTAATATATATATATATATATATCTAAAAAATAATCTCAAAATTATTAAATGTCAAAATCATTTTTTTCAATCTGTAACAAACGAGGCTTATATTAATTTACATTTACTTAAAATAAGTTTGATAATGTATAGGTGTATTTCATCTTGGATCTATTTGATGTAACAAAACTATCTTCATATGAGTTTTTCTGTTTAGGTAATCCAATGAAAAATGACAATTGTTTTAATATTTGGTATAACAAAATTATTAATAAAAATAAATTCTAGTAATTAATAAATACATTTCATACGAGTTTGTCGATCTCTTCGGGGATCTAATCATTATAGGTTTTACTATTGGCCTTATGTAGAGGCTTCTGGTGGGATTTCGACGATGTGGGATGTTAATGAGGTGGAGGTTTGGGTAACAAGAAGTTTTGAACATGTTTTGATCATTCAAGGGCGGTTCTTGAAGAGTGGGAGTGTGTTTTCAATTGCAAATGTATATACTCCTTGTGATGGCGAAAGGAAGCAAGAGTTTTGGTCTTGATTGGGTGAGTTGATTAATAACAATAGGGAGGCAATTATTGTAACATGCATGTTCCAACAACACAAACAATTGTTCACTATGATCCACTGCCTAAGGCATATATACACACGGACACAATCTCTTTTCCCTTCCATTCTCTTCTCTTCTCTTCTTCTCTCTGCTCCAACTCTCTCATCTCTTTCTAACAACAACAACAAGAACAACAAATTCAAATTAATAATCGCCTTCTTCAACCCAATTCCAAACCAAAAAAAATAAAATCAAATGGAAAAGACTTCTTCAAATACCCCCAATTTTTGAAATCCCTCAAATCTCCAAATTTATCAAATTTACATATCAAAATCAAATGAAAGAAAACATTTCTGATGGGACACGATTTTGATTCGGATTTCTCTTGCAGGCTTCGAATCGGACACGATTTTGATTCTTCTTCTTTGAACAAAAGGAAATCGATTTGTTACTAGATCTACGGATCTATGTTTTTTGTGTGATTTGTGACATTCGCTAACGAGAAATCTATGAACGATGCGATCGAAGGAATGAACGTTCAGGATTTAGACGGTGTTGGAGGTGGACGTGGTGGTGGTCGATATGGTGGAGGTGGATATGGTGGCAGCGTGGAGGATATGGTGGTGGAAACTACCATGGTGAAGGTGCTGAAGGTGGTGGTTATGGTAGTGGTAGGGACCGTGGGTATGGTGATTACTGTGGTTCCTGGTTTAATGGTGTTCATGCATCAATTCACGGTGGTTTCAGTTTCCTGGGATGCTTCATGTTATTTTAGGCAATTTCTATGGTACTCCAAACAAAATTGAGTGTTTTGGTACTCTCAAATGTTTAACCAATAAAAAACTGTCATTTCAATTAAATGATCATGTCAGCATTATTAAAGATTGACTTAAGGGAAAGAGTTTTGGTACACTTCTCTATTCAATTTAACCCCCGAAAAATTGTACAAATTAAAAATGAGACCTAAACAGAAATTCAATGGAACCGGAAGATCACAGTGCAAATCTCATTATTGGAATTCAGTTCAGTGTATTGAACATTTCAATGAAAGTGTGAGTGAATAATGGAGCAATTCTTTCACTGGTGATGCAAAAAATGAGTTCCTGTTGTGTGTCCATGATTCTGGCCATAGGACATTAAGTATGTTTGTTGTTTTGGCCTTTTACTAATTGAAAAGTCCCAATTGATGAATCAAAATTACTTCCTGTTTGGTTAATGGTTTTGTAATCCTTTTATTGTATAATATTTAACTGGTACTGATGATAACTGATGAGTTGCAACAACACTGTATTTTCATTCTCCCGTTCTCCTCGAACTAAGTGCATAATAATGCTCTTAAATGAAGCATAGCACTCTCTTCTTTGTGCTCTCCCTGTTAGCGTGAGTTTGTGTGTGTTTATATGTCCCACTTATATCACTCTTGGATGAAAGGAAACCATTAATTTACTCAATTAGTGTAAAATATGTTACTACTATCAATTATTCTCTGATAGTGAGAATACTTTTATTTGAAATACTTGATCCATAAATTTGAAGTTTTGTTTGCCTATATACTGTACTTGGTAACATCTGTTTTGTAGTTGTTGTCCACAACCAATAGTCCATCTCAAATCTTCTCTTATTATTTGATTTCTTCCACTTTTCGGTCACTCTCTCTTGGGATATGTTATATAGATGGTGATAAATTGATATTTTGGGTGTGTGATGATACAAGTACCTTCCCTAAAATGATGACCAGATATATGTAACATATATTCCTAATCACATTTCAGTTTTGGAGAGGAGGGAAGTGAAGGGTGAACTTACTTTACTTTTTAAACTTAAGACTTTACAAAAATTTTTTTTGACAATTCTATAGAATGTTCTTAAAATTGAATGAAGTGTGGTTGAATACTCTTTTTTGCTTTTTTTTGTGGGGGAGGTAGGGGAATGAATTTTATTGGGAAACAGATTGTAATGATATATGTTTCTTAATTTTATTGGAGTGGTATATGTGTGATGAAGTAAATTTCCATTTCGTTCAATGTTATTTGTAAACAAAACAATAACACTTAAAAACACTTTGTGTGCAATATAAACGGATTAAGAGACAAAAAACACTTCATTGGGTCATTTCCTTATATATGTAATGTGACTGGTATATGTGTGATGGACTGATATTTCGTTCAATGTTTCTTAGTTTTATTGGACTGGTATATGTGTGATGGACTGGTAATGCGACTGGGAAACAATAAAACTTACTTTCCTAATTTGTTTCCATTTCCTGATATATGTGTGATGGACTGGTATGATAACGATGTCAATTTTATTGGGTCAAATATTAATATTAACTTAAAAAAGAAAGGGTATGTGTTGTAGAAAAAGATTAAGTTTCCCCTCATGGATGATGATTCTGTAGATTCATGTTTCAGCACTCTTGATTCATTTTTCATATTTTTCATTGTTGGCTTTTATGTTTCTATGGGAAAATTGACTTGTGTATTTTCTTCACATGTAAGCCAAAAACTACTAAAATTAAACTTTCTCTGTTTTTACTTGAAATTGAGGGTTGGAGTATAAAAATTTCGATATGAACTTGCTTGTTTATTAAGATTTATATGCAATAGTTGGTTACTATGCAGATGGATAGCTGATGATTCTGATTTTATTTTTGATGAGGATGGAGATAATGGGTATTTTACTTCTAATGAAGACAATGCAAGTATAGAGTCTAGAGACCACGATGTCTCTGGTGATTACAATGAGAATTTAGATTCTGGTGTAATAAATGGTAGGTTTGTTAAGATTAATACCATGATGGCGGATGATATTATGAATCTTGATTTTGGTAGTGAAGAAGAAGCTTATGCCTTTTATCAAAAGTATGCAAGAAGCATCGGTTTTGTTGTTAGGAAAGATAAAGTGTCCGCAGAAAAGTTGGGAAACAAATTGTAATGCGATAGTTTGTGTGCAATAGAAATGGATTAAGAAACAAAAAACACTTGACTAGGGCTGATAGGAAAAGAGATCATAGACCCCTCACCCGGAATAATTGTCTAGCTCGCCTTCGTATACGTTATAATCCAGAAAGCTTGAGATGGAAAGTAATAGTTTTTGAAGGGTGTCATAACCATGAACTAACCCCATCAAGATATATACATTTATTTCCTGCCTATCGGGGATTGACGGATGCTGATAAAGCTCAGGTTGACAGTCTGCAATCGTATGGTATTAGAACATGTCATATAATGGGGTACATGGTGGCAAATAAGGGTGGATATGATGTTGTTGGTTTTACGAAGAAAGATTTGTATAACTATTTTGGCAAGAAAATGGGTATTGATATTAGAGATGGTGATGTTGTTGCTTCTCTAAGCTATCTTCGGGGGAAGGTGGGCTTGGATCCTATGTTATATGTAAAATATGAGACCGGTAGCAATGGGAAATTGAAAAGTTTGTTTTGGGCAGATGGATGGAGTCGAAATGATTTTTTGTGTTTTTGCGATGTTATTGCGTTTGATACCACATACAAGAAAAATAAATACAATTTTCCTTTGGTAATATTCTCTGGCTGCAACAACCATTCACAAACGATTATTTTTGGGGCTGCTTTGGTTTCAGATGAAACAACAGAGACGTATATATGGGTGTTGAACTCTTTTTTAGAAGCAATGGGAAATCGACAACCAAAAGCAGTAGTGACTGATGGTGACATGGCTATGAGAGAGGCTGTAAAAGTTGTTTTTCCCAAAGCATTTCACAGACTGTGTGTCTGGCATTTGCACAAGAATGCTTATGAAAATGTTAAAAAATAAAGAATTTTTGACAAATTTCAAGAAAACAATGTACTCAAATTTCACCCCAGATGAATTTGAAGAGTTTTGGGCAAGTGTTGTTGAGATGAATGAGCTACAAGGTAACAATTGGGTTTCCAAAACATACGAGAACAAGAAATTATGGGCAACCGCATACTTTCGAGATAAGTTTTTTGGTCGCATACGGACAACTTCTCAGTGCGAAGCTATCAATTCACTAGTCAAAAAATATGTTAGAAAGAAATGCAGCATTTATGAATTTATGCATAGCTTTGACCAGACATTGAGAGAGTATAGAAACAATGAACAGGTTGCTGATTTTAAGAGTAATACCTCTGATCCGGTGTTGATAACTGGTCTGGATAATATTGAGAAAGATGCTGCAAAAATTTATACATCCGAGATATTCAAAAAGGTTAGAAAACACATTGTCAAGTCTTCAGCGTTAATTGTTCATGACCAACTGGATATTGATGATAAGAAGATGTTTAAGTTAAGCAAAACATGTAACGAAAATTATCGGAAAGAGGTTGTATACGACACTGCAGACTCTTCTTTTCACTGTGAATGTAGATTGTTTGAGTCTCGCGGATTTCCATGTTCTCATATTGTTTTTGTCTTGAAGTAGTGCACATTGATCATATCCCAAGGAGTTTGATCTTGAAAAGGTGGACTAAGAATGCTAAGATTCCAATAATGGGAACCAGTCTTGGGAATGGAATAGATTCTAATATGACAGAGCTTGCTCGGTGTGGTGCATATTCAGCAGCCTGTAATAGGTTTTGTAAGGTTGCTGCTGAAAGTGGGGCATGTTTTAATGATGTAATGGATGATATTTTGGAGCTTACTGAAAAGTATGCTAAACTAAAATTGGGTGGTCATGTCAAGACACAAAATTCAGAAGTGAACAGACATATTGGTGATCCCGATGCTATACGGTCTAAAGGTGCTCCAAAGAAGAAAATTTTCCCATGAAGAGGTCTAGACACTGTTCAAATTGTACTAGCGCTAACCACAATGTTAGGACATGTGTAACATCCCGCCTAAGACTCGAACATTTATTAATATTGAGACAATGTATCAGAATGTTTTAAGCAAAGGACAATTTGGTAAATTGTCAGTTAATGGGTTTATTTATATGGCAAGTGTAATATTTCGCTTAAAGTATCAGTTATTAGCGTTAGAAACTTATGAAGCAAGCATGGCGATTTTGTAATTAATTGGCAATGGCAAACATGTAAATACGTGAAAGAAGAAGAATAAATTTAAGAAGGGAAACAAGATATTTTTCTTGTTATTTCCTCTTCTTTCTTCCTCTCCCAAAATCAGCATATTCTCTCCCTTTTCCTCTCTACTCACACGCCCTCATCTCTCCTTCTTCACTCATCAAGATTTCATTCCAAATTCATGTGAGAAAGAGCTAGTAAGCTTGTGTGGAAAGCTAGAACAAGAGAAGAAACAAGGAAAATTGAAGAAGAATCAAGAGAAGAGAATAGGGGAGCAAGCTTGGGTTTATGATTAGAAGATTGGCAAGGATTAAAGCTAGCATCAAGGTGAGTTCCATAGGGTTGTATAACCCATTTGAGTAGTTTTAATGCATTTTACAAGTTGGAACAAAGTTTAGTATTTGTGCCCTAACCCTTGTATACTAATTCCTTGTCTAATCATGTTATTATCTATCCTTATGCCTTGTAAATTCATTCCCATAAGCTGTTTTGATGATTGGGGATGTTTGGTTTAGCCTAGGAAGCAGAATGTTGAGTGCTGCTGAAGCCAAAATCGTGCTCCGATTTCTGGGCATCGGGCTACGATTTTATGCCCTGATTTCATGAAAACTTTCACATAAAATCATGCTCCGATCCTGTAGAATCGTGCTACGATTTTCTGCTTTCCCAGCTTCTTGTTCGTGAATTTTGAATTGGATTTAAGGTAGGATGAAGAATAGGCATGGCATTAGGAGATGAATACCATACTCTTAAGTTATATAGACATATAAAAGGATTAGCAATGGGATCATACCTTTGTAAGTGAAATCCCTACATTCACTTAAGTACATGTAAGCCAAGATTTATTCAGAATCCAAGCCTAGAACCTTTATAGGTTAAGCACTTATGATGACCACTTAAGTAATAAGATTATGATACGAATGATTACCTAAAGAAGAAGAGCAAGTTAAGAACCTACTTATAGGTTAGATATTTAAGAATGATTACATAAGAATGCATTAGATATGCACAAGATTACGAACGTATAAGATACGTATATGAACTTAAGTTAAGAATTTAATGATAAATGATATGATAACGTGTTCATCAGACTCCGGATTATGCCGGATGGGATTTCTCCGAAAGGGCTATCCACACGTAATTTATAAGACGATATTAAACGTGTTCAGCAGACTCCGGGATTCGCCGGATGGGACTCTTCCGAGAGGATTGTCCACACGTATGTTAAAAGATTAAGCATGTCCAGCAGGCTCCGGGATACGCCGGATGGGACTTCTCCGAGAGGGTTGTCTACATGCAAGTTGTGTCCAGCAGGCTCCGGATTATGCCGGATGGGGCTTCACCGAGAGGGTTGCCTACACAAAGATAAGAGGAGTCCGGTGTTAGCCTGATATGATATGAATTTCACCGATATGATGGGAGATGTACTTCGGGGTTACTCCACCCGGATGCACTCCGTAAAATGAACCAAGATAATGATTGTTTGTTCAACCCTAACTTCTAACTTAATGTGATATGAAAAAGATGAATACGAATATGAAATGAATACGTATATTTTATATGTAATACGAGACATGAAGATTAGTTCCTAGTGAACGCGATGTGATCATAGGATGTCCCCAAGATCACTACGTATAAGACTAAGATAAGAATAGAGTATGAACACGTAAGATTATGAACATGAAAAGTATAAGAAAGATAGAGATATGTAGCGATCCTAGGTTTCCCCTTGATCACGAATTATGTAGAGAAAGGCGGCGATCATAGGTATCCCCAAGATTGCCGAGAGTAGGCACGGCGACCCTAGGTTTCCCCCGTGGTTGCCAACAGTAGGTAGGGTAGGAGCTCACTGAGACATTATGTCTCATCCCTATCCTTCTGGTGCAGGTTCATAGGTTAGCAAGAGAAGTTCATGAAGATCTTCAGGAGGACGCTGGATGGAGTGCAGATGCTCGTCGTAGCAAGCTCAGGAGGTTGACAGATTATATATTTGTATATGAAGGTGTATTTTATGATATTTGGATATTTGTATAAACGAGCTATTTGTACTCATTCAGTGGTTTTGTATATATATATATATTATTGAAAATTTTAATGTATCCTGTATCAGATTAATACACATGCTAAATATTCTAGATAATTTAGTATGGGTGTTACAATTGGTATCAGAGCAGGTCGATTCAGACCGTGCCTTGGGTCATTAAAGTTTCAATAAAAGTAGTGGGGCCATTGGGTTCCAGATATTGTTCTAAAGGTCACATCTAGTTGAGCCTGATCAACTCAATCTAGTATATGACAGTTAGGATAAATGTCTGAGAGCTGAATGTGACCAAGGAGGAATGAAGTGTATGAAGGGCGAAGATTAAGGTGACAGAATTTTAAGACGGATTTAGCGAAGAAGTAATCAACGCCAAATGGTGGCCATCGAACAGTGAAGTGACTAAGCCTGTTAGTGGCAAGGTCTTAGAGACATAAAGGATATTTAACAGTGAGGTGAAGCGCCTCAACCCAGTTGGACGCATCGTTGGACAATGCCTTGTCTGCGGAAGACATAAGGATTAAGGAATCATGGAATGCTCTAGGAAATGACGTAGAACCTTGACGGAAACCGCAGTTTGAGAATTTAAAGTGAAGTGTGGACTAAGTAACAATTCCGAGTACAGAGTTGAAGAATCGAACTTGAATCGGATGAGATTTTAATGTCCGGACAGTTAAGAGAATTAATTATGGACTAAGTGAGTTATTGGAATAGATGAAACTATCCACTCACGTGTGGTTATTGAGTATGAATCACAAGTAAGTTTGACCCCATCAGATCAGCCACGCCTACTGAATCAGATTTGTGAAATAAGAAGAGGAGATGATATGCAGCCTAATAACTAAGGTGGATGAATAAGTAGTAACAATAAGACTCGTTGCATGTCAAAGCGTGAATCAAATTTTGGATGTAACCTAATGGTAAGAAGATTAGAAGTAAGAGAAGCTAGGCTGGAATTATTATGCTGATGGACGGATTAAGTTGAACACTCTAGATTAGACGAACAGTATTGAATTTCCTCGATTGGTTAAAGAAGGTAAGTTCAAGATAACACAAGGTTATAGTAGACCAGTGATGAAGGATGAACGGGATTTCAGCCGAGAAATTATGTTGAGATTTTAATATATGGCGGATCGTCTTGAACATGAAATTTTAGGATTGAGGTAAATGCTAAGGAGTTATATGTTCCCCATTGAAGAGGTCCCTTCCACAAATTTTATAGAACAGAAAGAGATCACCTCGTGTTGATAAGTTTCCGAGGGCAGTAATAAAGTATAGACTTGAACTGTGAATACAATAACGAGCTACTGGAGGAATCCAATAGATCATGATAATGTGCAAAAGTTTAAGATCGATTAATCGGGCACTCGAAGAAGCGTAACCTATGTTGGGCGTTCTAGAGAACTGGTAAGAATTTGGAACTTTTCAGGACGGTTTGTTCTGTAGAAACTCAAGGGTAACTTAAGGGACATGATAGAGCTAAGGAGACCAAAGTTGTCTCGGGAAGATTACGGATATGAAATCAAAACGAATGAGGAAAGAGAGAACAGTAACGAGACTCAAATGAAAGGTATGAATCGTTAGAAGCTATAAGTGTTCTTAGAAGTTGTCACAAATGGATGTACATGAATTTAAGCTGCCTCAGATATATTTCCAATCGGGTTACTGCAATGTTTAATGATTCTACATGAAGTGCTGACCTAGAGAAATAGTAACGTCAGACAGATTTGTTACGGTGATTACGAAGTGATAAAGTATAATGATTGATCGATGGAATTTTTATGGGAAAATAGTGAAGTCTTCTTTTGATGCTAACTTGAGTGTTAAAAATCAGAGTGGCGCAGCGGAGTGGTAATCTAAGCATGATATAATGATCAACGCTAAGCTGAGGCTTAAAGTATGAGAAGATGTTAAATGTTTAATTCCTATTATATTGGATAGTAGTACGTATAAGCGATTTGAACATATTATGAGTTCTAATGGAAAGTTATGGGAGTTAAGTTGATGAATACCTTAAACCTCGAAATCCATGAGGAATGAAATATTTGAATAGAGGCCTTGACCAAATACGACAATGCAATGGCGAGTGAGTTTAATTCCATGTTGTAACCATGTCATGTTAACCTATATTAACCGAAGATTTCGGAAGTCTTGAACTTAATGTTCACCAGTAAAGAAAGGAGAACTTTTACGTAGATTTAAAGTTACTCGTAGTCCACGGTAAAGGGCTGCGTAATTTCAGGATTATGCCTAAAGGATTAAAGACTGAGTGTCCTATTTGGGTAGCAATCAAGTAGAGTTTTCTATTGAAAATAAGGATTTTGAATTCGACGTCCTGGACGAGAAATAAGTTTGTGAAACTGGTGAATTGTAACCATAAATTTACATTATAGGTTGTTGTATACTTAAGAATAAACATGAGTAACATTGGCGGGGCAAACCTGGCAAGCCAGTTGAAAGGCAAATCCCGGATGTTACGAAATGAGTTAAAAGTAAGAAAAGAACCTCAATTGATGTGGTAGTGTCTTAAATATGTTAAGGTTAAGAATGATGTCCCGTTGGTCAGACAAAGATGAGGTAATGTAAAGTGTACACGTGCTCGCTTATGTATGTAAGATTTATGTTATGAAATATATTGTATAATGATATGTGAGACGACTTAAGCCACTCTTCACTTGGACTAAACTCCCATGAGTTTGGGATTATCGGTGTAGAAAGCATTTATGCTACAACAAGAAAATGTGAATAAGTTGTGACAAGAACGATGGGAGATTGGCAAACTCCTAGTATGAAAGTGATTTCTAAGTTATTGAGATAAGTAACGACATAGATCCATCGAAGCAGAACGCGGGTAATTAGCAAGATTTCGCGAGTCCCTGAGGAATTCCGTGATGGAAGCAATGATTAAGATTATGGAAAGTAATACACCAGGATTCCTCCTCCTTGTATTTGTATAATGGAGGTAGTGCGGTAGTTTTACTCTCATTAAAGGATGGTATATTATGGTAAAACCACAAAAGTAGGATGCCGTTGCATAAGGTAAAGATCGAATATAAGAATTCAATGGGATCGTCGAGGATAATAAGGAAGTCCAATGTCGTCTAAGTAAGATTACGCGGACTATGATGAGATTATAAGAATTCAGCACAAGTGTTAGGATTGGATAACTCTAGTTTGGGTTACAAGAAGTGCACGAACAAGGATATAGCCAACAAGTTGGATGCGATGGTTCGGATAACCTCATATTCTACTACGCAAGAAAGGGTAATGCATATCAAGCGCTTCAGATAACGAAAAGATTGTCGAATACATTCAACTTATAGAGTTGAAAATATAAGGGATTCCGATAAGTAAGATGAACTGGAGTCTTGGCTAATGAAAGAAGTAATATGAGAGATTAATTCATATATGATAGTGGATTCTAAATTTCGAGGACGAAATTTCTTTAAGGGGGGTAGATTGTAACATCCCGCCTAAGACTCGAACATTTATTAATATTGAGACAATGTATCAGAATGTTTTAAGCAAAGGACAATTTGGTAAATTGTCAGTTAATGGGTTTATTTATATGGCAAGTGTAATATTTCGCTTAAAGTATCAGTTATTAGCGTTAGAAACTTATGAAGCAAGCATGGCGATTTTGTAATTAATTGGCAATGGCAAACATGTAAATACTTGAAAGAAGAAGAATAAATTTAAGAAGGGAAACAAGATATTTTTCTTGTTATTTCCTCTTCTTTCTTCCTCTCCCAAAATCAGCATATTCTCTCCCTTTTCCTCTCTACTCACACGCCCTCATCTCTCCTTCTTCACTCATCAAGATTTCATTCCAAATTCATGTGAGAAAGAGCTAGCAAGCTTGTGTGGAAAGCTAGAACAAGAGAAGAAACAAGGAAAATTGAAGAAGAATCAAGAGAAGAGAATAGGGGAGCAAGCTTGGGTTTATGATTGGAAGATTGGCAAGGATTAAAGCTAGCATCAAGGTGAGTTCCATAGGGTTGTATAACCCATTTGAGTAGTTTTAATGCATTTTACAAGTTGGAACAAAGTTTAGTATTTGTGCCCTAACCCTTGTATACTAATTCCTTGTCTAATCATGTTATTATCTATCCTTATGCCTTGTAAATTCATTCCCATAAGCTGTTTTGATGATTGGGGATGTTTGGTTTAGCCTAGGAAGCAGAATGTTGAGTGCTGCTGAAGCCAAAATCGTGCTCCGATTTCTGGGCATCGGGCTACGATTTTATGCCCTGATTTCATGAAAACTTTCGCATAAAATCGTGCTCCGATCCTGTAGAATCGTGCTACGATTTTCTGCTTTCCCAGCTTCTTGTTCGTGAATTTTGAATTGGATTTAAGGTAGGATGAAGAATAGGCATGGCATTAGGAGATGAATACTATACTCTTAAGTTATATAGACATATAAAAGGATTAGCAATGGGATCATACCTTTGTAAGTGAAATCCCTACATTCACTTAAGTACATGTAAGCCAAGATTTATTCAGAATCCAAGCCTAGAACCTTTATAGGTTAAGCACTTATGATGACCACTTAAGTAATAAGATTATGATACGAATGATTACCTAAAGAAGAAGAGCAAGTTAAGAACCTACTTATAGGTTAGATATTTAAGAATGATTACATAAGAATGCATTAGATATGCACAAGATTACGAACGTATAAGATACGTATATGAACTTAAGTTAAGAATTTAATGATAAAGGATATGATAACGTGTTCATCAGACTCCGGATTATGCCGGATGGGATTTCTCCGAAAGGGCTATCCACACGTAATTTATAAGACGATATTAAACGTGTTCAGCAGACTCCGGGATTCGCCGGATGGGACTCTTCCGAGAGGATTGTCCACACGTATGTTAAAAGATTAAGCATGTCCAGCAGGCTCCGGGATACGCCGGATGGGACTTCTCCGAGAGGGTTGTCTACATGCAAGTTGTGTCCAGCAGGCTCCGGATTATGCCGGATGGGGCTTCACCGAGAGGGTTGCCTACACAAAGATAAGAGGAGTCCGGTGTTAGCCTGATATGATAGGAATTTCACCGGTATGATGGGAGATGTACTTCGGGGTTACTCCACCCGGATGCACTCCGTAAAATGAACCAAGATAATGATTGTTTGTTCAACCCTAACTTCTAACTTAATGTGATATGAAAAAGATGAATACGAATATGAAATGAATACGTATATTTTATATGTAATACGAGACATGAAGATTAGTTCCTAGTGAACGCGATGTGATCATAGGATGTCCCCAAGATCACTACGTATAAGACTAAGATAAGAATAGAGTATGAACACGTAAGATTATGAACATGAAAAGTATAAGAAAGATAGAGATATGTAGCGATCCTAGGTTTCCCCTTGATCGCGAATTATGTAGAGAAAGACGGCGATCATAGGTATCCCCAAGATTGCCGAGAGTAGGCACGGCGACCCTAGGTTTCCCCCGTGGTTGCCAACAGTAGGTAGGGTAGGAGCTCACTGAGACATTATGTCTCATCCCTATCCTTCTGGTGCAGGTTCATAGGTTAGCAAGAGAAGTTCATGAAGATCTTCAGGAGGACGCTGGATGGAGTGCAGATGCTCGTCGTAGCAAGCTCAGGAGGTTGACAGATTATATATTTGTATATGAAGGTGTATTTTATGATATTTGGATATTTGTATAAACGAGCTATTTGTACTCATTCAGTGGTTTTGTATATATATATATATATATTATTGAAAATTTTAATGTATCCGGTATCAGATTAATACACATGCTAAATATTCTAGATAATTTAGTATGGGTGTTACAACATGTCCCAAGCGTAGTGGTGCCAATGGATCGCAAATCGACAATGACGAGGAATCTGAGTCAGATGCTACAAAATTTAGCAATGCATCAAATAGTAATGTAAGTTTATCTGTCAAATTGTTATTGTAAATCTGGTGTTATACCTTTTTTTAGTGAATCATCATTTTTAACATCTTGCAGGACAAAGAAATGTCTACAGGAGATTTAAACAACATTCATGGTTTCGTAAGATCAAGATCAATAGAACGTGGAAGGCAAATTGATAAAGTGATTAAATTACTGCCTTATCAACTTATGTGATTGTTATTTGCCAAAATTGTATGTAGTAATTTATTGTTTTATGTTTTTACAGAATGTAAAGGGAAAAAGTAAATCTAAACCGAAGCAGAAGAAGGCAAAAGAGTTGAATGCAGTTAACCATCCCATTGGAAAGCAAATTGATAAGTGAATAAATTACTGTCATATCAACTTACGTGATTTTTATTTAGCAAAATTGTCTTTAGTAATTTATCATTTTATGTTTTTACAAAATGTGAAGGGAGAAAGCAGTTTTAATCCGAAGAAGAAGTCAGAAGACTTGAATGAAATTAGCCATCCCAATGAAAGCCAAGCGACGATGTCCCAAGTGCAGCCAAATATACACCAAATGCACTATCCAATGCCTCCTTTTGCCAATTCAAGTCAAGGACTTCCTCCTATAAATGGTCAAACTCCTCCTATTTTGCAGCAACCACCACATGTTTGTATTGTATAATACAATAATTACTTTACTGCTATTATGTTAAATTTATGACAAATTTATCTAAAATTTGAAAATGTCATAATTTCAGAATGAAATAAACCATCACATTGGAAGCCAACCTATGATGTCTAAAGTGCAGCCAAATGTACTCCAAATGCCCTATCCAATGCATCCTTTTGCCAATTCTAGCCAAGTACTTCCTCCTATGTATTCTCAAAATGGTCAAACTCCTCTTATTTTACAGCAACCACCACAGGTTTGTATTGTATAATATATTAATGATTTTTCTGTTATTGTGTTAATTTTATGATAGATTTATAAAAAATTTGAAAATGCCGTCATTTCAGAATGAAACAAACCATCTTGGAAGTCAACATATGATGTCTCAAGTGCAGCCAAATGTACACCAAATGCACTATACAATGCATCCTTTTGCCAATTCAAGCCAAGTACTTCCTCCTATTTATTCTATAAATGGTCAAACTACTCCAATTTTACAGCAACCACCACAGGTGTATATTGTATAATATAATATTGATTTTGTTGTTATTGTCATTTTTATGACAAATTTATCTAAAATTTGAAAATTTCATGATTTCAGTATTTTTTTGGAATGCCACGGACTACTAATGGCTCATCTTGTATTGATATGCTCCAACAAGTCATGAACATAGACCGTTAATTCGGTAATATTAAAATGGTTGTTTGTATATAATGGAAATCAATTTTTGATCAGGCAACATTTGGTGCATGATTTAGTTATATCAGTTGTATGCATGATTTTGGGGACTAACAAATTTTGATCTCTTTAAAGCGTGAAAGTTGTTTAATCAAACTGGCTTGGTAAATGGATGGTGGTTAGTACTTTGTTTTTTTTCTAAAAGTTGTAGTTCTTTTTTCAAAGTTGGGTTCTAATTGTGATTCACTTTTGTTGCATTAGTTGCAAATTGTTAATTGTTGTTGTTGTGGTTGTGTATTCAAAGCGGATGCATTTTGAATAATTGTTAATGTTGTAGGATTCAAAACAATTTTATTGTGAATATTTGCAATGGAGAAGTCATATGGTGATTTACTTTGCTATTTAAATCCCATGGATGAAGATTGGACAATTTTGTTGAAGGCAGTGCATCTCAGGTGGAGTATAGATTAGTAATGGTTGTTGCCGAATTTTCTATCAAATTTCAAGCTACTTGTGCGTGTACAAAAATCGTCAAGTATTGTTGTTATGGATTATAATTGGCTTAAGCATCTGATTTATGGTATTGTTGAGTAAATTGATGTGTAGATCACTAGACACGATTGCAAAGTGTAGTGGAAGGGGCTGCCAAAGTAGTTGAAAAATAAGATTTTTTTAGTTTGAGGATCGGTGTTCACATCATGTTCTAATTGGGTGACGAATTATGCAAGTAACTTTGTTTCTTAACAAAATCAATTTCAACTATTGCTTTACTTCAACCTTAGGATGAATAATAATAATAATAATGATAATAATAATAATAATAATAATAATAATAATAATAATAATAATAAGGGTTAATTAAGTTTTTAGTCCTTATAAATATAGGGAATTTCGTTTTTGGTCCCTATAAATATTTTTACCACAAATTTTTAGTCCCTGTAAAAATAAAATTTGTTTAATTATGCTTGATCTTCTAAATTTTTTAATGATATTTTACAGACATGTCAATATCATCATAAGAAACTCTTTTATAAAATGTTTTAGGTTTTTAACATGCCATGAATTAAATGTGGATTTTTCTAAAAGCCAAATTTTCAAGATTAAATTACTGAAAATTTGGACCTAATAATCAAATTTTGAGCTACTTTTTTGTGGAGAAATTTTGTATAATGTTCTAAATAAGTATGTAAAAAATATTTTAAAAATTTAAAAGTTTAAGCATAATTAAACAAATTTTAATTTTACAAGGTGAAAAAGCATGTATTGGTCCCTTATAAATTAAAATTGTTTAATTATAGTGAAACTTTTATATTTTTAAATGATTTTTTACAGACATGTTAATAACATTTTAATAATATCTTTCACTCAAAAAAAAAACATTGTAATAATATCTTTTATAAAAAAATAGAACTTTTTAACATGTAATGAAATAAATATGAATTTTTTAAACGCCGAAATTTGAAGATAAAACTAATGAAAATTTGGACCTAAAAATGAAATTTTGAGCTAACTTATTGCGGAGGAACGTTTTATAATGTTTTAAACAAGTACGTAAAAAATTTAAGATTTTAACTACAATTAAACAAATTTTAATTTAACAGGGACTAAAACTACGTGTTGAAAATTTTTATAAGGACCGAACTATGTCACTTTTATTATGAGGACTAAAACCATAATTGACTATATTTATAGGGACCAAAAACTTATTTAACACTAATAATAAGAATAAGAAGAACAACAACAACAATGATTCAATTTCTGGAATAATAGAAAGAAAAAAAATTGAACAAAAAACTTATTTAACCCTAATAATAATAATATATCAAATCCTTCCCCCAAAAAAACAAAAAAACAAATCATTTCGTTCAATCAAAACAAATAGAGTTGTGCAAAGACAATGAAATCACAAAAACAAACGAAAGAAGACCTAAACTATATGAAAATCACTTATCTAACTAAAAAAGAACGAAAAACAATTCGGAGGGGTGATTTTGGGTCAAAATTTGCCCTAAACCACCCCTCTTCAGTAGATAAGAAGAAGAAAGGTGGTGACGGCTAGGGTTTAGGGAGGAGAGAAGAAAGAGGACTAATTTTCTCAATAGTATTAAATATCGTTAAATATTTGCACCGTACTCGTTGCAGATTTTATGTGTTTATATCTCAAAAATTAAATTTTATATATACCTATATGAGAAAGTTGATATGCTTAAATTTTAAAAACTAATGATTATTTTAAAAATATCAACATTAATGTAGTGTTTCTATTGATTTTTTATATGCAAATTAGTGAGATTAAGAGTTCAATCTATTAAACAATGTATTTGCACTCTATGATCAAATGATTTGCACTTTCAGCCTAACCACAACATCTCAAACAAAGAAGTTAGTCATGTGAAATAATCCCACAATGAATCAACTTATCTTTCATTGGAAGGTGATTAAGAAGAGTCCACCAAGACCCTCAACATAATTGCTTTATTCCATGCAATATCGTTGAGATCCGACCTGTTAGTTTACACAACAAAAGAAAGAGAATAATAGGCTCCTCAAACAGAATACATAGACAACAAAAGACTACACTCCATGTCTGCTCCTCCTCCCATGCCAAAAGTCTTTGTTCTCTCTGAACCTCTTATCGTTTGGCTAGCACCAAGAACTATAGGAGATTTGTTCGTTTGGACGAGTAAAGACATTGTTGCTTTGCTTTTATGTGATCGAAATCGTTTATGCACTTCGAGAGGTAGTAATACTTTCACTGACTATTGTCAAGTTCGTAATGATCCAAAGAAGCAAAAACAAAATTTTAATTTTTGTTCCCTGTTTTGTATGATGATTTCCATTCACCTCCAAACCAACTCCCTAACGTACGATCTTTTCCACCCCTAACCCCCTTTCTAGCTCATATACTGACTCGAGCGTTAGAGTCAGTATACATCACCACCGTTCCAAGCTTGCAAACGCTATAAACCGTCACAAATATGAAATATTTAACATATTTATTGTAAATATAAAATGACATAAAAATACATTATAATTTTTTTATTTATAACCATTTTTATTTAATATATTTATTTTAAAGGTCAAATACCTCTCGCTGACCTTTAAGTTATATGTTTATAACAGATTAGTCATTTAAGTTTTTTTGGTTACCAATTTGTCCTTTAAATTATTTTTTGTTACAAATTGGTCCTTTAAGTCATAGAATATTTACATTGTCATCCATCTTTTCAACCAGCTTCATTAAAAAGTGCTTATAGACAATTTAACATTAAGATGGTAGCTCCAAAAGTGTTTATGACATCAAACATGATTACTTATACACATTTTCTTCTTCTTGTTTTTGAATTTCAAGCCTAATTTTACATATAAATATTTGATCAACAATATTATAAATCAAATAATCGGTCAATTTTGTTTTGAATCAAGACAGAATAACACACCTATGGGCTCTAGTTTTGGAAGCAATGAATTTGGACAAACCAATTTAACATTAAAGATCCACATAAACATTTTTTGATTGGGTTTGATAAAATTAGAATAATGGTGCAAATATTTTATGACTTAAATGACCAATTTGTAATAAAAAAACTTAAAGGACTAACTTGTTATAATCATGTAACTTAAAGGACCACAAATGATATTTAACCTATTTTAAAGTATTTTAATTCATTTCAAATTATTATTCATCTTTAAAATCGTGAATTTGCTAAACTTTTTTTAGCTGTTCTAAATATAATCTGAATTCAATCAATATTTTTTTATTTAACTAAACTTATTTTTTCTTTTTCTTTTATTGGTACATAGACGAAATTGCAAAGCCATCATAAACTCGCACACACAAAGTGGAGGTGCCAGAGTTGGAACCTCAGTCATGACGTCCGGCCTAACAATTGACATTTTTACCAGTTGAGTTAGGATTTATTAGACATTTAACTAAACTTATTTAACTTCATTAATATATATATATATATTGACTAATAAGTATGTGTTTGGTTTGGTAGCGGCGAGAATTGATTTTGATAGAATTGAGTTTGAGAGAATTGATTTTGGTTAAAAGTGAGTTTGATGGAAATTGATTTATGTTTGGATACACTCATTTAAAAGTGATTCTTATGAGTTGATGTTGTTTGGATAGTTTGAGTCAAAATTGATTTTAGATGTGTAATGACCAAATTATACTTTTAATTGTATTTTTTTAAAACATCCTTGTAATTGTATTTAAAACTAAATATCTCATTTTTATTTTAAATAATTATTTGAACTTATAATATATGAATTTTTATTGCTTCAAAAATTATTTTTAAAATCCCCTAAAAAACGAGTTATAATTAATATATTTTCAGCACCAATTAAAATAATATTAATATATTTTCAAAAATTTGACAAAAGCAATTATTAACACATTCCATATCTCCATTTTACAGAAACTTCATTCCATGGTTGCCACTCCATAGCTCACAGCTACTTCCATCTCTCTAAAAACACAAGATCTCCATTTTTCAGATCCTTCAATTTCTTGTTCGATTTCCTTCACCATATCTCTCAATATTCTTTTCCCATATCTCCATCACTCAATTTCTTGTCTGTATCTTTAATTTTTACCAATTCGATTTCCTTCCCCATATCTCTCAATATTATTTTCCCATTTCTCCATCACTTAATGCGTTGTGACAATCTCAAGGTTACCAAGGGGAAGAGAGATCCGTATGGCTGTGGCTGTGGGTTTCAGAGAGAAAGGGCAACATGCAAATTGAAATTTGGGTAATTAGGTAAATTATACTTTCAGAGAAAAACGTGATTGTTAAATCTGCCGTAGAAGCTACAATTTATGGCTTTGGAGAGACTCGCGTTTGGGACCAGATTCATGTTCTTGGGAATTGGTTTTGCAACTTATCCAAACATGCAAAAAATGGTCAAATCGCGTTTGAGTATCAAAACGTGTAACCTAACCCCCTCTATTTAATTCAATTTCTCAATATTTCTACCATTTTTTAGGTTTTTTTATTTAATTTTTAATTTTGTATATATTCAAGTGAATAAAGGGATTTTAAAGTATGTTATGGATACACGGTTGATGGGAACTTCTGGAAAATGGAGAGCAGCATGTAGAAGAAATGAAGTCCTTTCTCTCTTGATAACTGTTCTTTTTTATTTTATTTATTTACTTTATTTGTGAGCTAGGTGCTTCCATAAAAAAATAAAAATAAATAAATAAAAAGATCAAGCTGCAGAAGCACAGCAACTACGTGGGTAGTTAGTTATATTTGAGTGGGGAGGTTTCCTTATTATTAGCATAAAAAAGAAGAGAACGTGTTCTGTAAACACAATTTCTTCTGAGTTAGTACACCATCAATTTAAATACCCAAAACATCAAAACATCACCTAATTCTCTAAAAAAAACAAAAAAATCAACCATGGCTGGAAAAAGTAAGAGGTCCAATAACCCACAAACCCGGAGGAATTCAGTTCGCTTATGTGAACAATCGGCAGAGCAAGAGAAGAAAGAGATTGAAACTGAATCGATTGTTCTCTCATCCAGGTAATTTTATATTACATTCATAACAAAGAAATCGCATTTGACTTGTAATATACATAACATCAACAATGAAGAAAACAGCAAACAGCAACCCATAAATTCGTCTCTCATTAAAGTTTTATTTTTTTTATTTTGTGCTGAATATTATGCAAAGACAGTACCTA
Source organism: Medicago ruthenica (assembly GCA_018208015.1). NCBI lineage: Eukaryota > Viridiplantae > Streptophyta > Magnoliopsida > Fabales > Fabaceae > Medicago > Medicago ruthenica. Next base: position 54,895,453 of record CM031373.1, read on the forward strand.
CTGTCATAAAAAGAAACATCTTCGCTCACGAAAGTGATTGTTATGTTAATTACCAACCATTGAATCCAACTGGACTCGAAGGGATTACAGGCGGTGTTACTATCCCGGAGGTAATCATTTAAATTTGACTAGAATTTTAATCATTAATTATGCTTGGTAATTTAGTTTAATATGGATATGTAATTTTTTTTACAGTATTTTCCTCTTTCGATCAAGCCATTCCCGTATATGATTATGAATGATTTAGCAGCATCTTTGGCTGCGTATATATATATATATTGCTGATGGAGAAAATCAATATGGGTATGTAACTTTATTATATTTAATTCATACAATTGTTTATTTTCATCATTTAATGTGTTACTAACACCCACACAGGGAGGAAATGCTGGCTAAAAGTGAACTTCGGGTTGTAGGATATAGGAAAACTCTCAAATCTTTGATGCCTGATTGCTGGGTTGACCAGGAGGTAAGTTTTAAGTTGCATAATCGTTTTTTATATTTAGTTAACTTTAATAGAACATTATTAATTGGTTTACTCTTTGTTTTATAGGTCATCAATCTTCTGTGTTGTAAACTAACACAAGAAGAAAAATATGTCGGAAAACTATCTAGGTGGTACCTTCCAACAACATTTTCGGTACAAACTCTACATATATGTTTTGTTTCTATTTTTAATAATATTGCAAACTTGGAAATTCATTTAGTTGATTCAAAACTTTATTTGTTTCACATAAAAGCAATATGCGTTTGATTGGGAGCGCAGTCCTAAGGTGGTGAGGAAGCGTTATGAAAAAGACTTCTTTTACAAAATAGAGTACCCTCAAAAAGTAAGATTGATGAGATATATTCCATAATACACTATATAATTACCCATGCTCTGCCATTTTCAAATAGATATTCACACAAGTACTTTAGTTTCCTAAATGCTTTTTTATAACTTTTGCAGATTTTCATTCCTATGAATGACCAAGGTGTACACTGGTATCTCGTGGTTGTTGATTTTGTTGAACGAAAGATGTATTTGTTGGATTGAGCACCGTAGGAAAAAAGAAAGTTGCTTAGACGAAGAGATGTATTGAGAGGGGTATTTATTATCCAATATTATTTTTCTATTTTTCTTTCTATCTTCTAACGGATAATAAAGTTAACATTACTATACAGGCATTATTTTTGGAGATGTTTATTCACGATTCATTTTATGATTGTGGAATCAAGTTAGAGCAGCAACTTATCTCTAATTTCCCAATTGTTGAACCCAAAGGGCTCCCAAGTCAGAGATATGGCTCGTAATTTTTTTTCATCTACTATTCTTACATTATAGTGAATAAATCTACTATTACTCTTTTAGTTTTTATTCTTCTAAATTATATTCTTGATGTCTAGTAACGACTGTGGAGTGTTTGTTGCAACTTGGATGAAAGAATGTGGCTGGACAGATTACTATAATTGTGTAGAAGTAAGCCCTTTTTTTTGCCTACTTTTTTTTTGGTGAAGCTGTTTTTTTTTTTTTTGCCTACTTCAAACAAACTCAAAAACCATTATAAATTTTATTCTTTTGGTTTGCAACTTTGAGGTTTATTTACTATTTATATTTAGCTTTTGACCAGAAAGTAGTTGGTCCAAGAGTTGGTTATATTAGTTGATTCATATTTGTTATTTTTAATCTAACATTTTTTATTGTTTACAATGTTGTCAGGTTCGTCCCGATTCAAGAATCAAACTTGCCATTGATCTCGTTGATAGTAGTTACAATGAAATGAAGGGAAAAGTTATTGAAAGAGCTAATAAACACTTGATGAATATGGAAAAAATGAGGAATTCCATTGTCAAACAGTGATCGTAGTACTTGACTTTGATGTTTTGGTTTAATTTGGCACTTCAGCCTAGTACTTGACTTTGATGTTTTGGTTTAATTTGGCACTTCAGCCTAGTACTTGACTTTGATGTTTTGGTTTAATTTGGCCCTTCAGCTTAGACAAATTTATTTGAATGTTTTAATTTGGCATTTCAGCTTAGATAAATTTGTCTAAGCTGAAATGCCAAATTAAAACATTCAAATAAATTTGTCTAAGCTGAAGGGTCAAATTAAACCAAAACATCAAAGTCAAGTACTAGGCTGAAGTGCAAAATTAAACCAAAACATCAAAGTCAAGTACTACGATCACTGTTTGACAATTGAATTCCTCATTTTTTCCATATTCATCCAGTGTTTATTAGCTCTTTCAATAACTTTTCCCTTCATTTCATTGTAACTACTATCAACGAGATCAATGGCAAGTTTGATTCTTGAATCGGGACGAACCTGACAACATTGTAAACAATAAAAAATGTTAGATTAAAAATAACAAATATGAATCAACTAATATAACCAACTCTTGGACCAACTACTTTCTGGTCAAAAGCTAAATATAAATAGTAAATAAACCTCAAAGTTGCAAACCAAAAGAATAAAATTTATAATGGTTTTTGAGTTTGTTTGAAGTAGGCAAAAAAAAAAACAGCTTCACCAAAAAAAAAGTAGGCAAAAAAAAGGGCTTACTTCTACACAATTATAGTAATCTGTCCAGCCACATTCTTTCATCCAAGTTGCAACAAACACTCCACAGTCGTTACTAGACATCAAGAATATAATTTAGAAGAATAAAAACTAAAAGAGTAATAGTAGATTTATTCACTATAATGTAAGAATAGTAGATGAAAAAAAAATTACGAGCCATATCTCTGACTTGGGAGCCCTTTGGGTTCAACAATTGGGAAATTAGAGATAAGCTGCTGCTCTAACTTGATTCCACAATCATAAAATGAATCGTGAATAAACATCTCCAAAAATAATGCCTGTATAGTAATGTTAACTTTATTATCCGTTACAAGATAGAAAGAAAAATAGAAAAATAATATTGGATAATAAATACCACTCTCAATACATCTCTTCGTCTAAGCAACTTTCTTTTTTCACACGGTGCTGAATCCAACAAATACATCTTTCGTTCACCAAAATCAACAACCACAGGATACCAGTGTACACCTTGGTCATTCATAGGAATGAAAATCTGCAAAAGTTATAAAAAAGCATTTAGGAAACTAAAGTACTTGTGTGAATATCTATTTGAAAATGGCAGAGCATGGGTAATTATATAGTGTATTATGGAATATATCTCATCAATCTTACTTTTTTAGCGTACTCTATTTTGTCAAAGAAGTCTTTTTCATAACGCTTCCTCACCACCTTAGGACTGCGCTCCCAATCAAACGCATATTGCTTTTATGTGAAACAAATAAAGTTTTGAAACAACTAAATGAATTTCCAAGTTTGCAATATTATTAAAAATAGAAACAAAACATATATGTAGAGTTTGTACCGAAAATGTTGTTGGAAGGTACCACCTAGATAGTTTTCCGACATATTTTTCTTCTTGTGTTAATTTACAACACAGAAGATTGATGACCTATAAAACAAAGAGTAAACCAATTAATAATGTTCTATTAAAGTTAACTAAATATAAAAAACCATTATGCAACTTAAAACTTACCTCCTGGTCAACCCAGCAATTAGGCATCAAAGATTTGAGAGTTTTCCTATATCCTACAACACGAAGTTTACTTTTAGCCAGCATTTCCTCCCTGTGTGGGTGTTAGTAACAGATTAAATGATGAAAATAAACAATTGTATGAATTAAATATAATAAAGTTACATACCCATATTGATTTTCTCCATCAGCAATATATATATACGCAGCCAAAGATGCTGCTAAATTATTCATAATCATATTTAAATTTTTAAAATAACAGCTTCTCGTATAAATTGAAATTGGCTTCTCATTTCAATTTTTCTGGAACTCTTTCTTTTAACTTCTTCATAAATATCAAAAGCTCATAATGAGTTAATGACTTTTCCATAATTGAAGAATCACACACTTATAAGCTAGAAGCTAATCCAAACTAGACCAATAGGATAAATTAATAAAACATGAAAAGAAAATCCACTTGTTTAATCATGCCTTTCACCTTCAGCAAGTGCCACTTTATACAAGCTTCCACACCCATTGTTCTTGCTTCGTGTAAGCTAACAAGTTTGACATCAAAATGACATACACGTAGAAAGCCCATAAAACATGATTTATTCAACCAATCTTCAGCATAATTTTTTTAGGGAAGAATATTAGCAAAACATCAATCAACCACTTAATGCAATTGGTAATAATAATAAGTAGTAGTAATAATAATAATAATAATAATAATAATAATAATAATAATAATAATAATAATAATAATAATAAGTAGTAGTAGTAATAATAATAATAATAATAATAATAATAATAATAATAATAATAATAATCAATAATAACAACTCAAATGAACTATGGTTAAAAAGTTATCTACTAATTGGTATTTCCTTTGTCATCTCAATCTATCATATCAAAGTATTCTTCTACTGTTTAGTTTGTTAAGAAGGCTAATCTATCATAACAAATTGTGAACAATAGGATCCTTCAGTAAAGAAGGCCACTTTGAGGTGCATATGTTCCGCCATAGATCTTCGTTGTTGTGGCAGATCATGTGACGGAGTTCTGAACATGCAGAGGATAAGACGGTTAAGGTTGTGCCGTCGAGGCGGGGAAGGATGTTGGTATGAATGATGTCTGGATCTAACCTACAGAAGATACTCATACTCAAGGTGATTGATTGGTGAACGGCCAACTTGTTTGAGGAAGCTAGGGTTTTATGTATGTGCGACAGTGGAAACTCATGTTTTGGTTTAGATATATAGGGTTAGGAAGGGGATTCATGTGTATTGGTATTTTTGTTTAATAAACTAGACTCAACATGTGCGATGCACAAGTTTTGTAGAGTTTAAGTATCAATTTGTGCAACCAAAGTTCTAACAACAATTAATACACCAAAATAACTATTTAATTTCAATTCATCCAAATAACTTTTTGAACCAGTATTTAAGAACCAAAAACGACAGACACAAGCTACCGGTCTCATGCTGGGATGAGGCTCTACGGAGAAGATTAGTATGCTAATGCTTGCTACAAAGAGAATCTAACTACTGAACCTTATATCTACAGAAATTACTCAGGGTAGATACAAAGCAATAATACACAAGATACAGTAAACTGAGTCCTGAAATGCAAGCAATAACTTTGTGTTTGTTGCAATGATCATTCAGCAGTGGATAGACTTCAATGAGTGCATTGACAACATGTAAATAAGATATCTAGGTAGTTTTGGATAAACTTCTCAAAGTTCTTATGCAAAAAGAAATATCAAAAGAATCTTGTGATATCTTTCAAAACAACAGCTTCTCAAATAGATTGAAATTAGCTTCTCGTCTCAATTATCTCAGGAACTCTTTCATTTAACTTTCTATATAAATATTCATAAGCATATAATAAATTAATGACTTTTCTGTAAACGACGAAGTGCCATGTGATGCAAGCTTCTACCCACTGTTCTTCCTATAATATACGCTCTCCGTCTCAAAATATACGTCACTTTAGCATTTGACACACGAATTAAGAAAAGTAGTTATATTGGACTTATTACCCATGATTAATGGTATGAGAAAGAAATTAAAAGAATTGGAAAAAGAGCAATAAAGAGTAAAGAAGCCTATAGTGGGAAAAGAAACATTAATGCTTCATTGATATTATAAAATGACAGAAAAAAAGGACAAATTTTTTTTGCTAGAATGACATATATTGTATTATTGTTGGACGAGGGAGTAACTCATAAGCATATAAGTTTGACATCAATATCTCAGAAACGTTGAAAGCCAATTAAACTTCGATTTATTCAACAAACCTTCAACTATGTCTAGGGAAGAATATTATCATAACATCAACTACTCTATGTTATTGGTATTTATATCTCAGAAATTATAATTTTAGCAAAACATCAACTACTCAATGTTATTAGTGAACTTGCAATGATAAACACTCCAAAAATTCGTAGACAGCTGCAAAGTTTATTAATAATGGAACCAAGTAACAAATCTCACAATACAATGTCACCAATGTCATGAAAGTCAATGGAAGACCAAGCAAATGAAAAATCGGCATACCAGTTACCAATAAATATACTGTGTAGCATAAAAATCAAAGGTTTACTAAGCATACAACAAACAAACAGAATAAATAAAACACTCTCCAAAAAATATTCATCTAATAAATCCTATCACGCTATTCGTACCAGCACCTTATTCTTTTTTCCCGCAGATAAAAGGAGAACTTTACCATCCACTATATCAGCTGCCTCAATCTTCTTACTTTCACTATCTACTCTGCTATTATTCAAGTAAACACCTCCTTGCTTTAACAACCGGCGCGCAGCAGATTTACTATCAAACAAACCAGAAGAAACAGAAAGGTCAACCAAAGACTGATTCAAAACATCGTCATAAGCTAAAGAACAAGACGGAACATCCTCAGCAATCCCCTCAATAGTTTTCCAGTCCAACTTTGTCTCAGATCCCGGCCTCAACGCTTCAGTCGCCCTAAGAGCTTCGTTCAAACCATCTTCCCCATGAACAAATTTGGTAACTTCTTCGGCAAGTCTCCGCTGAGCAGTATTAGGCACATATCCAGGTTTCTTCATCTCTTCCTCCAACTTAACTATCTCATCAATATCCAAAAAAGTAAGAATTTTCAAAAACCTAACAACATCAGCATCCGGAACCGAGAAAAAATACTGATAAAACTTATACGGAGATAACATCGACGGAGACAACCAAATTGCACCATCCTCTGATTTACCGAATTTTGTACCATCACTTTTCAACAAAAGAGGAAATGTCAAACCATAGGTACCACCTTCTACCTGCAATATCTTCCTAATCAATTCAGTTCCAGCAGTTATATTACCCCATTGATCACTACCCCCAATTTGAACATTAACACCCTCATTCTGAAACAAATACAAAAAATCATAACCTTGCAATAACTGATAAGTAAATTCAGTATAACTCATTCCTTGTTCAGATTCTAACCTCTTCCTAACACTCTCCTTAGCCATCATTGAACCTACTCTAGCATATTTACCAACCCTTTTCAGAAAATCCAATAAACTAAACTCTTTCCACCAATCATAATTATTCAAAACAACAACAGAATCATCACAAAATTCATTACCATTCACATTCAACTCTTTAAAGTTTGGATTTTGAGAACGACCCAAGATTGTTCTGATGGTGTTTTCAATCCCAATAGTGTTCCTCTCCAAAGTTTCAACATCAAGCTGAGGTCTTTCAATGTTTTTCCCAGACGGGTCACCTACACACGCTGTCGCGCCACCGATCAACGCCACAACGTTATGACCGGAGCGGCGGAACCATGAGAGAACAATGAGACCCAACAGGTTGCCCAAATGCAAGCTTTCGGCAGTTGGGTCGAATCCACAGTAGACTTTTAAGGGTGCATTGATGGTGTTTGATGAAATGCTTCTGAGAGAATCGTTTGTTATTGAGTCTAATAACCCTCTTTCTTCGAGGATTCCGATGACACTTTGAGAGGTTTGAGGTTGTTGGTGTTGGAGAGTGCAGGTTGTTCTTGTGAAACGGAGTGGAAGAGAAAAGGGGAGGTGTGAATAAGAAATAGGGGGTTTGAATGGAAAGATGAAGAGTTTGATGGAATGAGAGAAGAAAATTGATCTTGAAGCAAAATTTGTGGCCATTGTTATGTTGATGATGATGTTGGGGTTTTGGATATGTGAATTGCTCAACTTTCAATTGAAGTGAGTGATATATTTTGTTTTGTTTTTATCTTTGTTTTTGTTTTTCCTTTTTAACTTTTCGGGCGCGCGTTTGATCTCTTAAGGGTTCGTTTGGTTCGAGAGTTTTGAAGGGGAATGGAGGGAAGGAGAGGGAAGGGGAGGGAATATTTTTAATTTGATGTGTTTGGTTCAATTTTTTTGAAGGGAAGGGAAGGGGAGGGGAGGGGAGAGGATCTCTTTAAATTTTATTACATTGCCAAAATTATCATTAGATTAATTTAAAATCTCAATATTATCTTTGTAACAACTTTTTGTTATTATTAGGTTATACTATCTTGTAACAACTTTTATTATTATGTTATCTTATCCTTGTAACAACTTTTATTATTATTAGGTTATATTACCGTTGTAACAACTTTTATTTTCATGTTATCTATCACTCTTATTTGTTATATGTAAAAACAAACATCATCGTATATTTAATTAAGTTTAAGGGTAAAACAGTAAATTAATTTTAAAATCCCTCCCCTCCCCTTGTGAACCAAACACATTTTTAATTAAAATCTCTCACGTCCCATCCCATCCCCTCCCGTCCCCTTCCCTCCCCCCCTCCATTGAACCAAACGGACCCTAAACGGTAAATACCAAACGTAACAACATAAAAGTACAGGACAGTTTTTTATGATATTGAACGATTTTTGGTCTTATAGGATTTTTTATAGACAAAATGTTATTTTAGTATTTTGGACAACTTATATGTATACAAAAAGTTATGCTATTGTAAATTGAAGGACTAAGAATTTATGTTTTTGTCGTGTCTTTTGCCTTCCGTTTATCTTGTCCTTGAAACAATTTTACAATTTAAACACTATACGACTGAAGTTGTTTTATCTCGTCCTTCAATTTCTTTAAAGATTTTTGGAAAAATGTTTTTCAATAACCTAAAAACTTCAACTTTTAAACATCCATACAAATTTCATAAAACATACAAATTGCATGATCCATAAAAATTTCATAATCCACGTATATGTCTTATTCATGCACTAATAGCTTGCTTTGATATATGAGTTACCTTTAAGTGAATTTAAATAGTTTGATTCTCTTTCACATTCGGACTAATTTTATTAGTTCCCAAGTTGAATTTAGAATTTGTGCATAACATGAGTTTTAGCATTTAAACGATTATTTGGACACAAATTAGATGGTGAGGTATTTATTCGAAGAAAGAAAGATGATGTTTGTATAATCTTCTCTTCAATGGGATACACCACTTTTTTCCCACTGTTTCGTAATAATAGAAAACTTTTGAAATGTACTTGCACTTTAACACGTTGGGAAACGTTAACGAGTACCTCGAGACACTCCTTAAGATTTTTAAATGTTAATTTTTTATAAAAATATGTGTAATCAATGCATTGAAAATTGAAATATTTAACTTTTGTATTAAATAATTTATTCTTTTATAATCCTTAAAGAGTGCCCTGTGACACTCGTTAACAAGACTCTTACATGTTTTACACATAAAAGTAGTTAGTATCGCATGATATAGACGAATTCACTCTAAATGTAAATTATCTTTCAAAGTGTAGTGAAGGCGAGACTTTTACATAGTAATATTTTTTGTGTGAAGTTAAATTATGTTTAGAGATAAAGTACAATCATATTTAGAATTCATCAAAAAATGTTTGCATTAACAATTCTAGGCTATCTTGAAAGGTGCGGGTTTTAGAGAAGGATTTGCAAAAGGGCCTCCGACTAAACCTTTTGCTATTTGCTTATGAGCTGCTTCGATAAAGTGGGGTCCATTCCAATTTATTAGCTTCGAATGATCTTTACAAACTTTTGAACTAGGCATTCCACAAGAATTTTTATCAATATGGTATGGTACTTCTCCTCCACAACATGCTTGCAAAATCTGGACCTTATCAGAAGTAAAGCCTGAATGATGAATGTACATAAAATAGTGTACATATTCAAATGAATTTGACAAGAATCAATTAATGTAAACTTGGAAAGAAAAGAAAGTAAATACTCCACATACCATATTGTTGCGGTGATTGATATAAACGTTTGACAACATTGTAATAGTCAAATTATATTATCTTAGCTTAAGGGTGTTTTTGTTTTAATGTCTCTATAGATTTTTTTAGTTGCTCATTATAGTATTCGATGAAAGTATTGTAAGCTATCAAACATCCAAATTCATCATGTAACCAAAAAAAAAATAATCCAAATTCACCATACTATTCACCCTTCTTACTATTCACCCTTGACAATATGCCGACATTACACCCTATTGGAAAGTTCCCTGGAACCGCTAGTTCTATTGCTCCTTCTTCAATTAATGTCTAGAAAATATAATTAATTAAATGACTATTATATTTATCCAAGATTATATTTATTCACTAATATCTATAACTCAAAAACAATTATTATACAATTGAAGAAAAATTTAATTATTTAGATTTGATATAACATACATTTGTGGTAGTTGTAATGGATTCAACAATTAATGGAACTATCTCTCGTAGTTCTGTAATAGGTTTGGAAATATACGAAACAACATCATTTCCACCAATTTCTACCACTCGAAAGAATGTTTTTTTTGAAGAAGTTATCACACTTTGTGTAATGACAACAACATAAAAGTTGTGTTAGTTATAGAGAGGACATTTGTGTCTTTGCTACAAAAATAATACTTGCAAGTAGTTAGGACAAAACCGAGTTAAGATCCTCTCCATTTGCTAAAAATAAATGGATATTGTCATTTGGTGAGAGATAGATACAAAAAAGTATGTAGTAGGTCCTACCACTAAGTGAGTCCCACTACTATTAATTATTTTCAAAATTCTTTGTGTCTTTATCTCTCCAAATGGAAGAAATGGAGAGACTAATAAATTGAGAGGATCTTGACTCGACAAAACCTTCTTAACTTTTACACAATGATGGTTTTATATTCTTAAACCAATCAAATTGCACATTTAATCAGGTATTTAATTTGTCGCTGGTTCTTGGACTCCAATACGATTCTTGAAATACTCCCTCCCGTTTTTATTATAAGAAATAAAACCAAAAAACATCAAAACTAATACAATCATTAGTTAATAAAACATTTTGAATATTTTTACAAATATACCATCATAAAAAATTGTGAAACATTAAATAAACCCACTAATACTAAAAAGATAAAGATTAAATGAGGGATAAAAAAGTCTTTTAAACAATAATTACACCTTAAAAGTTCTGACATTTTTTTTATAAATAGGATCAAATTGTTTTTAAAAAAAAATTCTTATAATAAGGACCGGAGGGAGTACTTGAGTTCAATTGCAGTTGTACCGGCATATGCAAAATTAACTCCCTTCATTATATCTCCTTGGGTTTTGATGACATTCTTATAGGCCGGCAAAAATGGCAACCCGTATGCCTCGGCTGCAAATAAAGTGACCATGAGCTAATGAATTTTTCAATAGAAAATGTATCAACATTAAGCGTTATTGATTTCAATTCTTGCAACTATATACTTCTTAAAAATTCTTACAATTATAGTATAAAATAGATCATATTAGACTGCATAAAAATTTACAATTAATATTTCTTGAAAACAAGACAAATTCATTTAAGAAGCTAAACAAAATATGTGTAAAATTACCTATGAAATCTATGATGAGTCGTCCATTTGACAAACGTCTTAATAGATGGTTGAAGTACATTGAACCATAAGTACTCTGTGTATAATATCCCGCTTCATCCTTAAAGAAGGGTGAATTATATGACAAGGATATTATTGATTTTTCTGTATTATCCCACACATTATTTTAACGGACTACTGAGAACAATTAACGGTGCAGTGTTATTTAACAAGAAAACTGTGAAAGGATGAAATAAGGAGTTTACAAGCGAAAAGGAGGGCAATTGAGTCTTTTCAGAACACAGGTATATAAGCATGTTTCCATTGCCTTCATTCATTTATCATCTTCTCTTTTCTAAATCAGTCAGAGAGCTCCTCCCTCCTCTCTTCACTCTCCCTCACGTGTTCCCCCCATCCTTTCACCCTTTTCCTCAATTTTTCATACCAGCAATGCCCCAATCTCACATGCAATTATCCCACCATGATTTGTACCACCTTTAAGCCCTAATACAAGTTTGAATTCTCTTCTTCTCTCTTTTACTTTTTCAGCTGAGCCTCACTCTCCATAAGCTAACTTGAAAGTTGCATTTTTTGAGTTCAACCATGGTGTGCAGGTGTAAGCTGTGAGGTTATGATGGTTTGTATGAATGATTAGAAGCTAGAACTATTTGAGGGGGTATAAATTGAAGATTTGATGAGGAAAGGTCAGGAATTAGAATGGGAATCAAGGATGGAGCATAAGTTGTTTATGGGTTGATCAAGTTAGAGGAGGAATTTGAAGTAAGGATTGACAGTAGATTGAAGCCTAAGCTTCTTCCAGTGGCCAGAGGATTGTAGGTGAGTTCCTTTAGTTAGAACCCACCTTGTAGTAGTCTAGCTTTCATGTGATTATGCAATATAACTTATTTTAGCTTATTTGAGTGTATGTTTAGTTCCCCTAATGCATGTGTTATGTTGAATTTGAGTTGCTAAAGCATTGCAAATTGTTTCTCTGAGTCCTCTAGGTTAGAGGCATGTTTGTATGTGAATTGGGGATGAAAAAGTGCTTTTGAAAAGCTAAAATCTGATTTCTGTAAGCTCTGTGTAATTGATTACACTGTTAAGAAAAAATTGTGTTACAGGGGCAGCAGCTCTGTGTAATCGATTACACCCTTCAGAAAACTTAAAAATTTGCTTTTTTAACCCAATTCTCTTGATTCTAAACTTTATAAATTAAGTACGGACTTGCCTCTAATCCCCGGAAGACTCATTTTCATGGTAAATCAAGTTAAACATTCGAGTAACACAATATGCATTCATGAGAGGCATAACCTACAAGTATGTTAAGATTTGGGTAGATTAATAACCCTTATGAAATGAGATTACCCTATGGCATGATTAAATTATATGTTAAGTCGTGTCAGCCGATGTTCCGCGTCAGTATTGGACTTCGGGGACCGATATAATCTATATGATTAGATTATTATGTTTATAAGAAATTATGTATAATCAGTTAAGTCGTGACACTAGACCTCCGCGTCAGTACTGGAGTTGAGATTCCTCGTCAGTAGTGGATATGCATTTTTCCAATGTAAGTCCTGCGTGATGATAAGAGGAGTTCCGATGTTAGCCTGATACGATAGTAATTTCCACTGGACAACAGTGGGATGTGGCTGGGGTTACTCCACCCGGTGCATTCCGTAAAATGAACTCAGATAATATGAAATATGATATGATTATGACAAGAATCATGATAGTATACAGTTAGCGATCCTAGATCTCCCCCAATCGCTTAGTTATAACAGAACAGTAAATCCTAAAATAGGTTTATGTACAGACAGATGACGATCATAGGTTCCCCGAGATTGCCTACAGCCTAAGATAGGTGGAACTCACTGAGACATCCTGTCTCACACCAATCTCTTTTATTTTATTACAGATAAACATGTTGATCGAGGTGACGGCGAGCAGAAGAAACTGGATTATGTACAAGTTTATGTCATGCTTCAGACGTAGCAGAAGTTCTTATGTATCTGTATATTAGTAGATAATATACATGGTTCAGAAGAAATTCTTGTATTTTGTATATTTGTAAAAATGTACGTAATTGTTTGATATATGAATACATGAAATTGGTGTAATTCTTTCGGACGAATTTGCTTATGTTGTAATGTTAATGTATACAGTACTAAGTTTAACGCGTATGCTAAATATTCTAGATAAATTTAGTATGAAGGTTACAGTGTGTATCATTAGATGGGTGGTCAAATGCAACATTCCCGGTGTCGCTTATAGAGTCACCAAAATTGAAGATTGCTTTATATGGTAGGGTATCTATCATTAGATGGGTGGTCAAATGCAACATGGTCAAATGCAACATTCCCGGTGTCGCTTATAGAGTCACCAAAATTGAAGATTGCTTCATATGGTAGGGTATCATCATTTGAAACAAAATTTCCAAAAAAAAAAAACATATGTAAAGGTGATACCAAAGACAATGAAGATAAAGCTATATTCTGGTTCCAAAACAAGCTAAAGAGAGAGAGGCTCTCCCTTCTCTCTAGAAAATGCTCCCCCAAATCTTAGGGTTTGGTGGTCGCTCCCCATCCACATGGTGGGTTTCTTCCCCCACCTCTTTGGTGGTACTTCCCTCCTCTTGTAGGAGCATCCTCCTTTTCCCTCAACTATCTCTTCATCTTTTTCCAGAATCTTTCTCACTCACCAGAGATCTTCTTTCTCCACCACGAGCCTCCGCTATGCCTTCTCTTCCGCTGATGCGACCACCACCCGAGCCACCACCACAAAACAATGAAATGGTTGTCACGAGTGTTTCCCCCAACTCAAATCGGAAAACAGTGCTTCAGTCTATCTCCCTCATGACTGTTCCCTCATCTTCATGGTTGACACCCACCTGCCCCCCCACCAAAACCACCATGGCTAGGATACGATCTAGATTTCATGCTTGTTGATGGTTCTCTGTTCCACTGTTTTAATGTTTTGTTTTGTGTTTTATTTTTATGTTTATTTTGTTTTAAGTATGTCTTCATGGTGTTTGAAGAAATGTCCCAAGAGAGCTTAACTTGCTGGAACAGATTTTTGAGTGCAAAACTACTTGTGGCACCCACCTACCTCAACATCCTCACCACCCAACAAATTGATTCTGGGCATGTGGGTTTTTTGGACAAATTCGAGACCATTTATAGTCGAACCGTGCTTGCAGAAGTCAAAGAAATGATCTGTAACTGGATAGATTTAAAGACTGTGGACCCTCTTTTCAACTTTTCCATAGATCATATGTGGAAGAATTTGTCATGGTTGTTTGGATCTAAGGATGGGATAGGATATGCCTCCTTGTATTTGTGTTCTGTGTATCAAATATTGGTTGACTTAGTTTTCATGATTAGCTTTAGTGTGTGGATGGGGTATGTCCCAACACATTTGTTTCCAACTTGGTTGAATCCTTTATTTTCTCTTTGAATGAAATGGTTTGTCTGTCAAAAAAAAAGACAATGAAGATGTTCATGATGTTAAGGAAAGACAAGGAAGTATTTATATTTATGTGTGTATTTGGAAATGAGATTCATCAACTTTATATATTGTCGCATTTACTCCTTTGTACTTTTATGTAACGATTTTTCTAATTTCTAAGCTAGAATTTGGTTAACTATTTTTATTTTAGTAAATATGTGATGTTAAATCGAACAGAAAAAACCCAACACATACACATCAATAAACACATATTTATATTAAACATTATTCGTTCTCCTTTTTCTTTCTATTGTTGTTGTTTCCACTTTCTTTTTTCCACCTAAACTCTCAAAAACAATATTCAAATACTAGAATTAAAGATCATAAAAAATATATTATATTAACACTAAATAGAATTTTCAAAGCTCCATCTATTACCACACATTTTCACATACAATTATTTTTTAGTTTTTCTTTTTTAACTTTCTGGTTCTAACAATTGGTTCAACTATAATTTAAATTTGTAAATCAATCTATTTAAAATTTTCCCGCCATTATATATGAAAAAGAATTGATTAAAATTATTACGGAAAGAAGAAAATATATGAGATTTGTAAAAAAATTAGTATATTTTCTAGAATTGAGTTACAAAGTAGTTTCCAACAAAAATAATAATACCTTTCAAATTTTTAGTGTATCTAAAAATTGTTATTATATTCACTAAAAATATTATTATTACATTTATTTATTATATACTAAGTGGGAGGCCCGTGATTTGCATAAGTTGGATTGTAGTATGTGTTCATAATATTTTAGTTAATAAATTACATTGACCTCCATTGAGGTTTGTTAAAATGTCACTCACACCCCCTCTATTTTTTAACCTGACACAAACCTCCCCTGCTTAATTTTCAATGTTATAAGCACCTTATATCTAGGTTAACATTGTTTCCACTCTGTTAAAATACAAATGTTTGATCAACACACAATAATTTGTGACCAAAGCCTCCTCCATTTTTTTAAAACAGCCATTGTTGATTCTTTCCTTTCCTTTTTTCTCACTATGTTCCCTTCCATTCCAGTTCTATTTCCCCTTCATGTTTTGATGTATTTCAAATTAATAGATTTTCAATTTGAAATTAGTATCTTTACTCTTGTTTTGAAATGTATTTCAAACAAGTTGTTGTCATGACAACAAGAATACGATGGGAAAGCTACAGGTCGATACTCAAAATATGACCACATATGTTAATGCAATTCAAAAGGTGTTGTAGCTCATTATATGTATATTTGATCACTTAAAAATTGTGTCCAAACAATGACTAAAAAAGTTTTATAAATTGAAAAAATATTTTTTTTAATATAATTAGAGAGACAAATAAATATACAGAGATATATAAGCTTTTATAAACTAGCGAAATTTTTTTACTTTTTGATGAACTAAGAGTGTGCTTAATTATCAAAGTGAAACTTAGACCTCCCAACTCAATTGGAACAACCAAGGAACCCTTACCCTCTAATACCCACTCATAAATATATTATTAAAAAAAAGTTTTATACACACGCACACACGCACACAAGAGGAGGGGGGAACCCGAAGGGATAATGTTGTTGCTCAACCACCCTTGGGTTCCCCCTTGGAGGGAGTGGGAGTGCTATAGGCATTCTTCCTAACGAGTTGATTATTTTTCTTCCTCTGATTCGCAGTCAGATATAGGGAAAATGGTGCTTCTTTTTGACGACCTCAGCCCAATCATGCTAAAATATGGCAATATATATTTGCAAAACCACTGGTTGATAGGGAGGATCAGCAACAACATTATCAATATTTTGCGACTTAGAAACATATTCATCAAATGCAATTGGGACAATGTCATCAACATATGCATTACAATTCAAATCATCACGCTTTTGACTACAGATGACCTTGTCATCAACTGAAATTCCATGGTTGCAAACATCTTGATTAGGCTCCAAAATAAATGGAGTATGACCATGCATTGACTTGCTAACATTACCACTCACGATTTCGTTTGTCACATTATGCAAGGCCAAATTAAAGGAAATAGTAGACTTATCTAGAATTGATGTTTTCTCTAACCTTCTCTACAACGATAGGTTGTTCTATAATTTGTTCTTCGGCTGCCACAGTGCGAGCAACTTCTTTAGGAACATGTTATAACGTTGCTTTAAAGTTCTTGGGCTCCCACACCATACTCATTTGATTTGACAACATAATTTGCTTGGCTAGCTTACTTTTCTAAGAGGCCTTACCCTTCTTGTCTAGCTCAGGTTTTTTAGTTTCCTTTAATGCTTGCAACCACCGATAGTTGCTGACAGAATGACCAATCACCCTACAACGAGAGCAAAAAATCAGACGACCGCTCATAAGTAACCTCAACATAAAATGCATAACCTACTCTATCAACCATAATCTCATAAAACATGTGTCTCAAGAGATCCATATTCACCAAAATGTGGGCATTGTGACTGAAAACCATATTTTGGGTAGCAACATGTAGTGTTAATGGAGTCCAATCACACTCACAATTTCGAATAGAGTTTTTTCTCGCTAATATTCTTGTGGCAATTCCAAAAGACAAATCCATACTTGTGATTTATAGAAAAGGAAACCCAAAAATATCACAAACATAAGCACAAGCACAATCACTAGAACAACAATCTCAAACACAATGAAGAAATTGAAGAACTATTACATGCACTACAAAAACCATCATCATCACCAGAAAGAAAATGGATTTTTCCACTTGCAATTGGCTCAATCGTCTCTCTTTTTCTTCTCTTCATTACAACACTAACATCACCACAAGGCACACACATTCTACCATTCTACGGTTCCATTCATATTCAGTTTTTGTTGAATCTATACTCCACTCTTTACCAATTTCATCCCTCCCACTCGGAGACGGTGGCTCTGTTAAAAGAGTCATTCTTGCAAAAGAACTTGCATATTTGTTTGAGTTTGTGATGAATCATGAGTTGTTTAAGAGATAATTACTCTTCATTTCTCTCTTATAGCCTAGTGGTCGAATGAAAACAATAAAAAAATTACTCATCAAAATTATTCTCCCTCAGTATCTCTTTATTTCGTTTTCTGATTAACCTCACAATCTCATTTAGGATTTGTGGGTTTCAGGAGAAGAGATGAAGATTGAAAAATCAATTTGAGTTTTTAATTTTTATTTTATTTTTCTGGATTTAAAAGTATATGAAGATGGTGAAGGTGTATGAAGATGAAGAATATAAAGAAAGAAGAAAATGAAGAAAAATAATGTGATGGTGGTCCACTATTGGATTCAATGGTCTTGCATGATTCAAGGGTCTATTTTGTTTCTAAATGATCAAAGGGTTAAAATTAAATAAATTAATAAAGTCTACGGTGGACCACCTACAATGTTGGTCCACCTTAGACATTTTGGGTTAAAATTAACAGAAGTGAACCAAATTGACTGACGGAAGCATATTTAAAAGATTAAAACGGAACTTTTATTAATTATGAGACCAAAATGAAACTAAAAAATTATTTAGGGGACCAAACGTATAATTTAGCCCCCACCAAAATAAACGTCTCCTCCAACACAACCAACCCCTCAAAAATTCCAACATAATATAGTTATATTAGCTACAAAAATATTTCTATCAGTTGCCAACAGAAACACTATTAAAGTCATGTTAAACTGATCTTCTGGTCTTTGAACTCCCAAACGACCACACTCCTTAATTGAATAAATTGTATCCCAGTAAACCCATGAATTTTTCCTAACACCCTTACCACCCCCTCAAAAAGGCATTTAATATATTCTATAGAGGAGATGATATATGTGGGAGCCTTAAAGAAGGAAAGAAAGTAGACCAGGTGGGGGACATGACATACTTCAGAAGAACCAGGAGACCACCCAAAGATAGATTCTTACTTTTCCAATCTGACAATCTTGTCTTAATACAGTAAACCAAAGGTAACCAACAATTCAGCCGGCGAGTTTTACAATTCATTACTAGAGCAACCTCTGTCAGTCAAGAGTCCGCATCATTCACTCCCACCAACATACTTTTATGGAAATTAACCTTCAGCCATGAAATGACCTCAACAAAATAATAATTGCTTTAAGTGCTCAAAAATAAGAGTCTATTAGGGATTAATTGATTTAGTTTCTGTAGTTTAGGAACATTTTAGTTGATTTTAATAATTTAAGGACTAAATTTGTGGCAGAGTGATAGTTTAAGGACTAAATTAACTGTTTATTCATTCTATGTACTCCCTCCATAACAAAATATAAGCAAAATTCAATCATTTCAGATGTAACTAATTATAAGCAAAATTGACTTTTTTTGTCATATTTAAGGATAATATACCTGAAATACCCTTATTTTAATTTTTTAAATGCACACACGTTTAACAACAACACCTTGAAAATATAATACTGTACACCACAATTAATGATGACAAAATAGGTTATTTAACTTAAATTAAATAACAGAAACCAAATTCCTTAAAAAATGTGAATTGGTCAAATTTGCTTATAAAAAGTTATGGAGGTAGTACATTACTTGTAGGATCTGGCCCGATAAAAGAGACAAGTTGATTTTAGTATATATAGCTATAATAAAGAAAATGTTTATAGGTTATAAAAGATTATAACCCTATCTTTATATGATTGTTGGAAAAAAAAACCATGTCTTTATATGGCTATATAATTGATTTATACGATAAATTAATCTTTACAGTTACACACAGGTGATATTTGATTTACATCGAAAAATACAAATCGGGATGACAACAAATGTGGAAATTTCACGTTGGTGTTCCTATAATTATAATTTTATTATTATGCGGGCTTCAGCAAAGTTGGCAAAGACGGGGAAATTTGGTGGGAATTGTGTATTGTTGGAAATTTGATTTATTTAAATGACAAAAAATGCACATTTTTATGACGCATTGCCAAGTAAATGCACATTTTTATGACGCATTGCCAAGTGTTATTTGAATACATGCAAAAGGTAAAAAAACAAACGTACTTATAGCTTTATATATTGGTTCTCTATTCCTTTAAAAAAAGAATATTGGTTCTCTTTTTCTTTTTGGTACAAAAATATTGCTTCTCTATTCTTTGTTGGACTAAACTTTAAGATTAAAAATTAATTTTATTTAATAATTTTATTTTTCTGTTTTGGGGTTTGAATGAAAATGCTTATATTTGTATTTATATTTATACATTATATATCTCTTTTCAAATCCACAACAAGATTTTTCATATCATGAGCTTAATAATTTTTTCTAGGGGAAATCATGAGCTTAATACTTACTTACTAACTAAATCAATCATTTTTTTTAAAGATACTGTGATTTCTTTTTTCGCAAAAATATAAAAAATACACAAACGATACATATTTTTTTTTAGAAACTTTTACTCCTGAACTTTGTTCATAAATTATTATTATTTTTATTATTATTAATATTATTAGTATTAATCTTAAATACATTTACATGGGATAGACAACCTTTAAACTGTGTCAAACAAAGTGACAAAACATGAAAAACATGTTCCTACGATCAATATATTTTTATATTATTTATGTTTGACACTTTCGCTTTCTAACATCAGAGGTTATTGACCTTTTACATAGAGTTTAAAAGATCATGAATAACAATATTTTGTCTTCTAGATCCATTAATGTCGTGTTTACGAATATTGATTTTGCCATCTAAAAAAGTTTAGCGCCGCACAATTTGTCTTCATGTGAAATTTTATGTATATATATAATTTACAATTATTTTAATTTTTTTTTCTGATCCAATTATTTTCAAAAATATAAAGTCTTGGCCCTCTTTTTTTTTTTTTTTTTAAAAAATCAAATCTTTAGTTCTGTATTTAATTCTTTTTTCCCGAATTTTTGATCCTCTTATCATTTTTAAACCTTTTTTTTTATTATATGACATATTCGTTGATAATGTGACCATTTTTTAAAGACATTATCCAAGTAAACCATACACAATAAGTGTTACTCATAATCCATAAATTGAAATCGAGATTTTTTTGGTGTTATCCTTTGATTTTTAAAGAAAAATTAAAGGAAAATGATTTTACTAATCTAAAGTTTGACCGTAAAATAACTAAAATTTGATAAAAAAATTATGTTATCAGAAATAGAACTCAAGTTCTTCAAACAATTATTTATTGGTGAAGTTCATTAATAATTTAATTTAAATTAATTTGGTTAAATTACAAACCTTCCCTAAAAATAAACAATCACAAATCCATATATTTTTTTTTTGAGGTAATCACAAATCTACTTAAATTTGATAAACAAAAAAAGTACTATTATTAAAAAAAAGATAAAATAAGAAACGAAGTTGAAGAAGTCGATGATCATTGATTGACTAAAGATAAATTTTAAGACATTTTCCCTTTCATTCAACAATAATTAATTTAATAAAAACCCTAAAAAAGCAAAAACTCAACACCTTCTTCAAAATCAAACCTTTCCTCATTTTGTATTGATTCAACTCAGTCGTACTGAACTTTCAACTCGTCGGACTTAGTCATCGTCCGCCGCCGCTACTAACAGGTTTTCATTTCTCTTCTATCTATCGTTTTTTTCATTAAGCGATTCCAACGCGATTTTGTGCTAAAGAGAATCGCGTTGTAAATAAGCTGAACTTATTTCCCACCGCGATTCTGTGTTAAAGCGTTTTTATCTGCAATTTCGTTATTTTAATTTGTGTCAAGTAAGAATAGAAGCTTTTGTAGTTGGTTAAATTTAAGAGATTTGAGAAAAGCTGCATTTTGGAATTGTTGTTGACTTTGATTATTGGGTGTTAATGAGATAGATTGATATTTTGATTGAGCTTGTTTTCTTTTAGAATGATATCAGAATTATGATGTTGATCAATTTGAAGAAAATTTATATCTATCTGTTTCATTATGAGTGTTATTCGAGGTAATGCGTATTTCGTAAGAAAATGATTAGTTGTGACGAGTTCTGTTACTGTAGTGAAATAATGTGTTAAGACGAAAATACCCATGTTAGTCCGTAAGACCTAGCTCAACTGGCAAAGCTGATATTGCTAGGTTGGGCATTTTCACCTGGATTTGAACCTAGGACGTCAGAGTTGTGTGTGTGAGTTTTAGGTGGTGTTTTTTGCCACTTCGTCTACAGGCACAGAAAGAAAACCCACATTAATTGGAGTCGTTGAAAGTAGTAGTAACTTTGTTGTTAATTCTAGACAGTGTCGTGGCATGATGTGGTCAACCTCTAAACTAAGATACTGGGATAGCGGATGCTGGGATGGCCGCTGTTTGAATATTTTTTGACTGATTACAAAATTAATTAATACTCTAAAAACTTAGGTACTGTAAAATTAACCAAAATAACTGCAAATTTATGAAGTTTTCATAATTGGCAATAAAAATTCACAAAAAGATCTGTGCTGCATTGCCGCAAACTCCTGTGTTCCACTCACACCTTTAATGTACGACACACCTGGCCTCACAGTGACAGCTAGCTACTGTTCAGGCCGCACTGGCGTGATCCCATTCCTTAATGGAACTATCGGCAATTTTGATATTCAGTGGCTATAACTTGACACTTTTTGCTCTAAAGCAATGAATTCTCTTTAGAGGGGCCATATTTGACGCTATCATACCCAGTTTTCTTTCTTGAAATTAAATAAGAACAGTGCAAGGGTTTTGGAGATATCATTGTTGGAAATGCTTGTTATTACTATTTTTTACTTCTTCATTGGATGATATTTTACTTCTTCATTGGATCTATTTGCAGGTTATTACTATTTTTTGATGCAGGTGTTATGGAGATATCATTGTTGAAAATGCTTGTTGACAGCATATCCTCATTTTTGCATACATCATTTTCTGGAAACATGAACTCAGAACCAGTCTCAAAATATTACCATAAGGCAGAAGAGATACTTAAGTTGTTGAAGCCGATTATTGATGCTTTTGCTAATTCCGATCTAGCCTCTGACGAAGTGCTTAATAAGACATCCGAAGAACTTGGTCATGCTGTTGATGAAGTAAAGGAGTATGTTGAGAATTGGCACCTATTGTCTAGCAAAGTTTACTTTGTAAGTCTCATAATGTCTTAACTCTTGGAGGACATACTTACCTTTGTTGTTAATTTTATATAAAAAATCTGAGCTTCCATGATGTGGTGGTTATCCTTGTCTATGATATGACTGTACATAATAAATTTTAGGATAAATGTCTTCAATATTTTTGTTTTGTGGTTTGCTAGGAAATCTTGCTGTATACTGCAGTCATAGAGGAACACAATTATGATAACATTTGTTTATTCTGTTATGTTCTGTCTCCGTGTTCTCACAAATCTCCTTTCAGCAGTACTTCACGGTGTTTCACTTTCTGCTTGATAAATGATTTGCTTTTTGTTTGGTGTACACCTATATTTTGTAACTTTTTTTTTTTAATTTTATTTTATGTATTTTTAATTTTTTTTATAAGGTTAGGTCCTTCAGGACCCTTATAATTTAAAAGATGGGATGGTGGAAATTTTGGTCAGTGGTAAAAATATAGATGTGGACCATGTGTCGGTGGTGGTTACGACAGCATGGTAGCTTGCTTGTTTCATTTGAACTGCAGTTTTTTTAATAGTGATTTGTATTCCATCATGATCTCATTTCTAACATATTTTGTTTGGAAAAGTAAATTGTCATTCTGTTCTCTTTGAAAATATGTATCTCTATCATGTATGTAGTGTCTCAAGAAGAGTAGCATTTTTTATTTATTTTTTGACAATAAGAGTAGAATTTTAAGATTGCAAGTTGCAACTTACATAAATTTAGCTCACATCTTTATATAGTTTCCCCATGATTGTGTTTAATCATCTGCCTCGTCAAATTCCTTATCCATCACAGACAGTTCCTAGTATAGTATCTTGCTTAAATTCAGTTGCCACCTGTCAAATATGTGTGAACTTTGAACTCTGTTATTATTGAAAGATTTTGCGCCACTGTTTTGGTTAGTATATAATTTTCTGTTTCTTCTCAATCCCTTTAATCTGTTTGAGAAGACAAATTGGTCATGGCTATGTTGCATAGGTACGGGTACGGTAATTTTTAAAAAATTAAGGTATGGGTGCGTCAAGGAATTCCTGAGTTCTGTTATATAATATAACATGAGACCTAAATTCTTCAATTTACAACAAAAACATCACTATAAAAGTTTAAAAAGTCGAAAATTAGAGTTTGTTACAGCAACAAAAAAACTCATGCACATATAACACTATATTATAATATTATATACAAGAGAAAACCACAATTTTCACTCACAATAGAATAGTGACAAAAAATGAAGTACTACGAGTACCCGGTACAGGTACTTCACCTTTTTACAAGTACCCATGCTTCAGAGGGTCATGGATGATGGCTGGATTCAGATTTGAATAGTCAAATGCGTGGAATTTATCATGTCGATAATAGTGGGATATTTCTAAAAGATAATGATGTATGAACTTAGAGATAATGAGTGTGCAGAGTCACTGGGTTGCTTGCTGAGTCAT
Organism: Medicago ruthenica; assembly: GCA_018208015.1. NCBI lineage: Eukaryota > Viridiplantae > Streptophyta > Magnoliopsida > Fabales > Fabaceae > Medicago > Medicago ruthenica. The sequence continues at coordinate 54,919,802 of CM031373.1, forward strand.
ATAGAAAAGTTTACAGTACAGATGTAGAGGTAAATCTAATAATATAGAAATATTCGAGTTTGTGTGTAAAAACGTTGTTTGTAACCCTTTTTTCCAGGATAATTGGTTGCCATAAATAACTCCTTCCGAAATTGTTGCCATTTCCTTTGTCTCCTCTCCATCACGAGATGCGATTAGGTTAAAAGTGTGCAATGTGCAAGTATATTTGCTTGAGTTGGTTTGCCATCTGTGTAGAGCAGAACATGCTTTTTATTGTGCTTGCATATTAAATGCATTCCAATTTCTCACTACTTCCTCTTTTCGATGACTAGGTTATGCAAGTTGAACCCTTGATATCTAGGATTTGGACTTCAGGTCTCAAGGTCTTGCAGCAGCTGAAGGCTTCAAAGCAATTTCCCAATGATGAATTGAATTCTGAACATTTGGAGGTAACATATTCTATTCTATTAATCTACTTAGAAATTTAAGATTCCCAGTTCAATTGGATTTATATATTCATTATATGAAATAAACTTAGGATGTATGGTAAATTTTAAATTGCAGCACTGTGTTCAAAAACTTCAGCTTTTGGGACTTGAAGAAACCTCATCTGTAATTAAGGAAGCTATTATGGAACAACTAGATGATGCAGGACCCAGTTCAGAGGTCCTGGAAAAAATTGCTGATAGCCTGGGCCTAAAATCTAACGAGGAGGTTCTGATTGAGGCTGTGGCCCTAGAAAAGTTGAAGGAGAATGCTGAACAGACTGAAAAGACGGCAGAAGCTGAATACATTGATCAAATTATTGCTGTTGTAACTCGTATGCATGAGCGCCTTGTTCTGCTCAAGCAATCTCAGAGTAGCAGTCCAGTTCCAGTACCTGCTGATTTTTGTTGTCCACTTTCTTTGGAGTTGATGACTGATCCAGTAATCGTTGCCTCAGGGCAAACCTATGAGCGGGCATTTATCAAAAACTGGATTGATCTTGGTCTTACTGTTTGTCCAAAGACACATCAGACTTTGGCGCACACCAACCTAATACCTAACTACACTGTAAAGGCACTAATTGCAAACTGGTGTGAATCAAATAATGTGAAGCTGGTTGATCCCACAAAGTCCACAACCTTAAACCAAGCGTCTATCCTTCATGGGTATATGGAGTCTGGTACAACCAGGGAATCTCCTGTTTTCCCTCATTCCCGGAGCAATCTGCCATCCTCACCGGAGTCGGCTCGTTCTCGTTCTTTTAATTCACCAGGTAATAACATACCTTCTTCTGGTGGTATCCAGCGAGAGGGAACATCACCTTTGCACCCGCGTTCAATTTCAGAAGGTTCCTTGAGTGGCATAGTTAATGGGCAGTATATGGATGCTGCTAGAACATCACCCACAGGTTTAGATGACAGGTCTGCTAGCTCAGATGAAAGCAGTATCGATTCAATGGGCCAACCGTCAATATCACCATCTAGAAGGGAATCTTCCAGTGCCTTCAGCTCCGAACTATCTCAAAACCATGTTAGAGCTGTATCTGATTCTGGTGCATTTTCTGATGCAAATTTTCAAGAAACACAAGGTGATGACAGCAATGCTTCTCAGCTGTCAACAAGTCCAGGCTACAGTAGAGATACTTCTGGCGAATTAAATCCAGTATCAGATGCTTCTGGTTCTGCTCCCATGCCATCTATGCAGAGAGAACCTGAGTTCCCACCCCGATTGATGGAGGCAAGGTCTCGAAGCCAAGCTATATGGAGGAGGCCATCAGAAAGGCTTGTTCCTAGGATAATATCATCTTCTGCTATTGAACCAAGAGTTGATCTTTCTGGTATTGAGGCACAGGTTCGGAGTTTAGTTGAGGGCTTGAGGAGTACTGATCTCAATATTCAGAGAGAGGCAACTTCAGAAATCCGCCTTCTTGCGAAGCACAATATGGATAATCGAATTGCAATTGCAAATTGTGGATCCATTAACATATTAGTTGACTTACTTCAATCAGCTGATTCAAGGGTCCAGGAAAATGCTGTTACAGCACTTCTCAACTTATCAATCAATGATAACAACAAAACTGCAATTGCAAATGCCGGTGCAATTGAACCTCTGATTCATGTTCTTGAGAACGGGAGCCCAGAAGCCAAGGAGAATTCAGCAGCCACTCTTTTCAGCTTGTCGGTGATTGAGGAAAACAAGGTTAACATAGGGAGGTCTGGGGCAATCAGGCCACTTGTAGATTTATTAGGGAATGGAACTCCAAGGGGAAAAAAGGATGCTGCCACTGCTTTGTTTAATTTGTCAATATTTCACGAGAACAAGAATCGGATTGTGCAAGCTGGTGCGGTGAAGCACCTTGTGGAGTTGATGGACCCAGCGGCAGGAATGGTTGACAAGGCTGTTGCTGTCTTAGCAAATCTTGCCACAATTCCAGAAGGAAGAATTGCAATTGGTCAGGAAGGTGGGATTCCTGTTCTAGTGGAGGTTGTTGAGTTGGGTTCTGCTAGAGGAAAGGAGAATGCAGCAGCAGCTCTTCTACATCTTTGCTTACACAGTAATAGATTCTTAAGCATGGTGCTACAACACGGAGCCGTACCGCCATTAGTAGCTTTATCACAGTCAGGCACACCAAGGGCCAAAGAAAAGGTGCGGTTCTTTCTTTATAGTTTCATATTTTAGTTGCCTTTTTTATGTTTCCATTCTTACAAAAATGGTGATGGTTTTTGTTCTATATTTAGGCCCAAGCTCTCCTTAATCAATTTAGAAGTCAAAGACATGGGAATTCTGGGAGGGGCTGATCTTGAATTCGTAGCCGCTTGTGCTATCCAAAGGTTTTGAATTAACCCCTATAGAACGTCTCTAATTTATACATTACATGGTGCAAATAATGTGTGTAAATGTCTTTTGTATTGTTTTCGCTTGATTGTAAAGGGGAGAAAATATTTATGGAGGATTGATTGTGTCCTCTTATGAAAAACATTTCATTGTAAGAATTATACATATAAGTCTAGCATTTGTTGTAACGAAAAAATGTCTAGTTTTCCTTGCGGTGCTAGGATATGATGGTTGTTGATCAATAAAATTATTTGGTTTATTTAGTTATGTCCGAATTGTCTCTTTCAATTGTACGGATGATTTAGAACATAGAAGCAGGCAAGGCAACCCATGTCGAAGAAAGCATGACATGGAATCGTACTTGATAAAAAATGTAGACACATTTCTTGGTGACGAAACAATTAGGCCTCGACAACCAACGTAAAACGTTGTCGAATCTCTATGACATGATAGTTTGCTGTTACAAAATACTTTTGTTGCGACAAAACAGAAACAGAACGTATAAAAGAGATCATTAATTACTGATTTGTCCTCATCCACCCTTTATGCCTAGGGTTTTTGTTGTTCTACCCACCCTTTCTGCCTAGGGTTTTTGTTGTTCAACGGATTCATAGGTTTGATAACTTTAGTTGTACAATTTGAACTTTTGAACTTAAACCATAACAATACTCTTCATTTGTTTCAGTTTCATTAAATCCTCGATTGTTGCTTTTTAGTTCCTATGTGTATGGTAACCAAACAATAGATATCATACAGTCATACAAATAATGCCTACGGATGGCTTAATAAAGATCTCATTTGAAGTAGATGTAGCTACCAAAGCGAATTGTGTACTCTGTTTGGTTTTGAAATAGTGAGGAAAGAAAGTGAAAGAAAGTGAAAGAAAATAAAGCAAGTAGAAAATGAGATGATTATATAATCAATTGATAGCAGGACAAGATAAAAAGAAAGTTAGTTAAAACAGGTGCGTTTTATTGTTTGGCTGTGTAAAAATTGAAATGAAAGAAATTAATACTATTATTCGGTTTTCTGTTTATTTGCACTAACAAACAAAGGAAAATAAATGGATTTATGTGTTTTCACTTCACACCCTCCCTCTCCTTTGGTATTTTTGCAAGCCAAACACATGCCAAGTGATCATTGACAATTAGAAAATCAAACTTTAATTAGTTCCTTTTAGTTAGTTCCAAAACATACTTGATAGGAAAATCAATTTTACTTTAAGAGTATGCACTGACATCCAATAACAATCAACTATTTTGCTACAACATCTTACTTTTGTATGATTATTAAGTATCATATGGAAAAGTGATGGCCTCTCTCATAGTTTTACACTGACAGTATTATACGATCATTAAACTCAATAAGTAAATTTTATAAACACTTCAAATTTTGAGCCTAGCCGAAAATTAAAATAGATTGAATATTATATTGAAGTGTTTTCCAAACAAATAAAGTAGAGACTATAATTGATTGATTAAAATTAATATTTCATTTTAGGATGCAAGTCAGAGGTCTTTAGTCACACACTAATCAAACTTCATACAAGTTTTGCAAAATTGCAAGTTTAGGTTTAAAAGAACTTGCAATTTTGCAAATGCAAATCAAGGTACATTCCACTTAATACATATCCATAATACATCAACCCTTCTGATGATAATTTATTTCATAACATAACATGATTATACCACTATATTTTAAATTGAAGAACTGAACAAAAATACATAATTTTTGTAACATATAAAATCACTTGTCCCTTCTAATTCAAGCTCCTACAATTCTTCCTAATCTCCCCTTGTTTCCCAGTTAAAGGCTTATTGTCTCCCATCTTAATCATTGCAGCTACAAAATCAGAATCAAAGGCCTTTTCATTCTGGCTATAAGTTTTAACAAGTGAATCAGTGGATCCACCATTGAAGAGTGCTTGATCAGAATGAAGTAGTCCCCTTTTGATAATGAGATTCTTGTAGTAATTGTTGTCAAATTGAGTTGGAGTTCTCAAGTCTAGATTTGCTAGATTGTTGTCTCCTGAGCCACTTGTCCTAGGACATTTCTTTTGCCTTATCTCAGCAAATGTACTATCAATGTTGCTGTCGTTGTATATGTGGTTTCTGAAACTTGTACACCTTGCTTTCCCTATTGTGTGAGCTCCTGAAAACCACACAAAATATCATGAATAGACACATTCAATAATGTCCCTTTTTTGTAGGGTTTTCTTCTTCTTCATCTTATCAATAAAATTATATAATACTTTTAATGTTTTTTTTTGTTTCTTTAAAATAAAACTGTTTTATCTACATGGATACTATTGTGTTCACCATCAAAGATTCATAGAATTTTCAAATGGCAAAGTTGGAATATGTTATTTTACAGAGGGGAAACCAAAAGTCCGCTCAACTGTTTTAACCCAAAAAATTACGGACACTTGGCTACCTGTATGAATCTTGTTGGCTGTTATTTTATTTGATTTATACAATTGCTTGATAGTTAATTTTTCTTTTGAAAAATTGTTAGTTAAATTTTTCTAGTATTTGAAATAAAAATGGTTGTTAGTGGTACTTTATTTTCCCAAACAGAGAGATTTTTTTTGAGAAGGCCCAAACATAGAGATTATTATGGAAGATGAACACAATTTTCATTTCTTTTTTCTTAATTGCATGGCTTTAAGCTATTTATGAAATGACCTAACTTTAGATTAAAAATAGACGTTCACGCCATATAACAATTATGTAGTTGTTTTCCTTCAAAAATAAAATAAAATTTAGTTGTTTAAATGTCACATCCTTGATTATTAGTTGGGTAAAACAGTGTTGTTACATGCAAAAACATAACTAAATCGTGTCTCCCTCCCAAAGAGACAAAAAGATTAATAATTGTTTTAATTTTCAAATAATGGAAGAAAGTGAAATAATACCAGATAAGGCAACCATGTCCTTGACAGAAAGTCTTTGAGCTTTAAAAGTTGAGATAAGGTTAGTTAGGTTAGATGTAGGAGGTGGAATCACCCCAGTGTTAGCAGCATTGAAGTTAGCTGTCCTTGAATCTCTTCTCCCAACTTTTACCTTCCAAAAAGGACCTCCAAGCTACAAAATACAATTAAATATATCATGAGAAAACAAAATAAATATATTATGGACCATTATTTTATAAAAAGGGTACCATTACTCTTTTGGTCATTTAATTTAATCCTTTGTGTTTGTTTGGATAAGAATTAGTCTTATATTCTCAAATGGTAATAATGATGACCTAATTGGATTTATTGATGACTTTCTTCTACAAGGATGCAGTTACATATTCAGGCCGTGAGATCTCAAATCCACAACCGTAATCATTCATAATTAGTTTGTCAGTAGGATAATTGAGTCGTTCGATCTCCGATTAACGACCAAGATGTAAAACTACTAGTAACCGCATGTGTTTTTTAGAACATGCATATTAGATTTATATAAAATTTGAATCTCTCTTCCTTAATTATTTAGACCTTTTGCTTTCCAGATCATGGTTTTAAACTGCAGTCTGCAACCACAATTACAGTAGCATTGGTCATATTTGCACAAAATTGTGGAAATATGATGCTGATGTATTACACAAAAAAAGACTTGTCGAAACTGAAAATCAAGTTAAAGTACTAAAAGTATAATCTAAACCTAAAAATTGTCAATTATATATGTTTAAAAATTAGTGATAAAAAAAGTTAATAAAATTCAGTGTTAGTAGATTGATTTGGAACAACTTACAATCACAACAGAGTCACGAGCTGTAATGGCCAATATATCAGCACATGAGACCACACCGGGGCATATTGCTTCCACCTTAGATTTTATAGCATCAATTACTTCATAACCTCTCACAGAATTGTTGTTAGGAGCTGCAGTTTTTTCTCCTTTGAAGGACGAAGTGTCATCAAGTAGTATTGAACCATCACAACCCTATTTTGTTTTTCAAGCAGCATGATAATTATGTAACTATAGTAAAATATTATAGAGAAGCATTCAATAAGTATTTAGATTAAAAATTGAAAATATTTTGAAGTCTTATAAGTGTTTTCTTTTAAAACAAGAACTAGCAGTATTGTTAATATTACGTTGGGAGCGATATTCGACCTTTTTATCACTACTGCTAACGCATCCGAACTGGTAAACCAACTAGTATCCCCTAACTAAGTTAATAACAGCATTTGTATATGAGAGATAATGAGGTTAGCATCTCGGTAAAAAGTTGTTTTCTTTCTATATGTAAAGAATTTGTTTTTTTTTTGAAAGGAGTCCACAGTAAAGAAATGGATATTAAATATGTTGCTAAGGAATAATATTTAAAACATTTTCCCTTAAAAAAAATATTTAAAACTTTGTTTTTCTTCAAAATTGCAATTGTTGATTTTCTATGAGAATGTAAAAAATTAAAGGGTTAAATATGTTTTTAGTTCCTATAAAATCACGAGCTTTTAAGTTTAGTTTTTAAAAAATTTTAATGGTAATTTTAGTCCTCCAAAATATTGTAGTTTGTGATAATAGTCCCTATTTTGAAAATATTTTACAAAAAATGAATACTTTTAGTCCTCTAAAATAGTCCCTATAAAATGCAAATAGGGACTAAAAGTGAATAATTTTTTTGTAGGGAATAAACTTGAAAGTTTGTAATTTTATAGGGACTAAAAACATATTTAACCCAAAATTAAATAAGCGAAAACAATAACGGCTAAGAGGTTTCTCATTTTTAAAATAAGAAAAACATATTTGAAGAAAAATTAATTAATTAATTTTTTTTGAAGGCAAAAATTAATTAAATAATGAAAATTTTCATATTATATTATAGTAGTATATCCTTGTGCATGTGTATAGCATGTAATAATCAAAACAAGGCTCAAATCTAACAAAAAAAAAAAAAGAAAGCAAAAAAAAGTAACAAAAAAAGTAACCCAAAAAACAAGGCTCAATTTAGACATTACTTGAACTCTTGAAGGATCCATCATCCATGTGCATGTATCTATCTATCTATATATCATTAAAGATTAAAGTGAGTTATATATATATGACCTTTCGAGCCATTAGGTTTCGGTAATTTTACGTGTGCATATTTTTTGGGACAAGTTTTGACGTGTGCAGTTGGAATGGCATATCCTCTAAATATCAATAACTTGAAAAGTGATTGAAAAAATCTCGTCATCATTAATGGTCAATGATCAGTAGCATATAAACATATAAGACAAGATAATAAAACAAAAATGCATGTGCTATGTATGTAGGTAGAATTTTATACTTACAAATTGTTTTGGGTTAAATAAGTAAATGATCCCCCTAAATATACCAACATTTAATTTTAGTCCCCCTAAAATATTTATTAGGCTTTTGGTCCCTTCAAAATTTTTCATCCATGAAATTAGTCCCTACTTTTTAGTCAACTCATGTCTAACTTTCATATTTTTTAATTGAATTTTCCAAAAATGGGTAGAAAAATTATGACAATATTTTCCAAAAAAAATTAATTTTTTTTAACAAAACATGAATTTAATATGAATTTTTTAGCACCAAAAACATAAAAATTCATATTTAATTCATGTTTTGTTAAAAAATTCCAATTTTTTTTGGAGAGATTATCATAATATTCTGCCTATTTCTGAAAATTTTCATTAAAAAATATGAAGGTTAGACATGAGTTGACTAAAAAGTAGGGAGTAATTTCATTGATAGAAAATTTTGAAGGACCAAAAGCCTAAGAAATATTTTAGAGGGAGCAAAATCAAATGTTTGTATATTTAGAAGGGTCATTTACTTATTTAACCCTAGATATTTTTTGAACAACAACAGAACAACTCGAAACCTAAAATGGTTACCCTCTGGCCACAAGAGGACAAGAAAGCATATGTTATGTATATTTGTCTCTTGTGAGATTTTAGCACAAAAAAACATTTAATATAGTCTTTTAAAATTGTAAAGATCGATTAATTTAGTTTTCCGAATTTTTGAAATAACATTTAGTCACTTAAATTAAAAACTATCATCAATTGAATCATTTTTCTCAATCTTTGTACAACCATTTTAAATATTCTATGCTTGTTTTGATGGAGCAAAATACTATTTCAGTCGGCATATGTGTCTTTCATTGATTTTGATACATGTTTAGTAAATAAATATTTTGATTGGAGATGCTAAATTAATTGATATTTTTCTATTAGTTAAGTGACTAATTGTTATTTGAACCTTCAAATTCCAAAGAATAAAATGTCTTTTTACATAGAAGCAAAAAAATTGTCTATTTACTAAAAAAGTTAGATGACGATTTTTCATACGCCGGCCATCCCTATTTATAAACATTCATTGTACTTGTTTACATTTATTAAAAAAAGTTGATAGTATAATTAATGTGTATTTTTTTAATGACATGCATATATATATAAGAAACACCAGAACACAAAAACAAAAGCAAACCAATCACAACGAATCCCTATAAAACATCATAAAAGAAAGCCAAAAGAAGCTACAAGCAGCTTGATAGCCACTCGGACAACGCCAGAAGACCTGAAAGCAAAAACCACAATCCACACAAACAAAGAGAATGCAGAGATACACCGTAAAAACAACCCAAATGAGCCAAAAAAAAAACCCCCACTAATCACCCTTTGTGTATAATTAATGTGTATAATTTGCGTATAAATATTTTTAAGGATTAAATATGTTTTTAGCCCCTATAAAATTACGAACTTTCAAGTTTAGTCCCTACAAAAAATTTATTCATTTTTTAGTCCCTATTTGCATTTTATAGGGACTATTTTAGAGGACTAAAAGTATTCATTTTTTGTAAAATATTTTCAAAATAGGGACTATTATCACAAATTACAATATTTTGGAGGACTAAAATTACCATTAAAATTTTTTAAGGACTAAACTTAAAAGCTCATGATTTTATAGGGACTAAAAATATATTTAACCCTATTTTTAAATTACCTTTTGTGTATAGTTGTTTCAATATTGATTTTTCATATTTCAAGAAAATAGACTATTAATTAGGGTTAAATTTGATAATAATAATAATAATAATAATAATAATAATAATAATAATAATAATAATAATAATTATACATCTAATCATTTGACATTGAACTTAACACACTTTTTCTTTCGAAGTGTGTTTATACTTAGGGACGAAATGAATATTAGTTTTGTGTGAAAATCGTCATTATTTTGTTTATTGGAGAATCCAACAGCCATTTACTACACACCTATACCACAGTTTTTCGTTTGTCATGAATAAAAAATATATTGACGTGCAAAAGTTAGCTCAATAAATCAATCTACCATTGAAAGATAAAAATAAAACCTAAAAATAAGATCATATATAGATAGAATAGCAAGTAAGTTACATCAACAAAGCAGTCGTGGAAGAAGAGACGAAGGAGAGATGCTCCGATGCGATGTTCTTTGGCAACCGCTGTTTTAACAACAGACTGCACCGTGTTAAAAACTTTAGGACATTTCTTAGCATAAAAGTTCTCAGAAAGTTGAGATGAAGAGGTCCCTATAAGAAGGAAGACCAAAACCAATGCAACATAAGAATTAGGAGAATGTGCCATATTTTCAAGTGAAGCCAGAGAAGACGATGAGTATAGCTATAATTTGAGAAATTGTGTAGATGACACCTTTGAATATATATAGAGAGAGTGCATGCATGATGCAACAAAAAACTGGTAGGGTGGGCATAGTTCGGTTCGGGATGAAAACTGAACCGAACCGAACTGTTTTAAACTGAACCGAAGTGTTCCAGTTCAGTTCCAGAACTGTTAGTAATGGTTCAATTTTTTTGGTTTGGTTCGGTTCAGTTCAGCAGTTCGATTCAATTTTTTGGTTTTTTTGTCCACCCCTAGAAACTGGTACCCTCACCGAGTCAACAAATGAGAAAGACAAATTAGTGGATACTACCGAAAGTTTCAAGTCTTGAAAATATGATATTAATTGACCAGTGTATATGTTTTTATCGGTTTAATATTTGATATGTGGCTCAATGAGTCATACGATATTAAATTACTTTTTTGAAAAGCAGAGGCCGGTAATAGCTTGTTATTATAACTTGTTATTGAGTTTATCAAGTGTCGTCTAAGCGTTACACTATTACGTGAACCGACACATCCAATATTTTTTTTTCCTTATTAAAGTTAGGGAACACAATCTTTTTCTATAAAAAAAATGGGGCCACGTTTGGGATGTGTAACGTGCTATGGTTGACAATTCAAACAAAAGTTGCAAAAAGCCATATTAATTTCATTATAGCCACAGAAATGCCACCCGTAATTTTTCTACTAATTAATGTTTTCATATAAAAAAATCCAACACCTTTTATAAAATAAATAATTAAGTTGTAGTTAAATATATGAGCATAAGTTCAAATATGACTTTTACCGACATACAATTAGACACTTACTTATGGACAATGAATAATTGACGGCAAAATTGTTGTCTTACAGACTTTTACCTACGAAAAATTGACATTTATTGATAAATTTTGTCCGTAGATAAACTGTTATTATTTTTTTTTTTTTATCTTACACCCCAACAATTATACCCTTATTTCTAAAAATATTTGAGGCCTCCATAAATTGGAGGCCCGGCTCCATAGAGCTCCTTGCTCTTGCCCAAGAACGGGCCTGATAAGATGTAAAACTTTTTTGAATGGAATATTTTATAAATAAAAAGGAGAAATCTGTTGGAACAAAATGTGTTTAACAAGTCTCTTTTGAATTAAGGGGAGATTGTTGAAACATTTATGTGTAAACATATCTCTCTTTATGGTTTTGATGATAACAAAGTATTAAAGAGAAAATTGGTTATTTGCTAATGCTTTGTTCAAGTGTTTTCAGAACCATGTGCGTTATGATTAATTATTAAGAATGGTTATGGAAGAACAAGCTTAGAGCAAGGAAGGAAAGCTAAGAAGCAAGGTTGCAAAGCTAAAAGGAAACTGGGTCTGAAGAAGTACTCCTGAAGAAGTGCTCCTGAAGTAAGAGCTTCTGAAGTGGTCCTGAAGAAGTGCTCCTGAAGTAGAGCTTCTGAAGTAGTCCTGAAGTGTTGCTTCTGAAGTACAGCTTCTGAGTCTGAAGGCAGCTTCTGAAGTCTGGGTGCTTCTGAAGAAGTCAACGCAGAGTCAACTCCTGAAGCCAGCTTCTGATCCGTACAAGGCAGCTTCTGATGCAGCAGCTTCTGATGCACTGTTCACAGAGAAGCTTCTGAAGCTGATGTGGCATGGAAATTGACCAGTACTGTGCGCATTTAATGCCTAGATGTGTCAGAACAACTCAATGGAACAGTTGTCTCCCTGACCCAAACATTCTCCAGCTTTTAAGGTAGGCCATTTCAAAAATGGCTGCTGCTCTGTTCTGTTTGAAAAAGTGCAGCACACATTTGCAGAAATCCTAGCTCAATTGCAACGGCTCTTTTCCTCAAATCAAGCAAATCTTCAACAGCTATATTTCATCTATAAAAGGAAGAAGATTTGAAGAAGAAATTGTCTAAGACTCTTGAAACTACATTGCTGAACCTGCACTCTGTTTTCTGTCAAAAACTGTCAAGTTCATAAAAACTCTTAGAAATTCTTTAGTCTTGTAACTTAGAATTTCTTAAGGTTAAGAGTCTTAACCTGTGTTGTATTTAGAGAACACCTCTGATATTTGATCAAGTGTTCATCCCAAACTATTTCATTTGTAAACCAGTTTGGTCTTCAAAGTCTCAGTCTGTATACTGAGCATTTGTAACCTCATTCCTTTGTGGTCTGAGTCAGAAGCCTCTTGACTTAGTGTCTTGAGCATTGGGAAGTCTCTTGTCTTAGTGACTTGAGCATTGGAAGCCTCTTTCTTAGTGATTGAGCAGTGGAAGCCTCTTCCTTTGTGGTTGAGCACTAGAAGCCTCTTCCTTGGTGGTTGAGCAACCGGAAGTCTCTTTCTTGAGTGATTGAGCAAGTGTAATCTTCAGATTATAGTGAAACTCTCTTGTTGGAAAACAAGGGGACTGGACTACTTCTCACATTGAGAAGGAACAAGTATAAATTCTGTGTGTCTCTCTTTTATTCTCTCCTTAACTTGTTTAATCCTCTACATTTAATTCTGATAACAGTTCAGAACCTGGTTCTGAACTTGTGTTAAGATTCTGAAAAGAAAAGAAAACAAGTTTTTGAGTCACACAATTCAACCCCCCCTTCTTGTGTGTGTTTTTCTCACCTTCAAAATCTTCTGCAAGAGTACAACAATAAATAGAAATTAGAGTATAAGAAGTACTCAAGTCAAGCGATAATAAAAACAAAGAATATCTCCCACAAAGAAATAAGACTGAAAGTAAAACACCACCATAAAACCATTTAAACTCCCATCACAGACACTTAACCACAACCAAACAAGAGGAAGACTAGGAACAGAACCCCTCAGTCAACCAACCCTTAGATAAATCCGCCACAAGACACTAACGGTGCCAACACATAATGGGTTCATGATCCCACTCATAGAAAGAACATGGGTGACCAGAATGTTTCCATAAAAACCACTTCCAAGAGGTGAATTTAACCATATCCACCAACTGGAGCACATACGTCTCCTTCCCTAAAAAAAGATGTGAGCATTTCGGGATCTCCTCAAGGACCACACAACATGTTGGTTTTTTATATTGTGTTGGCTGCGTTTTATTAAAACAAGAAGTTCTACCAAGATGTTGGACCAGATGTTCTAGACATGTAAGTACGACATCTTGTCTCAGGGTGTTATGCTTTGTTTCGCATTCTTGGAAGATTTAGTTTTTGCGTGAGATCATTGAAGATTTGATTGAAGATATGATTCACGTGACTTGTGCTTTAAGAGGCGTGTGTTTCTAGAATCTGCTTGTGTCGGTTTATGATTTGTTGTATTTTCATATTAAATATCATAAACATTTTAGGAAACATTATATTTGCTTCTATGAAGATTGTAGCTGAAAAATCCATTGGACCAGCTGTAATGTTTAGCCCGTTTGAAGACCAAGCCCATGCATTCTCTGGCTATATAAAAGAAGACAGAAACCGTGTGAATACCACTTAAGCCGTCATTTGAAAGAGTCGTTTAGGGTTTCGAGTCTGTTCTTGTTATTTATGAGCCTCTCTTTGTATCACCATGATCCATTGAGCTGGACTGTTTAGTTGAGTTGTATTTGTAAACCGCTCTAGTGCATCTTGCATGAGTATGTTTTCTTTATTGGAGTGGTTCTCCTATTTGATTGTAATCTTTGTTGAAATCACGAGTTATGTGATTGAGTGAAGAAGGTGAGATGGGATCTCAAATCTAGGGGGAGTCTTAGATAGAAATATCACGTGTAGTGATTAGGTGAGAAGGTAGTGAACCGAAGGTTGTTCACATAGGACTTTGAACTAATACTATTATAGTGGATTTCCTTTCTTGGCATGGATGCCTCCAGATGTAGGTGACGTTGCACCAAACTGGGTTACCAAATATCTTGTGTTCTTCATTCCCTACACTTTACTTTATTGATGTTTATTGTTTATTGTATTACGTTGTCATAACCAAGTGTCCAGGACATCACATTCGATATTCCTAGTGTCTCAGACATCTTGTAGGACATTTATCCACTGCGTGCCAGAATTTCAATTGGCATCAGAGCAGGCACCCTGTTCTGTTTGTGGGTGAGCTCCAGGGAAGATCAATTCTGGTCAAATGGACAGCTCTAAGGAAGGAGAATTTATTAATAGACCACCTGTTTTGGATGGTACCAACTATGACTATTGAAAGGCTAGTGTGGTGGCTTTCCTAAAATCTATGGATAGAAAAACTTGGAAAGCTATCATTAAAGGTTGGGAACATCCTGTTGTTATGGAAAAAGATGGAAAGGCCACAACTACCTTAAAGCTAGAAGAAAACTGGTTCAAATATGAAGATGAACTGGCTCTTGGAAACTCCAAAGCTTTGAATGCCTTATTCAATGGTGTTGACAAGAATATGTTCAGGTTGATAAACACATGCAGTGTGGCCAAAGATGAAGGTGAGAAAAATACAAGAAGGGGGGCTTGAATTGTGTTGGCTTTTTATGGTTCCTTTTTCTGTGTGTTAAAAAGCTGTTCAGAATCTGAGGTATACAGATTCTAATACAGAGTCTGAGTGAATCGGATAAAGTACAGAAACACAAAAATAAAGACAGAGAGAGAATGCAAACACAAATCAATTTTATACTGGTTCCTCCCACAACACATGAGTAGTCCAGTCCCCTTGCACTTCCAAGGGATTTCACTATAATCACTCTGGATTACAAATTGCTCAAGGACCCTTCCAAGAGACTTCCTATGCTCAAGCACTCCTCAAGACTTCCTGCTCTAGGACTCTTCCTAAAGACTTCCTTGCTTAAGCCCAACTGCTTAAGACTTCCTTGCTTTAGGACTCTTCCAAAAGATTTTCTTGCTCAAGGACAACTCTAAGAGACTTACAAATGCTCAACCACGCAGGTGAGAGACTTTCAATGCTCCAAGGACACTCCTAAGAGACTTCTAATGCTCAAAGTTTCACAGGCTAGAGACTTTTAATTTATTCTACACTTGAGTTAACAATGATAGTGTATAATGAACAAATGAACAAAATCTTTTACAACTCTAGGATTTCTAAGATATGAACTTTGATACAAAAATCCTAAGTGTTTTGTGCTATTAGATTTGACAGAGTAATGACACAATGAAATAGCAGAGTCTTGTTAATCTTTTTCATGGTCTTCAACTCCTTTTATAGGCAGGGATTTGAGAGATTTTGGGGAAGATTTCCAGCGCAAATAAAGTTGTTAAGAAGCTTCAATCAGGAACGTTGGCCTTTTGCATGATATGGATAATCCCGTTGAATGGTCTTTTGAATTTTCCTTTGCTGAAAGAAGAATTATCAGTTGCATTCTTTTTGTTCTTGAGGTCCTTTGTCTGTTTATGCACGTAGACAGAAGAAGACAAAAGAACTGTACTTATCAGATCCTTGATAGGGACAATTCATAGAAGAAGACAAAACCTACGTGGATTCTGGGTCCCTCAGGATTTTCTCAAATCTGATGGGTCATCCAAGTCTGTGGTCTGCTTCTGAGTCTAATGACCTTCACAGAGTCTGTTGAGATAACTCTTCAGCTTCTGTGTAGTATCCGTCTTCTTAGTTAGTTGACTTTTGGGTTGACCTTCCTCCAGATCTTCTACCATAGTCTTTTTAGCTTCTCTTGGTCCTTCTGATGCTCTTCATATGTTCATCCTTTAATGATAGATTCTATCTTTGATTCTCCACACTTGAACATATGTTAGTATTCCAATTGTTCTTTAATACTTTGTTATGATGAAAACCTTAGAGTAATTGTACAAGACCATTCTTGTTCCAACAAAAGATGCTTGGTAAATCCTCAGAACTACTCATGAAGGCACTTCTAAGGTACGTATGTCAAGGCTCCAGCTCCTTACTACTAAGTTTAAGAATCTCAGGATGAAAGATGATGAATCCATTCATGATTTCCATATGAGCATTCTTGACATAGCTAATACATGAAGTGATTTGGGAGAAAGGATGTCAGAAGAGAAGCTGGTTAGAAAAATTCTCAGAAGTTCGACATGAAAGTCATAACCATTGACGAAGCCCAAGACATAAGCAACATGAAGGTGGATGAACTTATTGGGTCACTACGAACCTTTGAATTAGCTATCAATGATAGAACTGAGACAAAGAACAAAAGCATTGCCTTCGTATCCAATACTAATGAGAAAGATGTTCAATGTGATATAGATACTGATGAAAGTTTTTCAGATGCAATTGTGCTTCTTGGAAGGCAATTCAATAAGGTTTTGAAGAGGATGGACAGGAAGACAAGGCTAAATGTCAAGAACATGTCGTTTGACATCAGTAAGAACAGTGGCTTTCAACGCAAATAAAGAACTGATGAGAAGCCAAACCAAGGGAAAGGAATTCAACGCCATGAATGTGAAGGTTTTGGTCACATTAAATCAGAATGTCTCGCATTCCTCAAGAAACAGAAAAAGAGGATGTATGTCTCTTGGTCTGATGATGATTCTAAAGGAGAGCTTGATGATGAAACAGCCAAACATGTCACAACTTTTACTAGTAGGTGTGAATCTGATGAAGATTCCTGTGAAGATGATGTATCCTATGAAGAACTTGCTGATTCATACAAAAAGCTATATGCCAAGATATTTTCCTGTTCCTAACACCGCACGTACTCCTAAGACATTAGTAATGGCTTGCTGGAGCGATTCTTGAATATTTCTGCTGTAGAAGATCTCAGATTTCGGAAGGCTGATGGCTTGCCCTGATGCTTCCTCATATGTTGTCAAAATCTGCTTCATCACCTGAGCTTGGCTATCCTGTTCCTGGAAGAACAAGAAGCAGTCATCCGCAAACAATAAGTGGGATACTCTCGGAGCACTACGACAGATACAAACGCCTTGAAGTTCCCCTCCATTTTCAGCATTTGTAATCAAAGCTGAAAGTCCTTCAGCATACAAGATAAATAAGTAAGGTGATAAGGGGTCACCTTGCCTAAGGCCACACCCAGGTATAATAGGACCCTCCATCTCTTTGTTCACAATAACCGAGTAATCTACTGATTCTACACACATCATGATCCATCCAACCCACTTCTTGGTGAACGCCATTTTGAACATGACATCTCTGAGATAAGCCTAGTTAATTCTGTCATATGCTTTGTTGATATCTAACTTTAGAGCAACACTTTTCTCGTTACCCCTCTTTTTAGTCTTCATATAGTGAACCAGCTCGATAGCCACCAACGCATTATCCAGAATGGATCTTCCAGGGAAAAAAGATGACTGAGAGTCTGCTATGCATTTGTGTAACACCTTCTTCAGACGATTGGCAAGAACATTTGAAACTAGTTTGTAGAGAACGTTGCACAGTGTTATGGGTCTCCAGTCCTTCATAGTTTTTTGGTTTGTTCCTTTTGGGATTAAAGCTATGTTTGTGGAGTTCAAGGACAGAGGAAATTGCCCTTCATTCAGCCATTGGCAGCACTCCCCAAAAATATCATTGTGCGTTCTCTAAAAACGCTCGAGCGTACCAACGCTCGGAATGACTACAGAGTCGCCACCAAAGTTTTATTTTTAAAGGGAAACGTTGATAAAACCCTTGACGATGTGGAAAGGATGGTCATCGCAACCATTAACGGGTTCGGGAGTCGATTATGCAAGGGGAAGGTATTAGCACCCCTCACATCCGTTGTACTCAACAGGAACCTCCTAGTTAGTTAGGGTTAAAAGTGTTTTAAAGGTTTGCTTGCTACATTTTAATATTTCAAAGGGAAAAACGAAAGGGGGAAAAAGGTTTTTTATTAGTGTGCTTGACAAGAGTGGGATCTTGCTCCTACGTAATTCCTGGTGCGATGGAGAATTCAAAGCTACGTAGTTCTTTGGTAGAAAATGTTTGTTTGTTGATTGATTTTAAAGAGCGATGTTTTTGATCGTATTCTAGAGGTTAAACGTAGTTTGTATGCTCGCACGTGGGAGGCTTAAGCGTTTGTTTGTATCGCGTTAGAATTGATAAAACATCGTGCTTTTGTGAAAAGAGATTTGAATTTCAATTGACCACGGGGGGCCAAAAATTAGTTTGGTGTGTTGAATTTGTTTTTTTTTTTTTGTTTTTGTATTTTGAAAATAGAATAACGATTGTCCGAACAACGAGACATACGTCAAGTGCTCGTGCAACCTGGGAATGGGAAGACATACGTCAAACCACTCCTTTTTCAATCAAGTTTATTGTTGAAAGTAAATGTATTTTTTGTATTTTGAAAAGGAATGACGATTGTCCAAACAACGAGACATACGTCAAGTGCCCATGCAACCGGGGAATGGGAAGACATACGCTAAACCACTCCTTTTTCATTCAAGTTTGTTATTGAAATTTAATAAATTACAAATAAAAGCAAAAACACTTGTTATATTTTTGAATAAAATGAGTTTCAGCCCTTGCAAAAAAAATAGTTCAAAACAGGTTCTGAACCTTCAGAAGCTGCCCAGAAGCTGGCTCAGAAGCACTATTCAGAAGCTGCTTCAGAAGCACTGTTCAGAAGCTGCCTTCAGAAGCTGCCTTCAGAAGCTGCATCAGAAGCTGCTGCAGAATCTGCCTTCAGAAGCGTTGTTCAGAAGCTGCTTCAGAAGCGCTGTTCAGAAGCTGCTTCTGAAGCACTCTTCAGAAGCACTGTTCAGAAGCTGCTTCAGAAGCACTGTTCAGAAGCACTGTTCAGAAGATGCTTCTGAAGCACTGTTTAGAAGCACTGTTCAGAAGCTGCTTCAGAAACACTGTTCAGAAGTTGTTTCTGAAGCACAGTTCAGAAGCATTGTTCAGAAGCTGCTTCTGAAGCACTGTTCAGAAGCTGCTTCTGAAGCACTATTCAGAAGCACTGTTCAGAAGCTGCTTCTGAAGCACTTCAGACTCTGATTTCAGAACCTCAGGGGTAAAAAATGTTTGAAAACAGTAAGAAAAAGAAGCAATCCACTTCTGTTTTGGTGATTTGTTGAAAACTTTGTAAAATCTTTGGGTTTTTGAATGTTGTTTTAATGCAAAAATGAGTTAAAGACTAAAAATGCAGAAAAATAAATGCAGGAACAGCAGGACAGCAGAACAGAGTTCTGTGATTTTTTCTCAACTTCTGAGTTAAATTTCTCACTTAAAACTGAACCAAATACAAAAATGTAAATACCAATGTAAAGTTTGCCATGAATACTACATCTTAGTGGTTTTAAATCTACCAAAAGATGTCCTAGAACCTAATATATTCTGGCCTCAAGCCATGCCCATGAACTTATGATGAGAAATGCATTATTTTTTAAGAAAAGTTATAAACATTTAAACAGAATGTGAAAAAGGAGATAGAAAGGTTAAAGATACTTACAAACTCCTAGCCAAAACTTCAAATGCACCAAAAAATAAAAGGGGCTTTTGAGTGGTTATGTTTTTTTAAGATGGAAGTGATGGAGAAGATGAACAGTAACATAATGGTGTTTTGTTACTATTCTTCTCTCTTTTTGTGATGTTTCTTTGTGGTTTAGTGGCTGTTTTGATTCTGTTTGATTTGTTGTGGTGGTTTGTAAAGAAAAAACAGAAAAACAGAGCTTCTTTCTTTTGGGAGGTTTTGTTATGATTTTGCTGTTTTCTAGTTTTCTGATTCTGCCTCTAAAAATCCTCTTTTTTTCATTCATTTTCATCCCCCTTATATAGGCAATTTTGTGATCATTTGTAATCATGAAAATCCCTTGAAAGCTGGGCCTTTTTGTGTGCTATATGGCAAAGACTTTGGTTAACATTTATTGAAAAGGGAAGGAAGTGACCTTGCCTTGTGATTTTGGTGAAGACTTGTGGCTAGTTCTGGACAAGTAGGGGCTGAATTCTGACAGAGGGTAAGGAAAAAATGGAAAAAACAGGGTGCTGCCTGCAACTTGTGGTGCTTTTGAGTTGATTCTTGAAGATTTTGGGGAAGAAAAACAGGAAAAGAGGGGTGCTGCCCTGACAGAGGTTGGGAGAAAACAGGGAGAAGGAGCGTTGCACACAGGGGAGAAGCTTGCAGCCTTCCTTGACTTGTTTTGACAAAGGAAATGGGAACAAATGGCAAGGAGAGGGTGCTGGTGTAACGCCTAGAATTTAATTTTATTATTTTATTGAATTATAATGAATTAATATAATTTAATAGATTAAATAGAATTAAAATGGCATTAAGGGCATTATGGGAAATTAAGAAAGAGGGAAGTGGAATAGAAAAAGAGGTATACGTGTGAAGAGGTTTCATTTGTTGTGTTTTCACGTGAAACAGAGAAGAGAAAAGAGGAGAAGCAGAGCCAAGGAAGAAGGTGAAGAACTTGAGAAGAGGAAAAGCTGAAGGGGGCGATTTCTTCATAACAAGGTAAGGGTGGGACTAGCTTCTATAAATCTAAGTTCCATAATCCCTAAATTTTGATTTAACATGTTGATGTTGGTGAATTTGGGAATTAGGGTTGTTTGATTATGATAAACTAATGATGGAATGTTAAATTGATGATTTCTATGTTGAGATGTTGATTTTGTTGTGATTCTATGGTGTTGTTACTGATTGGTGCCATGCTTATGCATAAATTGATGAAGTTTTGAATGTTCATAAACATGTGTCAGATGAATGAGTTGTTGGATGATTTTGATGTTAAAGTTGCTTTTCCTGAGTTTTCTTATCTCTGCCCCGAATTTTGAAATAAAAACTGGTATTGATCGGTACAGAATTGGTCTTAGGTGTAAACACAAAAGTTGTAGGTATGGATGTTAGTTTTCTAATGCCGTTGGTCTGACGTCAAAACGATTTATAGAACTTGAGTTATGGTCAAATTACTGCACGTAGGTCACAGTGAATTTTTATGGACTCTCTGCACAACTTTTCCGAATTTGAAACGAAAACTGGTGTTGATCGGTACAGAATTGGCCTTGGGTGTAAACATGAAGGTTTTAGATAATTTTGTTAGCTTTCCAGTGGCTTTGGGTTGACGTGAAAATGACTTTTAGTTTTTGAGTTATGATGAAAATACTCCAAGGAGGTCTTAGCGAAATTGTACGGTGACAGCATTCTCTGTTTCATGTTTTTGCGTCTTTTTCACACGTCTCCGTTTTAAATTGGTCTTTGGTATAAACATGAAAGTTGTTGATAATTGTGATAATGATGTGTTGTGATAATGATGTGTGATGATAACGATGTGCTGTGATAATGCTTTGTTGTGATGATGATAATACACGATGATGATGTTAAACGATGATGATGATAACGATGATGATGTATATGATAATGAAGTTGTTGTTGACGTTGTATTTGTTGTAAATGTTGCATTGTCGAGTCCAGTACATATGCATTAAGTGATGGGGGTGTATGCCCGACATGTCTATTATGACATTATGAATTAAGTGATGGGGGTGTATGCCCGACATGTCTATATGACATTTACGATGGGGGTGTATGCCCGACATGTCCTATTATGACATATTTTGCGATGAATTGGTACCACATGCATGTTGCATACTTGAGTCAGTGATGTTGCATTGTTGAGTCGGTCGATGTTATTGTATTTGATGTTGCATTGAGAGGTGAGATTATGATGTGTATGTGTGATGTATGTATAAGATCTGATGGTGTTGTTTGATGATGTTTATGTGAAATGTTAAATTCATCTTTATGAATTATGTACTTATGTTTATTGAATGTGAATCTCACCCCTTCTGTTTGAATGTTGCCTCTACGTGGGTAACGTGCAGATAACCAGGAGTAATCGCTAAAGTGAGTTGATTCCTCGTGTCATTAGGAGTCGCTCTGATATGTAACGGGATGGGAAACTTTTTGATGAATTCATGTGCTATGTATTTTAATTTCAAACTGATGTTGAACCACATTTAGTGGAGTTTTAAACTACGTTGTTTTTGATGTGGCCTTGTGCCTAATGATGATTAGATTTAATTATGAAGTTGAATTTCCGCTGCGATGGTTTTGACGTTATTGAAAAGTCTGTATTGAAATAAATAGCAAATTATCCTATTTATAAATTGTAAACGAAGTGCGACATCCCGTCAAGGTTGAAACTCTGATTTATTTTAAATGAAATTTTCAAGTTGGGAAAACGGGGTGTTACAATTGGTATCAGAGCAGGTCGGTCTGTCCGGCCAATGTTGTCTAATGTTGTTTGTCCCTTAGTACTCGACATGTGTGTGAAACACTGTCGGTACTTGTTTGTTAGCTCATAGTCGTTGTCTGCAGGAGTTGGTTTGGAATAAGTGGGGGAGAAGCTTGCCTCCCGGACGTGTTGATAGTATGTAGAAGTTGGTTCGAGGTGATGTTGATTGTAAGAGTGCAAACGTTATTGAAGTGATGTTGTTGGGAACCGGCGAGAGTATGGACTCATGAATTCGTATCAGTCGAGTTTGAGATGTGTGTAGATTATGGATGGTGAATTAATTGAGAATGAGGAATTATTCCAATGGAAGTGATTGTTGATGGATTAATTCGGTAGATGGTATGTCTTGAGTGTAGTTGGATTAAATTCGGGTGATTTTCGTAGTTGGATGAAAAGAAAGGATGTTGGTAGATCTTGGAAGCGAGAGGGAGAGATGAAACTTATGTTCATCAACCTCAAATTCTGATTTTTACAATTATGGAGCAGCTGTCAGTAAAAGGGGCATAACTTTTTACTCGTGTTTCTGATGGAAGCGATTCTGGACTTTTTGGAAAGCTCAAGAAATTCCCTACAGTTTGCATATAAGATTTGTCTTCAGGAAGTTTGTGAAGAGGAAGAAAAGTGCATTTTAATGTTTGGGTCTGATGCTGATTTTTGGAAAATTCTGCATACGGGAATTCTGGACCAGTCCCATTGCAAGGATGATAACTTTTTACTCGTAACTCGGATTTGGGAGATTCTTGAAGTTCTGGAATCTACACGAAATTTCCTTCATTTTGGAATATAATTTTGTGCTTGGGAGGTCTGTATTGGAAGATATAATTGTGTTTGAAGTTGAAAAAGTGAAGAAGGGTGTAAGATATGGATAAGGAATGAAACATTGGTATTTGTAAGAATGCGAAGGTATCGGAAAATGCATGGAGATGCAATTTATGTTGAATAAGAATGATTATAGTGACGGATTTTGGTAGACTTCATTGTGGAATATTAGTGAGTAATTATAATGAGTTGCTGAAGTTGTTGGAAATGCGAAGAATGAGATTTCAAGGATAGGAAGTGTTGGTAATGACCTAAAAGAAATTATGTCTGATGTTATCGTCAGAGGTGTATTAGTATGTAGCTGCAAGACGTCGGTGTTAGCATGTTCAGATGATTTTGGGAATTGTTGAAGTATGGTGCTTTTGGGTGACGTGAGTATAAGTTGGAAAAGAACTCTATTGTAGTTAGTAACGATAGTTTATGCTCCATTACGGTCGTCGGATATCTCTTGACAAATTGAGGACTTGATCACCCTTAATCTCTTGTTGATAGTAGACGAGATCGTGTTGGATGGTGTAGATTTGACTTGCTATCTTGATAGTGCATGAAGTGAATAATGTTATATCGTGTTTGTGTGAATTAATAAGGGAGTGGATAGGAAAGAGTCGAGAAGTATTGAACGATTCAGAGTGGAGGATTTATATGCGAGCTAACGTCGCAAAGTGAAAGATTGAGGATATTAAGTTAACGATGATGTTATGATGGATGTTAAAGAAAGTCCGAACTTAAATTAAGACTTGTAACCCATGTAGTTGATGGAAATTTGAATGAGTACGATGACTTAAGATAGATTATCAGAGTTGCGCAGCAGAAGTGTATGTAGCGCAGTTGCTATAAGTATACGACTCTACATGTTTGATTTGGTGAGTTATGGATGTGAGAATTATGTGTCAAGGTGTTTTGATGTCGAAGATGTTGTTAAGATAATAATGTGACGTTGTATGTCGAAGTATAAGAGTGTGATGGATGTTGCTCCTTAAATGATGGTGTGTTGGAATATAGTTGAAGATGGTTGTGTCGGATAGATTTTCGAGGATTGCACTTCCGTTGACGCAGTTGACTTGTAAAGGTAAAGCTTTTGTGTGGGATGTTCATTGTGAAACCAGTTTTAATGAATTGAAGCAGCGTTTGACGACGGCTCCAATCTTGATTTTGCCGAAGCCAGATGAGCCTTTTGTGGTGTATTGTGACGCGTCCAAGTTAGGATTAGGTGGTGTGCTTATGCAAGATGGTAAAGTAGTGGCTTATGCATCAAGACAGTTGAGAATTCATGAACGGAACTATCCTACGCATGATCTTGAGTTGGCCGCAGTGGTATTTGTGCTGAAGATTTGGAGACACTATTTATATGGTTCAAGATTTGAGGTGTTTAGTGATCATAAAAGTTTGAAGTATCTATTTGATCAGAAGGAGCTAAATATGAGGCAGCGAAGATGGCTTGAACTGTTGAAGGATTATGATTTTGGACTGAATTATCATCCAGGTAAAGCTAACGTTGTTGCTGATGCTTTGAGCAGGAAAACCTTGCATATGTCTGCTATGATGGTTAAAGAGTTTGAGTTGCTTGAACAATTCAGAGATATGAGTTTGGTTTGTGAATTGGCACCTCAGAGTGTGAAGTTGGGTATGTTGAAGATTAACAATGAATTTTTGAGTAATATCAGAGAAGCTCAGAAAGTAGATGTGAAGTTGGTGGATTTGATGAATGAGGCTGAGGGTAGTGATTTCAAAATTGATGATCAAGGAGTGTTGAGGTTTAGAGGCAGAATTTGTATACCTGATAACGATGAGATGAAGAAGATGATTCTTGAGGAAAGTCACAGAAGTAGCTTGAGTATTCATCCGGGAGCTACAAAAGTTATCATGATAAGCGAAGAAAAGACCTTGAGTTCCAAGAAGGTGATCATGTGTTTTTGAGAGTCACTCCGATGACTGGTGTTGGACGTGCATTGAAATCGAAGAAGCTGACTCCGAAGTTCATTGGTCCTTATCAGATATCAGAAAGGATAGGAACAGTTGCTTATAGAGTGGGATTACCACCGCATCTTTCAAATTTGCATGATGTGTTTCACGTGTCGCAACTTCGGAAGTATGTTGCAGATCCCTCTCATGTGATTCCGAGAGATGATGTGCAGGTTAGAGACAATCTTACGGTGGAGACATTACCACTGAGGATTGAAGGCCGTGAGATGAAGAAGTTGAGGGGCAAAGAGATTCCTCTCGTGAAAGTTGTTTGGGGAGGACCAACTGGTGAAAGCTTGACGTGGGAGCTGGAAAGCAAGATGTTGGAGTCTTATCCAGAGTTATTTGTATGAGGTACATTTTCGAGGACGAAAATTTTATAAGTTGGGGAGAGTTGTAACGCCTAGAATTTAATTTTATTATTTTATTGAATTATAATGAATTAATATAATTTAATAGATTAAATAGAATTAAAATGGCATTAAGGGCATTATGGGAAATTAAGAAAGAGGGAAGTGGAATAGAAAAAGAGGTATACGTGTGAAGAGGTTTCATTTGTTGTGTTTTCACGTGAAACAGAGAAGAGAAAAGAGGAGAAGCAGAGCCAAGGAAGAAGGTGAAGAACTTGAGAAGAGGAAAAGCTGAAGGGGGCGATTTCTTCATAACAAGGTAAGGGTGGGACTAGCTTCTATAAATCTAAGTTCCATAATCCCTAAATTTTGATTTAACATGTTGATGTTGGTGAATTTGGGAATTAGGGTTGTTTGATTATGATAAACTAATGATGGAATGTTAAATTGATGATTTCTATGTTGAGATGTTGATTTTGTTGTGATTCTATGGTGTTGTTACTGATTGGTGCCATGCTTATGCATAAATTGATGAAGTTTTGAATGTTCATAAACATGTGTCAGATGAATGAGTTGTTGGATGATTTTGATGTTAAAGTTGCTTTTCCTGAGTTTTCTTATCTCTGCCCCGAATTTTGAAATAAAAACTGGTATTGATCGGTACAGAATTGGTCTTAGGTGTAAACACAAAAGTTGTAGGTATGGATGTTAGTTTTCTAATGCCGTTGGTCTGACGTCAAAACGATTTATAGAACTTGAGTTATGGTCAAATTACTGCACGTAGGTCACAGTGAATTTTTATGGACTCTCTGCACAACTTTTCCGAATTTGAAACGAAAACTGGTGTTGATCGGTACAGAATTGGCCTTGGGTGTAAACATGAAGGTTTTAGATAATTTTGTTAGCTTTCCAGTGGCTTTGGGTTGACGTGAAAATGACTTTTAGTTTTTGAGTTATGATGAAAATACTCCAAGGAGGTCTTAGCGAAATTGTACGGTGACAGCATTCTCTGTTTCATGTTTTTGCGTCTTTTTCACACGTCTCCGTTTTAAATTGGTCTTTGGTATAAACATGAAAGTTGTTGATAATTGTGATAATGATGTGTTGTGATAATGATGTGTGATGATAACGATGTGCTGTGATAATGCTTTGTTGTGATGATGATAATACACGATGATGATGTTAAACGATGATGATGATAACGATGATGATGTATATGATAATGAAGTTGTTGTTGACGTTGTATTTGTTGTAAATGTTGCATTGTCGAGTCCAGTACATATGCATTAAGTGATGGGGGTGTATGCCCGACATGTCTATTATGACATTATGAATTAAGTGATGGGGGTGTATGCCCGACATGTCTATATGACATTTACGATGGGGGTGTATGCCCGACATGTCCTATTATGACATATTTTGCGATGAATTGGTACCACATGCATGTTGCATACTTGAGTCAGTGATGTTGCATTGTTGAGTCGGTCGATGTTATTGTATTTGATGTTGCATTGAGAGGTGAGATTATGATGTGTATGTGTGATGTATGTATAAGATCTGATGGTGTTGTTTGATGATGTTTATGTGAAATGTTAAATTCATCTTTATGAATTATGTACTTATGTTTATTGAATGTGAATCTCACCCCTTCTGTTTGAATGTTGCCTCTACGTGGGTAACGTGCAGATAACCAGGAGTAATCGCTAAAGTGAGTTGATTCCTCGTGTCATTAGGAGTCGCTCTGATATGTAACGGGATGGGAAACTTTTTGATGAATTCATGTGCTATGTATTTTAATTTCAAACTGATGTTGAACCACATTTAGTGGAGTTTTAAACTACGTTGTTTTTGATGTGGCCTTGTGCCTAATGATGATTAGATTTAATTATGAAGTTGAATTTCCGCTGCGATGGTTTTGACGTTATTGAAAAGTCTGTATTGAAATAAATAGCAAATTATCCTATTTATAAATTGTAAACGAAGTGCGACATCCCGTCAAGGTTGAAACTCTGATTTATTTTAAATGAAATTTTCAAGTTGGGAAAACGGGGTGTTACAGCTGGCAACAGGGGCAGCAACTTGCAGCCTTCCTTGACTGGTTTTGATAAAGAAGAAAGGAAGAAAATGGCAAGGAGGAGGTGCTGGAAAAACAGGGGCAGCAGCTTATTTTGACTTTGTTTCCTTCTTGGCACATGTTTCTTTTTTTGAGACAAACAAAACATAATAATAATAATAATAATAATAATAATAATAATAATAATAATAATAATAAAAATAATAATAATAATAAAAGAAAGATAAATAAATAATAATAATTTTTTTTTATTTTTAAAAAAAGAAGAAAATAAAATTGATTTTTTTTGTTTTGCATGATGATGATTTTTTTTTTGAAGAAAAGACTTGGACAAAATTAGGGTACACCAATCATTACTACACACAAACCAAAAGTGTTGATAAAACACAGGGTTGAAACCATCAGGGCCCAAACATTTGTCAGACTGCATGGAGAACATTGCTTCTTTAAATTCTTCACTCTGAAACGGGGCTGTTAACTGATCATTGTCTTCATTATCTAGAACCTGGCTTAACAAACTGACGACTGGTGCACGAACACTTTCTTTTCCTTCAAACAACTCTTCAAAATAACTTTTCACAATGGAGCACATTCCCCTGTCATCTGTTATGCGGATTCCTTCATCGGTTTCAAGGGAAAGTATCTGGTTAACTTTCTTCCTCGAGGTGGCTGATGCATGGAAGAATTTCGTATTCAAGTCTCCATCCCAATACCAATGTGTTTTTTTGCTCTTTGTCTCCAGTACAAATCATCCTAAACAAGCAAGTGGTTAAGTTTCTTCCTCAAATTTTCGAACTGAGCTTCATCTTGAATTCCATTAATATTACGACTTCTTCCCAATTGTTGTCGGCACTCTTCAATAGCAACCCGAAGTTTGTTACAATGGGATTTACTCCATTGTGTCAGTTCCTCAGCACATACTGATAATTTAGTCATGACATCATTACCCGCACTCCCGAGCCAGCTATTCTGAACCACTTCATTCAGACTATCTTCTAATTTCCAAGCATTCTCAAACTTAAAGGATTTTTTACTTCTATGCGATCTTGCCACCGGCGTTCTATCCAGCAAAATGGGGAAATGATCAGAAGATGGAGCAACAAGGTTTTCCAATTTGGCATTTGGAAACATCTGCATCCAAGAATTATTGGCTAAGGCCCCGTCTAATTTCGCTTCGACTGCACGAGGAGTACCCAAACTTTTGAACCAAGTGTACGAATAACCCTTCATATGAACATCAACTAGGCCAGTATCTTGAAT
This sequence comes from Medicago ruthenica, assembly GCA_018208015.1. Lineage (NCBI taxonomy): Eukaryota > Viridiplantae > Streptophyta > Magnoliopsida > Fabales > Fabaceae > Medicago > Medicago ruthenica. The sequence continues at coordinate 54,948,746 of CM031373.1, forward strand.
AGCTTGTCTGAAACCTCGAATGAGCCAATTGGGGCGGAGGGCTCTTCCTTTTTTGTCATCCGCATGTAAGATATCATTAAAATCTCCCATCAGGCACCATGGTAGGTTGACTTGGCTGGCAAGGTTACAAATGAAATTCCAAGAGTCTCTTCTTCTACTCACTTCTGGATAACCATAAAAGCCTGTGAAAATCCAAGCACCATGATTGTCTTCTTCAATTTTAGCACTAATATGGTTAGAAGAATAATTGACGATGTTACAATTAATGGTATTGCGCCAAAATAAAGCTATGCCTCCCCCTCTGCTTACTTATTCTATCAGGTGCAAAGCAATAGTCAAAACCCAACAAGTAACGAAATTCCTCAATTTTATTAATGTGGACACGTGTCTCACTTAAGAATAGGAGATCCGGTTTATAGTACCGAACTAGGAATTTTAGTTTAGGAACTACGCTCAGGTTTCCCAAGCCTCGGCAGTTCCAGCACACAAGACTCATTGTTCTCCGCAGGCCTGGTTACCAGGTCCCGCCGTTACATTATTTTCATCAAACATAGGATTATTAATTACAGACACTTCTTTTGGAATTACACTACATGATTTATTCTGCTCGTTCTGCACCTCATTTCCTTTATCAGCTTCCTCAGCAAAGGCAGTTCGTGACCTTTTCTTAGGTCCAATATCTTCCTGAGGCCCACCTTCTCGACTGGCCCCGCGTGCACTAGCCATGAATGAATCTGGCTGCACCGGGCTGCGTGCAATTGGGACTCTTCTACGCCTGGATCTGAACTGATGCTGAGCCGTTGCTTTGTCTCTTCTGGCTGGTTTGACCCGGCTTGGCTGAACTGCTTTCTCTTTGTTGAAGGCTGCACGACAATCAATTGCATTCAATTTCTTGCAAAAAATTCTGAGCGGCCCCTACTTCTTGAAAATTTGAATTTGCAAAATTTTCATTAATTTTTGTTGTAAAAGCTAATGAAAAATTGACAATTGCCTTGCCATTCTTGGGATCCGCGCCTGTCCCTTCTTTATTGCCGAATGATTGCAGCAAAGCCGCACCTGTCCCCTCTTTATTACATAATGATTGCTTCATGAACACCTTTTCAGCACAGGGACCCGTGCCTGTCCTCTCATTATTACCACAATGATTGCTTCATAAACACCTTTTCAGCACAGGGACTCGCACCCGCGCTTGTCCCCTCATTAAAACTATGACAATCATTTGTTTGTTTCACTAATTTTTAAACTACAAAAATTTCTCAAATTTTTCATATATTTATAATAGTAATGTTTTAAAAATTGGATTAGACGGTTCAATCGATTGAACTTTAAATCGATCTTTAAATCGATATAAATTCAATATTTCACTGATTGTTATTAAAAAAAAAAAAACTATGACAATCATTTGTTTGATGAGTAACAAGTTTTCTAATTGCTTATTATTCTATTCACTTTAACAAGCCAAAATAGAAAAATTAAGTTAATAAAACATGGTACGCCAAACAATAGACCAAAAAAAATGGGACAATAAAAGTCGGGATAAAATTCCACTAAGTAAAAGTTTGAGAGAAAAATCTAAAAGAAGTCGTTATATCAACACATGAATTGCATTTTCAATAAATATGTGAGAAAAGGAGACAAACCACCAAATATGGTCACATTCTAACATCTTATTTCAATCCATTTTATGAGCAATATTGACACATAAACATGAATGCCTCTACCTCTAATTGAAAAGACTAAGAGTCCGTTTGGTGCACATGATATGATAGAGATATGATAAGATATGAAACTGGATAAGGATAGGAAATTATATGAACATGATAATCATTTATCCTATCACATGTTTGTTGCACACATGATAACAAACATAATACCATATATATCACAATTAAATGACATAATTAACCTTGTAATTAATTATAATTAAATACAACTAAGCTATTATTAATTAGATACAAAGCTATTATTGTCAATCATCTTCTTCCTTTTTTTAGGGGTGTCATAATCTTCATTCTTAAAGTTCAATTAAAAACAAAATCATAACTTCTTCAATTAAAAAAATTGTTTACTGTCTTCTTCCTTCTTCAATTACAAAGTTCTATCAAAACCCTTTTGTGTAACTTCAACATGTAAAAAAAATCATACACCAACAACAACCTATAAAAAATTTACAATTATAATCTAAGCTCTTAACCATACTAATTGTTGTCTCTGTTGAAAATAATACGAAATTCCAAAACTCTCTGTTTCATCTCTTTTCAAATTTGACTTGAATACAAAATAGACAATCAAGAAAGAAACAAACAAACAAACAATTAAGCAGATTGAGGAAAAAGTGATTGTTGGGTGAAATTCGGGTCAGATTGTAACAAATAAAAGAGATGAAGTTGAAGAGTTATGGAGGAAGAGGTAGAAGTCGATGAATGAAGAGTATAGAGAACATGAGCGATGAATTTAGAAAGAGGGCAAAATAAGCACTTTAGTGTTAATCATGATAGAGTATAACCCATCAAAAACTAAGGATAAAAATAACAAAGGAGAGATAAGATAAGATTAGTAATAGGTTTTATTTATCATATCCTATTAGTGCATCAAACAACGGATTTAGATAGGATATGATAGTTTTATCAAATCATGTATCATTATCATGTGCACCAAACGGACCCTAAGTGATACCAAGATAAAATGCAAAACATTTGCGACTACACAATCGCGAGCCATAAAAAGAAAAGTTCTTATATAATTACACTATTAGGATAAAATATGAATTGTAATATCAAATTAGATAATATAACTTCCTTTTTGGCATTAAAATTATCCATATTTGTTTTTATATTTTTAATATAAAAGAAAAGAGCAAGTGTTAAGCTTATTTATTAAGCAATTTAAAAAAAAAAAATATAGATTTCGCATCAGTCCTTAACTTATACCTGATGTGAAAAACACATATTTTACATCAGTCCTTAACTTATACCTGATGTGAAAACCCGCTTTGTCAAATTTTAAAGTGCATCTATTACAACAGTCGAAATAGAACTGATGTAGAAAATAGGTTTTCACATCAGTCCGTACCCGATGTAAAAAGTAGTGCACATACTACATCAAGCCACCTTACATCGGTTGGCAACTGATGTAAAAAGTCATTTTCGACTGATGTAAAAAGTCATTTCTGTAGTAGTGTCTCTTCAAACGTATGAAATTTTAATAAGACCCACCAATAATTATATTAATTATCCTTAAAATATTTAAACAAGCATAATTCTCATATAGTTTCTAAACAACCCTCCTATATTTAATATAAATTTATATTAAACATAAAAATATCAACATATTTTATAACATTATCAATCATTTAACTCTTATGTGATTATGCTTATATCACAAGTACGCATTTTAATTAAAACCGTGCAAGCACAGGTTATATAGCTAGTTTGTCATGTTATTTAATGATTTCTTTTAGTTGTTAGCTGTACTTTGTTTAAATATTTTTATTTTTGTAAAGTTGTGATGTTAGATTTAACTTAAAATATCCACCGCATACGCATTAATGAACACGTATATTATGCTTGTTTTTTTGTCACAATTCTATCCATTGTTTCTGCTTCCATTTTTTCCACATAAATTCCCGAAATCAATATTCATTTACTAAAATTAGATCATAACAAAATTAAATATCTTCTCTTCTAAACACAATTAGATCTCATCTACCCCAAAAAATTCATTGATCTTAACAGTATTCATATAGTAAAAGTAGAGATCATAACAAAATATCTAGTTTTAATTCATCTATTATACTCACACTAAAGTGTTTTTTCATTGCTCCATCAATTACCATATATTTTCACATACAACGATTTTTCACTTATTATTATTTGAGCAGTGCTATTTAAAGGGAAATAAATTGTCCCGAACTCATCAAGGATAAAGTATTGACCAATTAAAATGCTTGCTTTTGCACAATACACGGAGGAGAGAGAAATGCCAACATGATAGAGAAATTGAAAATGCACGTTCGAGACAAATTTGCGATCCGGCTTCTCGCGAGATCCAACATTACACTTATTATTTTCTTAGTTTTAATTCGTTGTTTCTGACAATCAATTCAACAGTAACTAAAATTTGTTAATCCCACCATTATAAATTAATATTATAAAACTTGTATTATTATTACTATGGAAAGAAGAAAAATATCTTATATAAGTAGTTTCTAGGAGTAAATAACAATATCTTCTAAACTTTTTCGTGTATTAATCAAAACTCTTTAATGCATTAACTAAAAAAATAATTATTATAATTTATTTATTTTGGTTTAATCTTATCATTTGACTGAAAGTAACAATTACATAGAAAATATAAAAAATATTTTATTTACCTTTACTTTATTTTAGAAATTTATCAAATTTGTTTGATTAAGACATAACATGAACATTTCAATCATATTTTTATTCATATATGTTTCGGCATGGGCCGGATCCTATCCAATGATATGTTCCAAAGGGCTCTTCCTTGGAGGGTTCTAACAGACTAAGGTATTAAGGAAGAACCCGGACCAAGGTGAACAATCGGTAAGGTCCAAGACATAAGAAGACAGACGAACACCAGTATTATGGAGGACCCCAAACCAAGGTGAACAACTGAGAAGGTCTGAACCACAAGAGGACGTCGGGTGTGGTAAAAAACCAACATAGCCTGCTCTATCGAAGAACCCACAAACCAAAGGTGAACAACTAGTAGAGACTATGGCCTCACTACACCAAAGAACAATAGTTGTCTCAAAAAGGACTATGATTATTAATGGTCGGATTTAGGTAATTGTACCAAATCGATTACCAAGTAATAAAGTGTAAGTAGAGCATCGTATCCACATGGATTGTCGTTTCAACTAGGCAATTTGCGTTACTTATTTGGGAACAATAAACAATCAAATAAAAACAAAAATAAAAGATAAAAGGGGGAGTTTGCAATTTAGTCTATTTGCGGCAAAACAAGAGTTTATGAGTTAATGTGTTTTGATTACAGAATGTTAGCTGCGGTTAGGATTCTTCGAATCCCCTTTATTCGTTTGGTGGAATCAATTAATGGTCAAGCATTATTCAGATTTATTTTACGTTTTCTATCTTAGTGATGAGTTCGTGGGGTTTTATTTCCTACCAGCTGTTGAGTTGCACCTACTGATCACACACATTTGTATGTATGGGGCCTTACTCTCTCAGAGGTTTGGGTGTATTCCCCTTCAGGTGTCGAGTTACAACCTACTGATCACACTAAAGTTATATGCGCACTACGGTATAGAGTCGTCAATCCTATAGGGTCCGTACACCTTCGTAAGGATTATTAGTGTGGGGTTTTTACTCTCTCAGAGGTCATTGAAACATAGACTTAAATTAGTGTTCCTAAATTTCCAATGGTCCTAAAGGTTCTCTCATCAATGAATCTTAGAAGTACATCAACATACTCTCCATCTTGACAGTTCTACAAACAGGCAGCCCTATCTCGTCTACCTTACCTAGGCCCAAAGATTGTGAGAAGAATAAAGTTACTATGCTAATTTAAATCTTGAGCTACTACGTTTCCCAAATTACCGTATTTGTTATCTTAGTTACTTCCTGATTCGGGCAGGTTTGCACCAATATTGGGTATGTCACCTTCCTAAGTACCGTTATCTCAGGGTGATTCGCTGAAGAAGCAAGGTCTTACGCTATAGTAAAATTAAATAGGATTCACAAAATATATGAATGAAGAACTTAAATTAAAACAATTTAACATACAAAATAGAGATTCATCTTAGAACCCGAGCCTAAAAAGGTTTAGTTACTCATGGTAACTAAAGACAAATTACAAAATAAATAAAACATTCCCTAGAGACTTAGAGTGAGAAGAGACTCCTCCCTTGAAGCTCCTAGTGTTTGCCTTCCTCTTGAACCGTTTCGTTCTAAAGGAAAAATTATGAATGAGAGGAGTGGTATTTATAGGGAGAGTTTCCACCTGAAGTTGGGCTGAAAAACCGAGCTTTTTCCCCTTAAAAAGTGGAAAAAGTGGTTTCTGGCCCGCTCCCAGCATGCCCCTAGCACATGGTTCGGCGTATAAGCAAAAAATGGCATGCCCTGGGCGCATGGCTCATCCTCTGGGCGCATTGTGCACGCCCCAGGCGCATGGGTGCTGTTTTCTGCGCGTAATCGTCTGTTTTTTCGTCTTTTTGGATGTTTGCTTACATATAAAATGTCTTTGAGACTTGGGAACATAATTCTTCCCATTGTAATGTCTTCCGAGGCCTCTTGAATCTTCATTCATGGTCTTCCCAAAGTCTTCACAAGTCTTCATGATGTTTTGCTTTGTCGATTTGCATGATTTCTTCTAGAATTACATCAAAACACCCTAAAATTGCCATGTTTAGGGAAAACAAGAATTACTTGACTGAAATAGAAAACATTACAAAATGTCTCGAAAACCATAGACAATTGCTCTAATACTTCTCTATTTTGGATTAAAACTAAAAGAAAATGACTGAAAAATATGCTAAGAATAACGTAAGATGACATGTCATCAATTGTCTTTCCAAGACAGTTGTCCAATAAAGGATGCAAAGGCCTAAATCCCTAATCCTCCACTAAATTTACCGACTCTTATGCTTGGGGCCAAATATGTTCACTATTCACGACACAAAATCTATCATCACATACTCACTGACTTAAGCGTCAGAACACATGCAGATACACTACACCCATTTGCATAGAGAATAAAGCAGCAACTAACAGAAGTGTCATCTACAAAGGCCTGTTAACGCCATCAACCCAAGGATCTCAGTTCCATAAGTATCAATACGTTTTAAGAAATGTAGAACATGAAATCATACATCACATGCAAAAGTAGGATACTCTATATAGATCTAACATAGACTCTTTTTACTTTATTACTTGATTGCATCAACTTAAAGTTTACACCTCACTTACATTGAATCCATAGTAAATTATTTAATTTATGATGATTCCGTCCATAACTAATGTGCATAGTTTTAAAAATCCTTTTTTCACACTACAAGAAAATTTAGGATTAGCTCCTGCATAAACTATAGCTAATTCTGAGTTAATCCCTTGCAAATAAAGTAAGCTACGGATTTACTACGGAATATGCCTTAGTATGGAATGGGATGCATGTTAGTTACAAAAATGTTTCCTAGAAAATCAAATGTTACTATTAAATAAAGTCTAGCCAACTTACAGCCAATCAATAGTAAAAAATTGTTCAAAAAATAAGTTTTTGCAGCTATTTTACTATGATACTATCATAGCAAATATAATTTATAGCAAATATATATATAGCAAAATATTGGTCAATATCTACTGAGAATTATAATGTATTTTTTACTTTGATCTCCTATTTATCATAAATTCCAATTAAAAGAGCAAGGCAATATAACATTGAAGAAATCATGAGAAACTTATGGTTAGAGAGTGCCTTAACAAATATAATTTTTCTCATATAAATTTTGATTAAAAAAAAGAGGGAAACTTCGAATGAAGAAATAAATTTTACATTAAACCTAACTCACCATCTTTGCTAGAGGCATCAACCCTTCCATAAAAGGTGTCATGAGAACTTTCCCAACAACCATAGTTAGCTCCGACACCTTGTATGTATAACAGAAAACATTTAGAGGTATTAGAGTTATGTACATACATATGTTTTAAGAGGATTGGACGTAGTTAAAAAGGATTATCTAGACTTTCACTTCTTTAAACAATTTACAACGAGGATCGGTAATTGATATACGTTTATAAACAATACCTTATTGATCAAGTTGTATAATGAAGATGATGGAAAACACTACAAGAAAAGAGGATTTGAATTGTGTTATGGGTTTTAAAAACTTTTTCATCATTAACCATTTTTGGTTGAAAGCTTGTTAACACAATGTTTTATTTCAATAGCTCTTCATCAAAAAAAATTAACTTCATTTGAAGACGAATAAGACAAGGTGAAGTTAAACCATATAGAATATTGATTTAAAACAGAATGCAGGTAAAAATAGAGAAAAAGAGAGATAAAGAGATATGGAGAAGATAAAAGACAAGAAACATCGAATTGATCCTGGTTCACCATTCGCCTGATTCGCTAATCCAGTTCAACCTTTTCCAGAGTGCGTTTGCTTCCAAAAATTAAATGGACTTCATCCACTATACACTACTAAAAAAACCAGTTTTAGCGACGGCAGAATTCCGACGCAAAATGGGCAAAATTCCGTCGCTAACACTTTTCCGACGGATTTTGCGACGCAGGCGAGTTCTGTGGCAAAAGTTGGCGTCGCAAACCATTAGCGACGGATAACATAGTCCGTCACAAGTTGCGACGGCTTTCCGACCGTCGCAAAACACAAAAAATCCGTCGCTAAACCCCGCATAGAACAGAGATTTAAAACACCAATTTCCGTAGCAAAGTAGCGACGAGAGTGAAAACCCGTCACAAATTTCTGAGGGGAAAAACCGTTGCAAAAATTTGTGAGGGATTATCTCCGTCGCTAAATTTCTGGGCATTTGTCTAGCGTTGCATCGAAGCTGACGCTAATTTGCTTGGAAAATTTTTTGCTACGGTTTAACTTCCGTCGCTAATGGCAATTTTTTTTTTTTTAATAAATTTAGAAAATTACCCAATTCTTCCTCTAAATACTTTTGTGATATTACCTATTTTTTTTGAAGTTTAGGAAATTACCACAAATATCAAAACATTTCGTAAAACAAAATCCATAGAAATCACACTACTTATCATTTGCATCAAAATATATCGAAATTATTACTAATATAGTATTATAACATTGTACTTGAAATTAAAAGTTATAATCAAATTCTCAAAATAATATAAAAAATAATCAAGACGGACTCAGAGGTGGATCCCAACTTGAAGGATGAGGTCGATATGGAGGTAGATGTGAATGACCTTGTGAAAAAGACTCCATAAATTTTTGTAACTGCTCTCGAAGCAAACGTGAATCCTCCTGTGACTGCTCTCGAAGCAAACGTGACTCCTCCTGTGACTGCTCTCGAAGTAAACGTGACTCCTCCTGTGATGCCATAATAACATAACTGCAGCCATATTATAAAGAATTAAGATGTTAATTAATTGTATATTTTCATTGAGGTACACGACCAATTACATACAGGTTACAACAATAACTTGGCTGGTGACAAATTAAAGTCAGCATTGATTCAGAGAGATATTCTCAATTCAAATTCAAATATTGCTAACTGAAAATCTAAACAATAATTGCATCAGTGATGAGCAATTGAATTCTCTAATTCAAAGTCAAATATTGTTAGATGAATATCTGCACAATAATTGCAGCAATCAGTTCACTGATCTGTCACATATTGATATATCAAGGCATCGTCAAAATTTGAATTCATCTTAGGCCACCCCACCAAAAATTCTATTTTAATAATATTTTTTTAAAACTTGAAGTGTAAATCTAATGAGTAATGATGTCAAATCAATTAACCAATAAGCTAGTAATAAAATGTTTTTATTTTGTCATTAATTCAGTTTGATATCAATCACTGAAATGGTTAATTTTGATATCAACCATTACTACAATCATTGCTTGGGATCAACTTTGTGAAAATGTAAGTATGATTCATTCCATTGCTGAAATAATTATCATTAATGTAAAATAACAACATTAGTTAAGATTACAACATTAGTCAAATATTGTTTCATTCCATCCTAAAGCCAAAATTGAATAATACACGTAGCAATATAAGATTACATTCACTTGTCGTATTCATTTTTACCCCTCACCACACCAATTATACTGTTTCGTAAAAATTACCATATATCCTTTAATTTTGATAATCATTGACGGTCAAACCAAAAAATTCAAAAGATAATGTAAAGATATTCATAGAAGGTGGAATAAAAAAATAAAATATTAAGCACAAAATAGCAATAAAGCAAAGCATACCTGCTCTTTGAATATAACCGTAGCAGCATGTAGAAGAAATTCTCGAGCAAGTTCAGGGCTCTTCGCATGCTTTTGCGGACGGGTGCATTCTCCATCAAGCTCATTCCCATCTTTGTCCATCAAATCATCATCCTAGAAGCAAGCATTGTACAATTAACTGATGAAACTTAGACAACATTCCTTGTAAATGATTTAAAAATTCCATGAACTTTGGACATTAGAAGGGAATCTAATTTCCTTAATGAGAAACTTGAAGTACCTCTTCTTCTTCGGCCTCTTCAGCATGCTCAAAGAATCTTCTTATACTTTCTCCTTTTGTGATTGTAACATAACCATCCCCTACAATTAGCCTGCAATGTACGCACTCTTGACCCTTTAATGCATGAGCTTTAACACAAAATTCAGTACAGCGGCCATCTAATTTCCAAGCTCGGAGGGTAATGAAGCATGCACTCAAACCACCAAGATCTAGGCCACTGACTTGGACACATCCATTTGTTCCAACATTTTCAAATTCCAAAATGTCTGATTTTCCTTCATTTGTCCCTACAGCCCACTCAAAGTGATGATACAATCCCACATTATCAGCAAATGTTTGGCGCCAATCAGCTTGAATTGAGTCATCAGATACCTGAAAAAGTAGATGTATTGAGGTAGGAACAATATCTAATTTAGTTCCAACTATTTCATACAATGTTACTAAGACTCTCCCTATGAAATCACAACAGATTTCACAGCATAGAAATGTGAAAGTCACACCTCATACTGAAAGGCAGTATCAGCAACACAAAACCAACTGGTGCAACGAGGTTCTCTACGCATGCGCTTCAGTTCTTTTAGTTCCTTGAATTCTCGAATAACATTTCTTCTACAATCTCTGCAAAACCTCTTGCTATCAAACCTGATATATAAAAGGTAAACTTTTAGTAAAATCTAAAACATACAGTTTAATATATATACACAGTACACAAATACAACCATCAAGGATGGCAACATTTTGTTTCAACAACATAAACTATATCATGCTAAAAATTTAATGCAAATTTCATATAGTCAAAATAGCTTGAGAATAAAGTTCAGGAAAAGAATTTGCTTAAGAACCAAAGAAAATCATTCTTCTATATCAATACCCTCAAAGCAATAGACAACAAGTTCACTTTGGAAGTGGAACAAGCTAGAAACCAAGCATAATGTCGAAAATTTTAAAATTTGCCAAGGAACATAAAACCTCACTTAATATCTGTGTATTTGCTAAAAGGTCAAGTAACTACAGAGACAAAATGCTAGCCAAGAATACTAAATAAACAAGTACTGACATGCCAAAAGAAAATAACAAAGTAGAGTTATAATATCATTTTTTAACTTATACAAGAAAAAGTTTTAAAAGAAAAAAGTAGATATACAACATAAATTACGCGTACTAAAGCTGTGTTGGGTTTTGACAAATCTTCTCAATTGAGAATGGATTGGGCCTAAGTCCTAACTTAACCTCAAAGGTTTGCTGAAGATATGTTATATAAAAGTAAATTGGCCATAAACCTATTGAATATTAGATCTTAACACACCCTTAAAGCTTGGATGTCTAGAATTGTGGGATTGAAAGACTCCAATACCATATTCGAATTGATAATAAGCATGACCTAGCTCAAGCCTGAAAGCTAGCTTACTTAACCAAAATGAATACCTTGGCCATATTCCTTGGTACACGAAGTATCTCACAAGAGGAGTGGACGTTATTGTGTTAAATCAATCTTCAATTATTTTAACATTGTAGAATGGACATATGTGCCAATCACCATGCATTCAGCGTGAAATGTGTTTATGTCCTTTTCCAAAATGCATTCAATGAAACCAAATAAAAGGTCAACTACAAGTAAGCAATTAAAAGCCCACCTGTACATGAGTCTCTCAATAAAATCTTCTTCCTTCATCCTTAGAAGAGATTGTCTTGTATCCTCACCCAGTGCGGACCAAAAATCCACCAGCGTATCACATGAAAGTCTGGCAGTATGCAGGGCACAGGTTTCCCTTGTTCCATGCCCTCTACCATAACTCACTATTCCTTGGCTTATCCAACCACGGCCTCCTCCACCACATGCATCGGGATAAAGCAGTTCCCTATCTCGCTCCCTAGCACGTGCGCCATCAAATACCTGGTATGATAAAAAGTTAAGCTACCAGACAGGGAAAAGAAAAGGGTTGCATCAAGAGAACCCAATACAAATACGCCACACTTACAATTTGCAGTCCTTTCAAAGACTTTGAATACAAGTAGCAGTCCATAAGTGTCAATGAACCCTCACACGTTGTCGTCAAACCTCCCCAAGGATGAACTGACGGATCCTGAATTTCATTTCGGACCCCATTGGAAGTGGACGATCCACCATTATTTTGATTTTTGAAACCCCCAGGTCTTCCACAAGGAAACTGAACACCTGCTCCTTCTGGCTGCAATGATTTTCCATACATAACAGATATTAGAAGCAATCTCATCAGGTTTTTCAGCCAGTGGATTTGCAACAGCATGAACTTTAGCAGAAACTAAAGAACCACCACCATTAGTCTCTTCTTTGGAACACATTTTTCAAATCCTTATCTTTCTCCTATCACAAAACAAAACACAAAAAATTAACACAAGCCCATTAAACAAATAGTCACAAAAATACAAACTTTATATAGTATACTTCAAAATGATCATGAACAAAAAGCAACCCAAGTGAGAAAAATGAAAATTTACACTAGCCCATTAATCAAATTGTCACAAAAATATAAGCTTATACACACAATTTATAACAATTTATGGCATACACACAAAAAAATTAACATTAATTTCCCTTTTACTATAAAAATAGCTTATGCAAGCTTATACATAAGTGATTATCATAATAAGGGCATGCGATGTAAGCTGTGAATAAGATGTTAATCCAAAAAAGGCCAAAAATTAAATTTAATTGTTTTTGTATGAGCTATTTTCATAAGCTATCTTGGAGAACTTGTGAAAATGAGTTGAAAACAGCTTACGAAAAAAGGTTATAAGCTTATGTAAGTAGATAATCTCAAATAATTCAAACCAAACAGGACAATATAATTTATTCACAGGAGCAGCATCAAACTATGAATCAAATCTCCAAATTTCATTATTCACCATTCATTACAAATGATAAACCAAATCTAAGTGCAAGAAAATTTAAAAGGAGAAAACGAACCTTCTTCTTCTGTTTGTCACTGCATGATTTGGCTGGCCTGGAGGAAGGCTAAGGAGCCTTATTCTTCTTGGGTGCCTGCAAAAAATAACCCACAAAATCAATTACAGAGAACTAGTTGAAGATTTATTTGAAAAGATACAAGGAAAAAATGGCAACGAAGAAGAAGTTTTACCAAGAGTGCTAAGGGATGTTGATTTAAACAAAGAAGCAGATTATGAATTTGATTTGAACAAATTTCCAGAAGAAGAAGAAGGAGACGAATCTTCCCAACACGAGTTTAAACCTGTGATTAGGAAGATGTTAAAAAAACTTCTTCCTAAATTTTATTGAAAACCATTCTACTTTTAAATTTTATTGAAAACCATTTTATTTTGATTTTAGATTTGAAATAAAGAGTAACTTTGAATCAAAGTTTCCAACTTTGAATAAATGACTCTCTCTAGTCTAGTACAACATAAAAACATTTTATGTTTAGTATTGCATTAATTTATCTTTTTCTAGAGAATTACATATTGCTTAGCCTTAACTTTGCTTTTCTATAGTTGGTGTAATTTACTTTTCTTCATATACCCTTAAATTTGTTTTACGTATTTTTCACCTCTTTGATTTAGGTTTGGTTTATTGTGTAAAATAGCCTCTTTGGCTAATTTCTTGTCTAATAACTTATTTTATTCATTCAGAATCTAATGATATACACTAGGGGCCAAAACGAATATGAAATTATCATGCCACAAAAAGTTAAAACTCAAAGGTAGTATAGTAGTACCTTGTTACCCCTCTGTAAATTGATGCACCTCTTGAGAAACCACTACTCTTCCTATAACACGAGGGAAAATAAAAATGTCCATAAAACTATTCATATAATCTAGCTAGTACTCATGATTATTCATAAAAACTAAATAAAAATAAGTTAAATGTATGTAAGAATTTAAAAGTAAAATGTAAATATATTTCACCTTCGTAGAGAAGCAACAAATTCTTGTCTAGTCATGTTCTTCATGTCATCAATCTCCTTCTCATAGTTGGAAATCTGAGAATTAATTTCAACAAAAAAATGTAAAACATTAATGAAAACCGTTAAAGGAGCGTGAATAGTTGCATTACAAAGTAAAATAAAAGGGATCTATCTTCGATTCTTTCTACAAACTTACTGGAAAGTTGGTGGTGGTAGTTGGACCCCAGTACTTGAGAGCAGCAAGATCATAAGCTCTAGCTGCTTTCTCTTCCTTATCATAGCCACCTAAATTATAACTAAAAACAAAAATTCCATTTTATGAGCAAAATGATTAATTAACGCTGAGTAGAATCTGAATCTACATAAACAAACATTCAAATTCATGATCATTAAAATGTACATGAAGCAGGAATATGCTAAAAACAAAATGATGATCTGGTCAAAGATTACAAAACAAAACTATTATGAGCTTTTCAAAGTAAAATAAAAGTACTCACCCAGATAAACTGAAGCAAAAGATCACATCCCACGAATCACCAATCATTCACCAGGTACAAAAGAAAAAAAAAGCCCGGTCAGAATCTTCAAACCAACACCACATCCATTTTGATAATAATAGTAACATAAAATGAAACACATGCAGTGTGACTGATGCACTGGATCACACTAGAAGCCAGACAGGCATGACCGCATGACATTGCTATAACAAAACTAACAATGAATTAATCTGAACCCTTGATTGAGAAAGGTTTTGAATTTGAGATTTGAATATCAAGATACATTCTTTAACTTCCATTTATTCCGGTCAGTGGTCACATTCACTGGGTCAAAGGTCATACTATAAACCCCTTCGGATCAAAGGTCGAGGAACAACTTCTTAAAGGCTTAAGTGCAAGTTAAAGGAGAAAAAAAGCTACAACCAACAGTGGATTGGAAATCACATTGACATTGGTAAATACAATGTAAAAAATCTCAAAAACACATGCTATTAGGCGAAAGTTCATGAATGGCTTTATATATCTTATGTCCACAGACATTGTGAGACAATTTAATTACGTTAATACCTTTCTTAAGCTTGAAAAGTAGTATATATATACACCCATTCGGTGGATTTTAAACAGATACAACATTTTCATTTCTTCAATAGGAGCCATGCATAATAGAAAGTGAAAATATTACCTGATCAATGCAGGCGGGAAATAGGTCCAAATTTGTAAGCAAAAGATTCTTCAAAGCCAATTTTGCTAGAGAAACACGATGATGGCCACCCCTAACCCTATCTCGACCAGTTCCCCGGCCACCTTCCCCTTGATATTTGGTATATGATCGAGTTCTTGGATCAGCTGGTGAGAAACCAAATGGAGCTCTTGGTGTAGGCTCCAAAAACAAAGCATTAATCCAAGATATCACACGGCCACTCATTTTCCTTGCATTGTCGTCAAAACATGGTCCATATAAAAGTGATGCTATTGCATTCATGGATGCCCACTGGATTGCCTCAACCTGTTCATTTAATTCTTTGTCAAATGATATTTTATCAACAGAGTCTCAGTAACACGGCTCAGAAATTCCTCAACTAGATCTTTGTACTGAACAAACAAACACAGTAATTAAAATTAAAATCGTCAAATGTCATACTTAAGTAAAAGGACTTGAAATGACTTCTTCCTCTAACTAACAAAGGAATATGAGGAATTGGATCATTTCCTGCCCCAATCTATCATGCCATCGTCCTACCCCTAATCCAATGGCTGAGAAATAAAACACATAAAAAAAAATTAAAAGAACAGTTTTAAAGAGAGAAAGTGTGTCGTTTACTTCCCGTCTTTTGTACCACGAATCCATGATGAAACTGCTCTCCATTTCCAGAACTTGCCATCAAATTTCTATCCATGTCCCGTTTCAATTGATTATGGTGATTATGTAAACAATTAAATAAAAAACCTAAAAAAGGTAGAAAGTTTGAGAAATCTGTAATTGAATTGGATGGATTAATTGAAGGGTGAATTGGGGATTAATTGAAAATCATGAAAATAAAAAACCTGATGGCGCTGAAGTGCAATTTGTTCTCTATCATTGAACGATGGAGATTGTTCCGAACTCCGTTTTGGTTTTTTCCGTTTGCGTTTGCGTTTTGAAGGAGATGAAGAAACGGTGGTTTTGGGGGTTAGGGATTTGAAGAAACGAGGATAGTAGGTGGATGGAGAAACAGTGAAGCGGTTGTAGGAACGAATTAGAATCGTACGGGATCGATGAAAACTGTGTTTGAATTGGAGAATTGGTATATACCTGATTTGTGGAAAATAGCGTACGGGAACGATTGGTATATACCTGAATTGGAGAAGAGAGCTGCTATATAGTACGATAGCTATATCGACGAAAATTCACGAACGCGTGCAATGATTGTAGGACAATACTCCCTTTGAATGAATTGAACTAGTCAATTGTATTTGGATCATTCAGCAAAATTAATTGTATTCCATCTTTGAATTAAACTTAGCAATATTATTATTGGACGAGAGGAAAAGGTAGTCAGCACCGTCTGAAAAGTCTAGCTATTAAAAAGAGAGAAAGATTACAGAACTTATATAAAAAGTTCTAGCCATTAAAATCTCTTTTTTATTAATTAAATCTCTTGTCTTTTTAAAAACTAAAAAAACTAACATTAAGGAGGTGAGAAATAAAGAATGGAATAGTTCATGAATTTTCGTTGGCAAAGCTATCGTACTATTCAGCATTTTCCATTGGAGAATGCGTACGGGTGCAAGTGAGATGACATGAGACAATAAATTGGAGAGGATGTGGATTTGGAATATGAAGGTGTTTTTGTTTGAAGATTCGTTTTTTAGGAGAAAGAAAGGGGTTTGGGTTTCACCGTATTTGCTAGTGGAAGAAAATGAAAAGTTTAAAAAAAAAATATTTTATAACATACTAATTACAACAAATTGAATCAAATAACAAAAGAGTAACATGGTGTGGTGGTAAATTGCCTAGCCATTCAATAAAAGGTCTTAGGTTCAAGTCTCAGCTAAGCCAAAAATTAAAAGTATTTTACGACGGAATAAGTGACGAAATATTTAGATATGGACCAAATCCCTCACAAAATCCATCGCTAGTGACCCCTTAACCAAATCCCTAACAAAATCCGTCACAATTTGCAACGGAATTTATCCCGTCACAAAATTCCATAGCAAAAATGGCCCTTAACCAAATCCCTCACAAAATCCGTCACAATTTGCAACGGAATTTATCCCGTCACAAAATTCCATAGCAAAAATGGAATTTTCTAGTAGTGATAATCCATGATTACAGTACTTAGGTTTCCACCCAAATATTTCAAGAAACGTCAATTTTTTCTACATTACCCAAAAGTTATATTGACTTAGACCAATCTTCTTTGTCATCTTACAAATGTAAGGACCGGTGTTTAGAGTCTCTACAGACTATCCCAAGTATTTATAATCTCTCTAGACATTTACAAGGTTTTGCCACTCCTAGGAAGGGTACATAAATAGGTTTGAGTTTTTATGGTAGTGATACAAAGTCGTTGCTAGGAGCATACCTCTCTATGAAAGTATAATACAATAAAATACTATATAAATTCAAGAATACACTACAAGAAATCAGGCTTTTAGAGACTGAATATTCAGTCGCTACATCAACAAAATCGGTCACTGATAGATTTAGTGACCGAAATAGCGACCAAAAATAAAAGTGGCTAAAACGCTGGTCGCTAATCCTTTGTGACCGGTTTAGCGACTGATTTTGTGACTATACATAGAGACCGATTTTGTCACTGAATTTTGAGACGGAATTAGAGACTGATATAGAGACGTCTTTGGAGACTGATCCAGAGACATAATCTAGCCACCGATTTAGACACCCTTTTCTTGGCTGAAATCAGCTAATTTAGTGACTTATTTTGTGACTGGGTTTGACACTTAATTAGCCACCGAATTTAGAGATCAAATTTGTGACCGAAATTTATTTATTGTATTATAAATTATAGTTGCTATTTCGGTCGCTATCTGGATTTTTTTTTAATTGTTTGCTGAATACTATACTGGTCACTGTTTTGTGACTAAGAATTACAATATTTTTTTTAATATTGTAATTTTTTAACTCACATTTTTATCAAATTCCATACAAAAGATCAAAATAATTCAATGGTACATACATATACTAGTCAAAATATAATACTAAGGAGGAGATTTGTGTATTCACAAAAGCCTTTGCACTTGGTAGTCTTAACAAAATACATAATACTAACCAAAAGAAAGTTGCAAGTGATAGGCTTAACAAAATACTAATCCAAATAGATTTGTGAATTAACAAAACACATCAAATTATCTATTCAGGAACATTTTGTGCTTCCAACTCTAACTCGTCATCAACCTCATCATCCCCAACCTCATTATCCTCATCATCATCAACTTCATCATCATCAACCTCATTATCATTAGCTTGGTCTTCCTCATTGCGTGTAAATTCTTTCTGTTAACGGAAAGATAAGATTAATTGATATGTCAAACTAACTAGAAACATAATAAAACCAACATAATAAGCACTACAGAAACTAAAGTTGAGAGTTTACATGCACATGTTCAGATCTTTTATCAACCCACGTCTTATCTTTTTTATGCTGGTGTGTGCGTCGAAACAATTCCACATGAGTAGGTGGGATGCCGGTACTTTTTGTCTAAGAAAAAAATAATAGACATTAAAAGCATTAACACTATGAAAAAAGGAAATCATCTACTCCGTGAAAAAAGACAATAACAGTCAAACACAACAACAAAGGAAATAAGCTACTCCATGAAAAAAGGATATTAAAACCAACGGCAGATCTGATATTGCTTGTTCTGATGATTTGGTTAATTCTATTATATTTGGTTAATAGCTTAATGTGACAAAAGTAATTAAAACTAACCTGAGTATCATATCCTTGTGGCAACATTGAAATGAAATTATGAGCATTAGAAGCTTTAGCAGCATCCACAATTTCTTCAAATGTAGCATCCTCTCTTCCAAAAAGTATATTCTCCTTAATGCTTGTTGCAAACAAAGCAGGTTCTTGACTCACTAAACCCATTTGAGACCTAAGCCACTTAAGTTGCAACTTATGAATAGCAACTCCATCAAGAAGAATCTCTCCACCAATTGGATCATAAAATCTTTGCAAAAGTGATACAACTGTTGATTTTCCTGAACCACTTCCTCCTACTAATGCCACTGTTTTTCCTGATGGAACCTTTAAGCAAAAATCATTTAAGATCACACTTTCTGGTCTTGATGGATACACAAATTCAACATGGTTGAATTCAACTTCCCCCGACGCTTTCCCTAGAATTTCACCTTCCATGTTTTCAGAATCTATTTTTGGAACTCTTTTTATCTTTTCCATTATTCTTTCTCCTGCAACACTTGCTTCTGAGAAGTACTTCACATTTGATAAACCAGCTCCTAAAGCCCTGCCACATAAGAAAAAAAATATATAATTAACAACTATTTAGCATCGACATTTTTTATTGAAGGTGTGTCTAGTGTCAACACACATGATTACATAAAATTGGTTCATTAATGAAATGAAATTCTGAGCATCCTCTCAAACTTGTTACTGGTGTCAGTGTTAGTGTTGTGTTCGATGTTCGTATTTGTGCTTCATAGATTAACAAAAAAAAAGTGACAGCTTAAGCACATAGTTTTAAATCGTGATCACGTAAGATCCTTGATACTTTGAGAACCAAATACAAATATGATCGACTAGGTCACAATAATGGTCGCGAGACTTTACAACCATGATAACATGGCCATAATCGTAATCGTGTACCGTGTTTTAAAACCTTGCTTAAACTTTAAGCCCACAAAGGACGAATCTTACTAACAAAATAAGAGACGGAAAAATTGAAATCGGTCTGCAATTGTGGCGTCTGTAACACTTACAGACGGACTTCATGTTTTTTGGTCTCTCATTTAATCGTTCCTAAATCAACTTTTTTAAAATAGTATCAATTGAATAAAATGATATAAAGGGTAAATGTATACTTACAATCCACCAAGTGCTAATGATGCTCCAACAGCAAATACAGTACCACCTTTAGCACCATGATACATGACCATTCTGCTACCATAATAGGACATAAACGACCATATAGCAAACACTACACCATTGCTTCCTATGGCCAATCCTTTAGCTAAACCTTGTTTCAATCCCAAATTTACTGATCCTTCTAAAGCAACAGAGAAAGCAGCTATGGTTTTGCTTTCTCCTGCAAAGGAATAAACAGTTCTGATTGAAGATATTGCTTGTTCTGCTATTGTACCAGCTTGATTATACTCTTCTCTCATTTTTCTAGCCAACCCCATCAGAGTTCTCCCATACATGAAACCAGGAATCACAAGTAGTACCACAAAAGGGAACCCAACAATTGCCAATCTCCGTAACAATGCAAATGCCACTATGTAGCTTCCAATGAACATAGATGCATTCATCAAAAAATTTGGAACCTATATATACTTTTTAAGTTAGAATAAATTAACAACACATATACTTATAGAAACTTAAATGTGAAGTAGGTCTGTAAATAGACTTTCAGACCTAGTTAGATTTTATAAATGGCCATGAGAAACCCTTAAATGGGGAGATTCTTTCCCGACCCCCAAGTAACTTCAAAAGTATATTTTTCGGAAATGACAAACTTTGTTGCTTTGCTGAAGTATACTTCCAAACAAAAACACCAATTTTTTTTGCCCTTCAGAAGTATATTTTCTAACCTGTGTGGTTTTTTAGAAACCTAGGGGTCGGCAAAGAAGCACTCCTTAAAAATAGTCTATGTCAAGTAATAGATCAGACGTAAGCCTTGAACTTTTTATAACAGACCTAACCTATTTGATCAAGGTTTGACTTGTCTGACCTGATCTATTTTCATCCCTATATAAAAAAAAATTGATATAAAGTAAAACAAATTTTATTTCTTATACCTTTTCACTAAGAACATCTTGAATTACTAGGCTGTCGTTAGAGACACTGGTGATGACTTCTGATGTGCTTGTAACATGCAAATCAAAGTATGCTACCTCTTGTCTAAGAACTGCTTTTAAGTACCTAGCTCTCATTCTTGCAGCTTGTCTTTCACCTGTTCTTGTCCAACAATAACCCTCTGAAGTTCCTCACAAAGTAAAAAAAAAGGGTACAATGTTAATACTTTTGTATCATTTGTAAAGAATAAATTATCAGTTTATAAACTGATATTGAAAAGTTCTGATCGAAAAGTAGAAATGAATGAAAAGTGAAATTGAAAATTGAATGAGAAATTAAGAATGAATACTAGAAAACAATCCGTACACACATTGATGTGAATAACATATTGAAAAACGGTTCAGTTCGGTTAACCGGTTAAAGAACTGGTTCGGTTCAGTTCATGTTGACTCATAACAGGTTCAATTCGGTTCTAATAAACTGAAAAACGGTTCAGTTTGGTTCACACACAGTTTTGGTTATAAACCAAACTTTGCCCATCCCTAGATGTATCTATAGGCACCTAACCAGAACCCAAAAAGGCACCTAACCCACGAAAATTTTCCTTTCGATGATGGGAAATGGTTTTTGCATTAAAAACACTACGAAAAACATCATCCAAGGAGAATAGAGTACAAAAAACCACTAAGCAGTATTGATGCTTTCTTTTTCTCCTCATAAAAAAACCTCTTGATTTTTAGTCAAGATTTTGTATCATATTTCCTCAGTAAAGTTGAAAATAAATGTCCTGAAAGATAAACAAATAATATAGGATGCATCTGAAAGGTAAAAATTGTGGAATTTGTGGCTCTAGTGTGTGATACGATTCACGGTGAACTTATGATCACATCAGCGTGAAAACAGAAACTCATTTATTTTTTTCACCTTGTGCTAGCTACTTTCTTGTAAGTAGTTTCAAAATTCAAAGGTTTGGCACAATTAAGAAAGTTAAAATACTAAGGTGCTGTGCTGCGTACACTTATTTTTAGTTAAAACTTAAAAGGGAATGCTCATAGAAGAAAATATTTTTCTATCCTCAACAGGAGCTAAGCTGATCTAGAACAAATTACCAACAGTTGAAAAGCAAAATAGCATATAACATAGCATAGAGAGTAAAGGAATTATAAATCTGAAAAAATGTATAAACTACAATTTGCATGATATAGATGCTTCCACACAAGTTCATGGCTATTTATCAATAGATTTTGATAATGAGGCTATTCAAATAACTACATACGTGTATTTTCTGCATCCCTTGTAAAATTTCAAACTTCTCTCTCTCAAAGATTCGGCACTTTCCTCCATGCCTTGTATCTGTTTCACCAAAGAATTAAAAGACAGATAATCTTAGCACACATCAAGTCAATTAAGATAGAAAGAACCAACAAATACAATATTAGGACATGACTTTATTACATAAAATCTCTAAAACAATTAGGGGAAAGAGTTAAAACGATCAGCATCTATGTTGAAGGTGGAGTGGCAGAGCAAAAAATTATCATACATACTATGTAAAGTTGCCAATAAATAGCTCTAACTACCATTCACAAATAATCTCAAAGAGAAGAACCACTAATTTTATTAGCCTACAGATTCCAGATATGATATCATTAATCATTCTACCAGCAAAGAATGCAGTATACTTCATAATCTTCAAAAATTGATTTAGCGGATCAGTAATGCCAGCATATGATTTAACATAGAAATAGGGAATTGATTGTTAAATCGAACTGCCTTAGTGCCTATCTGTGTTAGATTTTATTTACCAAAAACGGGATAACATTGCTTCTAAAGACACTTCTTACATCTCACTCAACCCAAGATTTTATCATTTCAACAAAGATGCGTCAGGAAGCAGTATTTTTGCAGTTTACAGCAAATAAAATGTAAGATAAATAGGCTATAACAGCATGTTTAATATAAGGATAAGTTCAGTAATAGGAATTAAATTCCTGTGAAATATGAAGTTACATATGTTTGGTATATCAGTATTGGGAGTGGGGATATTTTTGGGAGTAACAATATTATTCCTCCCTGTGTTGCCGATCAATTGCAGAAAATAGCGGTTTGTTCAAATTCTGTTATGCTACAGTGCCGCTACTTGACAACACTTTGAAGTAAATAACCTATCGGAGAACAATAGCAATATCATCAGAGAAACTGAGTTGAACATAATCAATTGTACCCGTTGGCATAAGGTGAATCACGGCGAGAATAACGGTATGGAGGAGGGGATCTGCTGTAGCTACGACCACGAGGAGGTGTTATGCTACGTCGTCTTGGAGATCTCCTCCCACGCGGGCTATAACTCCTGATAAAATGAAGTGAACCCAAACGAAAACATGAGAAGATGAATATATCAATAAAAGATTGGTTGCTACAAAATGACATGTTTGAGATGCTTATTATAATGTACTTAGAAATTGTACAGTGGAAATGAGGAATTTCAAATATTATGAATGTTGTCAATTTGACATTGAGATCTTTTCTAGCCACTCAGTAGTTAAGTTGAATTTATTTTAGATCCTTTCCAGGCTGAATGGGAGGACAGGCTAAGAATGTTATAAATCATTGCAGTTAAATTTTCCCAAGCAGAGAGAAATTTCAATTAAATAAATAATGTGAAATAGTGATACAAATTGACAATTAAATAGAGCTTGCAATAAAGAAATCAACAAATCTACCAAATTAACAACTACAAGGAATAAAAGGCAAGCTATGAACTACATAAAATGAGCTGTGTTATAAGTTGGGGATGCATTATCATGTCGGAAAGCCAGAAATCTGGCCATATCTGCCATAAAACGCCACCATCCTTCACAAATTTCCCTGTGCGTATGTCAAAAAATACACTGAAGTAGATATCCAACCAATTAAACACTTTAACATAGGTGTTGAATTTATATCATATTAAGCTAATAATCAAAGGTAAATAACAAATGTCAAAATAATTAAAAAATCTAAGGTATTGAGCCACACCATTGTCAGCCAGAGGCTTGGCGAAACACGCCTTACTTGAGTCGTCGCTATTGTAGAGGTCCTTTAGAGTTGTCTCTGACATTTGTGTCAACTATAATCTGATATAAGAAACAGAGACAGTCAATCAAACTCAACTCTAACAACTATTCAAACCACCATTTATTTAACTTCTGAAAAACAAGTAAATTGGGAAGAAAGAATTAAACGAATTTAACAACAAAACTCTAAGTCAATATTTGAACTAAAAAACAATGAATCAATCACATAAATAGAGATAGACCTAAAAAGTGGTGATAGATTATATTTAAGGCTTGAGAAAAACTGAAAAATGGAGAAATTATGGATAAAAAAAGTGTGAAAATATGTTTGAACAAAATAATCAGATCAAAATAAAGAGATAAAAGAAGAAAGCAGAAAATATTCAATAATATGAGCTGGTAGTAAAAGAAATTGGGTTAGGGTTTCACACAAATTGGGGCTTTTTATAATGGTGAAATCTGATAAGGTAATAAAGAAAAATCACTTACCCTTGAAGAAGAGAGACAAATCGATGTCGGAATGACTATGGTGTGGTGGTTCTGAGAAGTTGTTACCAAGAGAAATAAGAGAAAGAAGATAACGAGGATGTTGCCAAAACACGAAAACGAAGGGATAACAGGAAAGATCTCGTCAAGCTGAGTGCAAAAACGGTCTTCTTTTTCAGGTTATGACGGCGAGGTGACCGGATTGAAACCGGTAAGGAGGACTGAATGTGAGGGTTTTGTTAGAAGAGGAAAAGGCGATTCAGCTTGGTTTACAAGAGGAAAGGCTATTAATTTTTTATTTTTAAAATGTGTCTATCTTGCCCACATGCGTGAAGTTAGTAGAGGAAAGGTTTTCTATTTTTTATTTTAATTTAGAGTTCCATTTTAGAGACTGATGTTTCAGATGCTAATTCGGTCACTGAAATACATTTGTCACCGATCTAAAGACCAATTTATATTTGGTCAATATCTACAACAATCAGTATCTAAATCGGTCTCTACAGTGACCAATTATATTCGGTCTCTAAATTGGTCACGAAATGACATTTTTCTAGTAGTGATACTTCTGACTATTTGGTTGATTTACAATATGATCTAGACAAATCTCCATTGAGAGGATATTTCTATTTATTCCTAAATCATTTTCCTGCCTTTAATTTGATTTATCTATTTGAATTTTAAGTGTGGTGTTTTGAACGCCTACATTGGTTCTTCTTCAAATGAATGAATTTCAAATTAATGGGTGAATTGCATGAACCATCCAACAAGTTTGATTAGCTTATCATTTATACTTGAGAGAATACTGTTGTTGGATAATAAGACAAGAGATATAGTTGTTGAAGCGGTTTGTATGACACCGTGCAACTATATGTTATATCTCTTTTGTATGAAAGTAATCTATTTATGTGAAGCTCTTTCTAGAGAACCACTTCTTTGTACTTGAAGATCAAATAGTTTATTTTCCAATAAAGCCTGATGCGTGATCTTCAGTATTGTCTCGAGATAACTGTTTCGATATTTTCTTGAATCAATAATCCAGGGGATTGCTTGGTCAGATTGATGAACTTTCTTGGCGCTGATCAGAAGAGGATCATCATGCCCAGACAGTAACTTGGACATTTCACACAAATGATGGTTAGACTTTACAATTCGTTGACCTAAGAATTTGCTTCATTGCTCCTTTCGACTTGTTCAACTTTTCTTGTGTTTGATAACACTTATCATTTCCTCATTAGTTGTTGAGTGTCTTCCTCTTGAGACTACATGATCAACCTATGATTCTTGTCATAGTATACCAATTATAACTATGTCTAGAGGATTAACATTATTTTTTGTATTTTTCTTTTTACTAACCTGCACGAGCACACAGTTAGCAGAAAAATTGTTCCTTTATTGGTTCTTACATACAACACATTGTAGAAGACAGTAACCTACCACACTTAATATTTTGAAGCACAGAGAAACAATGGTAGTCCCCTATAAGTGGTGGAAACATGGCAAAAAGTTAAATGCATTTACTTAATTACGTACCATAACATAATCTAGATAATACTTATTCTATCAACAACAATTAGATCAATCGACCAACTTTGGGCAATAACTGAATTGGGATGATTTCTGTTTGTTCTGTCCTTTCTCTTGCGATTTGGGCTGCTTTCTAAAGTGCTCGTTCAGTTTTGTCTATGTTTGGATCTAACAGGAGAATACCTGTTTTGGTATCACGCATGAAACAAACTACACAAAGTTTAGTAGGACAAAGTCAATTAGAATTATATTTTTTTGATTTTTTAATTTTTTAATTTTTTTGAACAAAAATAAAAACGAAAAATAAAATGACAGAAAATTAAATTGAAAACAATTAAATGACAATTACGAATAAGTAATTTATATTACTTAGTAGAAAATATCAACAATCCTCGGCAGCGGCGCCAAAAACTTGATGGTCGGATTTAGGCAAGTGTACCAAATCATTTACCAAATAATAAAGTAAAAGTAGAGTATCGTATCCATATGGATTGCCGTTCCAACTAGGCAATTCGCGTTACTTATTTTAGAACAAGAAGGTAAATAAAACAAATAAAAGATAAAGGGTAAAGGGGTTTTGCAATTTGATCTGTTTGCAACAGAGCAAGATTTACTTGTTTTGATTGTAGAATGTTAACGGCGGTTAAGATTCTTTGAATCCCCTCTATTCATTTGTTGGATTTAAGTAATAGTCGAGCATTATTCAGGGATTGGTTAAATGTCTCCTATAAAAGTGATGAGTTTGTGGGGTTTTATTTTCCTTCCAGCTGTCAAGTTGCACCTGTTGATCACACTAAGGTTATACGCGCGCTACGGTATAAGGTCAATCCTATAGGGTCCGTACACCTTCGTAAGGATTATTAGTATGAGGCTTTACTCTCTTGGAGGTCTGGTTTTAATCTCCTTCAGCTGTTGAGTTGCAACAATTACACCTAAGGTTATACGCGTGTCAAAGGCATAAGATCATTGATCCTAGAGGCACAATGCACATTCGTACAAAATATTAGGTGATGTTCTTACTCTCTCAAAGGTAATTGAAACATGGACTTAAATTAGCATTCATAAATTTCCAATGGTTCTAAAGGTTCCCTCATCTATGAATCTTAGAAGTACATCAACATACTCTCCTTCTCGGTAGTTCTACAAACGGGAACTCATATCTCGTCTACCTTACCAAGGATGAAAGAAGAGTAAAGTTACTATGTTGATTTAATTCTGTGAAGTTACTATTGTTTCCCTAATTACCGTTATCTTTATCTTAGTTACTTCCTGATTCAGGAAGGTTTTCACCAATATTAGGTATGTCACCTTCCTAAGTATCATTACCTCAGGGTCGGTTCGCTTCAGATGAAATAAATAATCCACATAATAAAATTAAATAGGATTCATAAAATAACTTAATAAAGAACTTAAATTAAATAATTCAACAAATACAATAGAGGTTCATCTTAGAACCCTAGCCTAAAAAGATTTAGTTACTCATGGTAACTAAAGACAAATTACAAAAGAAATAAAACATACCCTAGAGACTTAGATGAGGAGAGACACTACACTACAAGAAATCTGTCAATTTGCCAAGGGCAGAATCCCTGATAAAAGTGCATAAACCCTTGAGAAACAGTCGTTTGACAAGGATTTTGCCAGGGGCGGAATCCCTTGCAAAACAGGTCATCGCAAATCATTTTGCCAGGGGTTAAACCCCTGGGAAACTTGCGAGGGGCAAGCCCTGACAAAAGCCCTCACGTAGCCCCTGGCTTAACCCCTGTCATAGGCCCTGTCACCTATTCTGGCTGATTGCATTTGCCAGGGACTTTGTGAGAAGCATGCCCCTGTCAAATGATTTTCATTTTTTATAAAAAAAAATATTTAAAAATTCAATAAAAAAGACAATTTTATTTTTAAAAATATTTTTTATAAGATTTTAAATAATTTTATTTAAAAATTCGGATTAATTTTTTCATTTATTTATAAAATTAAAACACAATTAATATTTTGTTTAAAAAGACAATTTTATTTTTAAAAATATATTTTTACAACTAAAATAATTCTCAAAATAATCTACAATTACATAAATTAACTTCAACAAAGTAGAAACACAAACCACAATACATATTACAAAATTACAAGATATAAACAACGAGTATAACAATATTCAATTATGATCAAAGCAAATTATGGATAATGGAGAGATCAAACATTCAAATATTTTTTATAAGATTGCAACATCACAAATGTAAGGGAACTATAGAATCATTACAATCATAGCTAACAATTGTAAGTAGTAAATTATATCAATTAGCATTACTGCATTTATTCTACATATTGTTATACATAGAGGTGTGGTCTGATTTAGACAAATAAATTGAAGATTCTTGAAAAATAAAAGGTATACCAATAGCAACATTCTTCAAAGCTCGTCAGGCCATGTTTGAATGATCGAACACATTGTTCTCAGCTCCTATTATTGTTCTAGCGGTATCTCTTGACTGCAAAAATGTCCCCATTAAACATGTTATCAGAGATAAATAATAAAAAAAATAGAAGTCAAAATTTGGTGCTACATAGGATACTGGTATCTACCTATACTAAAACAATATTGTACTAAATATTGTAGTCTAATAATTCATATTCACCACTCTCGGGTACCTTAGCATGTCCTGTTGTGTGACCAAAATATGTCTTCTTCCATCACTTTTTTTATTGCAAGGGTCAAAGGATAGTAGATCAAGGGAACATAAGAAGTTTGAAATGGTAGCAGACACTAAAACACAACAAACATTGATAGTTGATATGAAGTGAATTAAACCAACAATATGAGGAAAAACGATATGCAAAAAAAATTTAGAAATGGTTTGTTTGTCATTATAGAAAACAACACAGAAGGTCATGACACAAAAGAAAATAACATTACTATCAAAGAGCTTTCTAGTATCTAAATATGTATCTAATTTACCAGGCAATTCTGAGAGAAGAACCATCCAAAGTTAGTGAAATTGAATCCATGAAAACAATCTTATGACTAATCTTAAACCAACAATAAACACGTAAGAACTTCCCACGGAATATCATTTAAATACAAAAAATTCATGACATATTTTCTTTTCCATCCTGCCAAAATCATGTTTCAAATCTCAAATATATCAATTCACCATCATTTAATAATGAAATTTCAGAAAATTTTGTTGCAATTAAGTACACTGACATCATCTATGATTCAATTAAACTAAGAACAAGAAAATGGAATAACCTTTTTCGTATGCATGAAAATAGAATCATGTATTCAAAATATTCCAATAAACAAAATTTGAGACATTATAAAAAGTTACATAATCTTTTGCTGCAACTAATAGCACTGACATCATCCATGAGCCTAAATTATAATAGGACCATCCAAATCTTCCAATTGACTCAAGTATAAACATAATAAACTCTCTGTTAGACTAAGACGTTGTCTTCATAAGTGACTGCAATTCTCTTTTCCTCTTGGGTCTGTTTGTGTTATTTGCTTATTTTCCACATTATTGAATAAGATATCAAAAAGACCGTAATTCTAATAACCTCTCAACCCAACTCATTTGTCTTTCATATAACAGACTTCAAACAGTGTCTTGGATTTTCACACCACTGGCTAATTGAGTAATTGAAACTTTTATAATTCACTATCAACCATTTTCACACTTATATATCCACACTACCTATTTTACCGATACAAACCATCTTTGATTTATTCTAAACTACAAAAAAACAATTTAAAAACTCCTACTTTGAAAATTGAAATTTTATGATGACATACCTGTAGAGCTGAAACAGTGAAACCTTACATTAAAAAGATATTTTCTAATGGAAAAAGAAAAGCTGAGCATCACCTAATGTTGTATTGTACCAACAAGAATGTTGGAGACAGTATCTTGTTAATTGAATCTGAGCCATTTTGTTCCAATTTATGTCACCTATACATCAAAACTATACAATAAAATAATAATAAAAAAAACAGAAGCATTCCCAGCATTCCCTAATGTCTATGGGTACATTCATCAACAATATTGGTCAAACCATTTTTGAACAAAGCTTAAACAGATTCAGCAACTGTAGCAAAGTTCAAAACACAATTTAAAATATAACAATGAAATAATCGAATAAGAAAGAATTTCACTAACCTGACCATAAGCATGGAGAGTATCGACCAAATCCAATGGGAAATCGATCAGATTCAGTGACAATTGAGCAAATCCTTCTCTGCAAATCATGTTAATTTCTATGAAATCATGTTGCGTCAATAGTGCAAATAGCGACATCTTTTTAGTAAAATGAATTCTATAAGATCATACTTTCATGTAAAAATCAATTATCTTCTGTACAAGTTATGTGAGATCATAAATTGGGACCTCTTCACTCTGTCAATAAACAAATTGAAATTGTAAACATTACTAAAAAGAAGAGTCAAGAAAATTTCTTATTCTTTGCACGCGGCAACGTCAAACACATGTAGACTTAAAAAAAATCACAAAACTGTGAGAAATATAACAAATTGACTACCTATGTTTTCTCTAACACTCATTGTAATTTTCATATTATTTTTTGCCATGTTCATTGTGTATAACTATACTACCTAACAATCTAACTAATAACTTGGTGTATTATAACCATATAATTATTTGTAAAGAGATCAAACTTTCTTATTCTCACCAGGCAGTAGCATCAAACACATGTAGACTTAAAAAAAATCACAAAACTGTACAGAAATTAAAGAAACATCAAATCCCTGAAACATAACTTACAAAATTTAAAGAAACGTCAAATTTCATTTATGAAACATCAAATCCCTGAAATGTAACATAAAAATTAAAGAAAAATCAAATCCTAAAATGTAACATAAAAATGAAATCTGAAAAATCAAATCCCTAGTAGGTGAAAATCACAAATCATAAATATAAAATCAAAATCAAAAGATTATGAATACCTAAAAATTGAAAAAATTGGAATCAATAAATATATGTTATTAGAAAAGCGCTTTAATCATTGATTCTTCGGTAAGTTCACCTTCAGCTCACCTTTTCGATTTATAGTTGAAGAAGAATCACCAGTTCGTAAGCGGTGGCTCCAAGTAGAACGTAGCTATTTCTGATTAAAAATAGAAATCAAAGATGTCGCTTAGTCTATAATGAAATAAAAACGCAAAAATGGAAGAAAGGAAGAAGAGAAAGGGCTGGGTGTTCATACCGTCATGGAGGAGAAAAATGGATGAAGATGAAATTTTTCAAATCACGAAATCATTCAGATTAGTTGAAAGCTTAGGTGATAAGGAGTTCAAAACTGGTCTTTGTTTGTTCGATGGTGTTCGTGGCGGCCGGAAACAGTGTCGGACGGAGGTGAGTGGGCGAAGGTTTTGAGGAAGAAGAAAGGATGGCACAGGCTCTCTTTCTTTTTCCTTTGGAGAGAAATATCAAACAAAAAAAATGATATTTGGGTGAGGTTAATGCATCAAAGGCTAAAAAGTAAGTGGACCCTTTCAATTTGCCACGGGTTATGGCAGGTTCCTCCTGTCAAATGCAAACCAGGGGTTATGACAAGGTCTTACTCCTGGCAAATTTACCAAGGCTTCCTGCCCCTGGTAAATATCCCTATGAAACCAGGTCTTTTCTTGTAGTGACTCCTCCCTGGAAGCTCCTAGAGCTTGCTTTCCTCTTAAACTGCTTCGTTCTAAATGAGAAATTATGAATGAGAGGAGTGATATTTATAAGGAGAGTTTTCTCCTGAAGTTGAGCTTAAAATCCGGGCTTTTCCACTAAAAAGTAGCAAAAACCAGTTCTGGCCCGATTTTCCCATGCTCGGGGCACATCCGCCCAAGTGCATTTTCAGCATGCTCGGGGCGCCTGGCTCATGCTCGAGGCGCAAATGTACATTTTTCAGCATGCTCGGGGCGCCCCAGTGTGTTTTCCTGCCCGTAAATGTCTTTGTCTTCGTATTTTTGGATGTTTGCTTCCATGTAAGATGTCTTGGGACTTGGGAACAAAATTCCTCCCTTTGTAATGTCTTTTGAGGCCTCTTGAATCTTCATTCATGATCTTCCCAAAGTCTTCACAAGTCTTCAGATGTCTTGCTTTGTCGATTTGCATGATTTCTTCGTGAATTACATCAAAACACCCTAAAATTGTTATGTTTCGAGAAAAGTACAATTACATGACTCAAATATAGAAAACATTACAAATGTCCAGAAATCAATATCAATTAATCTAATACTCCTTAATTTTATTGTGGATGAAAACATGTTAAGAATAACTTAAGATGATCTGTCATCACTCATTTAACCCGATTTTATGAGTTAGCTAGAACATTGGTAGCACCTGAAGAAGAAGAGAGACCAATATTCTTAAAGCTTTTACTTAATTTCGTCTGAAAGGCTAAGGAATGATATTTGGACTAACAACTGCAAGTCAGACAACAATGGAATCTGTTGGAGGGAAGGTTTCTGAAGAGATCCCCTCACAAGACAAGTTCATGAAGGCAAAAATGGGGATATCATGTTCCCTCAAGCCCAAAATGAAACATTATGTGAATCTTGTGAAAAAGTATAAAGCTTTATTGCGTAAATGTGCTAACCACAAGTTTGATGAAACTACTCAAATTCGCATCTTTAGTAGTGGATTGGGCAACCAAACTAAGTTACTCATGGATGCCACGTCGGGAGGATCTCTTATGTCTCTAAGTGATACTGATGCAATAACCATAATTGGAAGTATGCCCATCAAAGATCTACAATAAAGCACTGAAGCATCCAAAAAAGACAAAGGAGTATGCGCACAAATAGTTGTAATCGATGAGGCAGTGCGTGAAATACAAAATAAAGCATACCATCTGATACCCACTAGAAAAGGTTTTGACTGAAACACCAATTGAAATAGGAAGAAATGAGGAAAAGTAAGTACTAGAGTGCTTTCGAGATCTTGACACCTTTAAAGAAGAAAAGAAGGGAGAATCACAGAAGCAATTAATCATTGGAAGGAAAAAAATCCAAAGAATCACAACCTGAGCCGAAAATACTCCCTAATTAGTTAAATTAATGAATATAAAATAGGTTTAAACATATGGTTGCAGATTCATTACTACTAGCTATCAAGGTTGTCAAAATTGGAATTTTGCTTCAGGTCGAAAGGGAAGAGTAAAATCGAAAATCGTAAAATGCAATCAAAATCGAAGAATTTTACTCAACTACTTTTGTAGAATCATTATAAAAAATCGTTAAATATATGTTATAAATTGTATATAGTCATAAATGAATCAGTTTAAAGTCCACAAAGTCCACAAGATACTTATACATAAATGACTAAAAAATTGGACAAAATCCTTCAAAACCCTTTAAAAACCTGCGATTTTGTATGAATTTCAAGATTTTGTGCGATTTTGATGCGATTTTACTAGGATTTTGCCTATTTTGTGATTCTGCTTTGGATTTGAGTGGTGAATAAAGTCACAAAATCCTGAATTTTAAGATTTAAATCAGGATTTTGACAACAATGCTAGCTACCCTAATTTTGACTTACGTTGGTTCTTGGTTAAGAAATTTTGACTTTCAGATTAGGGTGTGATGGAATTCAAGCAGGTGCCTAATCACCATTAAATGTGCCCGAACAGTAGATAGTAATGTAAATAAAAAACAATTCGGCGAAACTCGATGCGTGCCTATTCTCCTTCAATCAAAGGAATTTTCACAAGGTTGCTTTCATTATTGGAGCGACTACATTTTACCTGATATGGATTTGGGAGCGGTTTCTTTTTGTGGAACTTGAAAGGAGGCGTGCTACGAGCATGGCGGCGGCGGAGCAGTACCTTATGGGCTAGGTGAATAAATGGATGTCGTGCTTACAAGATTTTGAGGCCCATGTCAGCTTTACCAGCCCCACAGTGGGCGCCAAGTGTACTTATAGCCTTCCAAATGAACGCGGCTTCCAAATGTACAATCTAGAAAACTAGGTTTAATCTGTTTAGTCATGCCTTGAGAATGATCGTGGGTATTTATAGCTTTTTTGGGATTATCTTTTCATGACTTAGGCTCTAAGTAGCTTAAACCGTAAGTCACGTTTCTGTCTGGAAGACGCGTGTGCTAGATCCTTCTAGATGGTTCGACTGTATCTTTAGCCCTAAGATACGGAAAAGGCGGTTTCAGGGTATAAGGCAAGGGGCACGCCCTTGAAGAGGGTCGGCGAACCCTTGTAGAGGACCAGTGGGCCCTTAATGGAATATTGGAGGTCCAAGGTTTGATGGAGCTCGTTCTCCTATAGATTCAATTAATAGATTTGATTGGCCAAAGGATATAAAACTTAATCAATCTGCAAAAGGTCTTAATGAGGTAAGCTTTGCTAGTAACTAATTTAACTTCAATTTATATAAGCAATTGCTATTAAGTTTCTTTCTATTTAAGCTTGTAGTTTCTGATTTGAAGGTCTATTGTACAATTGTTAGGTTGTGATTGAACAAAATATTGTTACTTATGACCTTTTACGTTAACCAATTTGATTTTTTTTTTTTTTGAAAGATGGTTAACCAATTGATGTTTAATTCATTCTTACACCAATTTGATGTTTAATTAATTCTTACTCGTAATAATACATGAAATAAACAATCAAGTTCTTAATTTTTCATATGTTCTATTTAAAGTGATTATATATAGGTTTAAGACTTTAAGCTCTTAACCTTAGACCACTAAAGGATGGAAGAAGTTGGATGTTCCTCTTTTCTTCTCCCTCTGCACCGAACTCTCTCTTTTTCCCAAATCTCCATTTTCTTCAAAACATGAAAATCAAGCTTTTCATGTGTTGGTAGAAGGTGTAATAATGGTATAAGCTTAAATTTGGGGCTGTTAGAACCAGTGGAATTACTGTTGTTGTTGTTTGGGTTAGGAGCTGGAGGTATAAGCTATAAGCTGCAATTTTGGGTGCATGTGTTTTGAGCTTAAAAGGTAACAAATTAAGCTATTCTAATGAAGTTAAATTTTGTTTTAAAGTTGTTTCTGGGTCATGGAGCACGAAATTTATAAATTCAGGGGATGATTAAGCTGATTTAGAGTAGCAAAAGAGATTAAGTGTATAAGTTGTTTTGGCAGAATCACTGTTTGGTTCGTAGTTGTTGCTAGGTAGCTCAGAATTGGGTAATTATTGGATTTTTGGATTCTGCGACCCTTCGATTCAGATATAAGTTTCATGTGATTCGGATTAAAAGTGAATCCGGAAAACACGTTCGAAGTTTGGAAATTCTCCTGAAAAACGGCTTACGGATTTTGACGTAATTTTACGGAACAAGCTAAAACGTGGGTATATATTGATGGAATGATTCGAGAACTGAGTTTACGTGTTTGGTAAACCTATTAAGTGTTTGGGTTGAGGTTCGAGTCGGAATCATAGTGTTCATAAGCCATAAGCTGTTTCTGGAAAAGTGCTTATGGAGGATTGAAGATGGCAAAGGTTATGAGTTGTTGATTAAGTCGCTTTGCAAAGTTATCAGAGCTGATTAAGGTGAGCTCCCGTTAGTTTAAAACTTTCCCTTTGGGCTTATGTTTAAGTGAGGAAAATTAACATCAAGATCAATTTATGATTATTAGTTGCCCAATTGTTAATGCTTGCCAAATTTTATGATCCTCCATGCTCTCCATGCTTTTAAATGTGTGTTTATCATGTATGAACTCCTGGTGTCGTAGAATGGACTTTAGAATGGACTCTAGAAAATCAACAAAACAATTCTAAAGTCCATTCTACGACATCAGGAGTTCATACATGATAAACACGACATTTAAAAGCATGAAGAGCATGGAGGATCATAAAATTTGGCAAGCATTAACAAAAACTACTAATCATAAGTTGATCTTAATGTTAATTTTCCTCACTTAAACATAAGCCCAAAGGAAAAGTTCTAAACTAACAGGAACTCACCTTAATCACTTCTGATAACTTTGCAAAACAACTTAATCAACAGCTCATAACCTTTGCCATCTTCAATCCTCCATAAGCACTTTTCCAGAAACAGCTTATTCACAGCTTATGCCTTATGAACACTACGACTCCGACTCGAACCTCAACCCAAACACTTAATAGGTTTACCAAACACGTAAACTCAGTCCTTGAATCATTCCATCAATATATACCCGCGTTTTAGCTTGTTCCGTAAAATTACCTCAAAATCCGTAAGCCGTTTTTCACAGCAGAATTTCCAAACTTCGAACGCGTTTTCCGGATTCGTTTCTAATTCGAATCACATGAAACTTATATCCGAATCGAAGGGAATTGAACGCAGAATTCAAAAATCCAATAATTAGCCAATTCTGAGCTACCCAGAAACAGCTACGAACCAAACAGTGATTCTGCCAAAACAGCTTATACACTTGATCTCTTTTGCTTCTCTGAATCAGCTTAATCATCCCCTGAATTTATAAATTTCGTGCTCCATGACCCAGCAACCAGAAACAGATTTAAATCAAAATTTAACTTCATTAGAATAACTTAATTTGTTACCTTTTAAGCTCAAAACACGTGCATCCAAAATTACAGCTTATAGCTTATATCTCCGGCGCCTAACCCAAACAACAACAACAACAGTAATTCCACTGGTTCTAACGGCCCCAAATTTAAGTTTATACCATTATTACACCTTCTACCAACACATGAAAAGTTTGATTTTCATGTTTTGAAGAAAATGGAGATTTGGGAAAAAGAGAGAGAGTTCGGTGCAGAGGGAGAAGAAAAGAGGAACATCCAACTTCTTCCATCCTTTAGTGGTCTAAGGTTCATTATTTATCAATTACATGTTGAGTTTGTTTGGGAAAAATGGACAATTTTGGATGAGTAGGTGTTTTGGGAGAGAAAGCGTGAGAGAAGAAAAGGAGAGACTAGATCGCAAGAGAGAGAAAGGAAGAGAGGGTCTGAAGTTCCATCATCATCTTACCCAATTTTGCCACTATATAACTCATAATAATTACCACTTCGCCACTACTCAGCCTAATATTTACTAAAATGCCACTAATAGTGAAATTGACCAAGATAACCTTCCTTCGCATTTGAAACGATTAATTTATCTTCTCACATTTGTTCTCAGTTAACCATCTCTAATTCTAATTAATATTACTCTTAATATTAATTAGATTTGGGATATTACAGGTACTGTTTGATTTTCATGCTTAATATGAAACATCTTTAACTACAAATTCATAGACAAAACCAGTTTCCTTTTGGTTATGTTTTTATTTAAGTAAAAATACGCTAGTATGAATTTTTTTCGGAGATCAAATTCTAGCCCCTTCCTAGTCATGAGAATTTGCAGCATAAAAAATTACCTGAATCTATATGTACTGTGGTTTTGATAGAAAATAATATTGTTGTTTGATCCATGTTGCTGACCATTTAGTGGGATAAAGAATGCTGACTCAATGTGTCACATAGTTAAAAATGATGAATCAACGCGTCATATCATGTTAGTTGTATAGTGAGATGGTATCAGGGTTGTTTTTTTTATGGAATCTTTGAATGGTTAGGGGGATCTAAAAATTTTGATTTTACATGAGTATTTCAAAACTCGTCCAAATGGCAGGGGAAAGACATTATTTAACCCAAGTGAGATGACTAACCAATAATGCTCTTATAGAGACTTTGATCAACATCAACACCTTTTTCATCTTTTGTCAATTTTACATGTGTTGCAGCAGGTGTTCTCTTGTGACTAGCACTTTCAAGACCAAACTTCTTCACAATGATCATGGCATACTTGTTTTGAGAAATAAAAATAGCATCATCCATTTGTTTCACTTGCAAGCCAAGAAAATAAGTCAGTTCTCCTACAAAACTCATTTCAAATTCTGATTGCATTTGTTGGACAAAATGTTGGACCATCTGGTTCGACATTCCTCCAAATATAATATCATCCACATAGATTTGTGTTATCATAAGTTTTCCTTTGTCTTTCTTCACAAACAAAGTCTAGTCAATTCCACCCTTTTTGTAACCGTTATCAACAAGAAATTTAGTCAACCTTTCATACCAAACCCTTGGTGCCTACTTCAAACCATATATAGCTTTTCTTAATTTGTACACATGATCAAGAAAGCTTGGATCAATGAATCCCATAAGTTGTTCAACATACACTTCCTCATTCAGGTGTAATGGGAGATGAGAATTCATGACCAAGATGAGCAGAATTGAGAGAACTTAGCATTCTCAAACTCCTTGTCATGATCACTTCTAATTTTAACAATAACACTATCTTTTTCTCTTTGGAGGTGGTAACATAGATCTTTGAATACATCAGAAGTATCTGATTTTTCTCTAATGAAACTCACCCATGTGAACCTTGAAAAGTCATCAACGCAAACAAAAACATACTTCTTTTCACCCAAACTTTCAACTTGCATAGGCCCCATGAGATCCATGTGAACCTTGAAATCTCTAATCACCGATCCTACATTTGCCAAGAAGCACCTTCACGTATCAGCCACACGCCACCGCCGCTTCCTCTTAACCTTCACCAGTCACAAAGGTATCTTTTCTCATGTTGAGTTGACATCAATCAAAATCATTCGTCTATCCTCCATTATTTATGTTATATCTCTATGTTAATAAAATAAAAATAATTATTTAATAGTTTTCTTGTCTTTATGTTTAATGCTTTTATTAATTAAGGCTATATTACATAATCGGTCTCTTAACTAATTATGAGGTTTCATGTTGGTCCCATAATTAATTTTTCGTTTCATTTAGGTCCCATAACTCACCCCCATCAGCCAAATAAATCATTTATGTTCACTTTTGTGAAAAAATGTTAACATTCATCATTCTCTTCATCATCTTCATCCTTTAACTCAGAAAATTCATCATTTTCATCACATTCATCATCAAATCCAGAAAAAAAAACTCAAAAATTAAACCAAAAATAATATCTACATCCTCATCAACATCCAAGATTAACACAAATTTAAACCCTAAAATTAAATCCAAATTAGTTTCCTTTCATTTCTTCATCTTTTGCGATCTCAACTTGTTTCAAACACATCTCTCAATGTCATCTCAAATCTTCTATCATTTCAACTCTACCTCTCTATCCCGCTCATCTCAGATCCGAAGTAGATGTTTCATGAGAAAACATAATTTTTTCTGAGCTTTTCATCTGTGTTGTTTCTCAACATCGTTCTTGATTTGCATCCGAAGTAGATGTTTAAACCCAATAATTGTTTTTGAGTTTTTCATCTGTGTTGTTTCTGAATTTTTTTGAAGTAGAATCACGGTTGGTATTTTCTGACAGAGAAGTTTTAGAAAAACTGGTTGAAAGGAAGAGAAAAATATTTATAACTTAATTGAACAAAAAGGTACTAGATTTGTTTGATGGCAATATTGAAAAGTATGCACAATAAAATTGGTTTGAACTTTATAATAATGAAATTGTTAAAGATTAGTTTCACTAGATGACTATCTTGAGCTATCAACTTGACTATCACTATTGAATCCCTTTATCGAATTATTACTGAATTCTCTAAAATTCTCATGCCCTAATTCCTTAGTGACTGATGAGTGATCATCATATGATACTTTAAACTATGTTATTAGTTATTTTCTTTGCATTTTAACACAAATAAGAGGTCATTTAGAGGAGTTGTCAATGGTTTGAGGAACATTTTGTATTGTTTTCATTCGAGTCGTTGTAACTCACATTTATCCTAAATCATGCAACTCCATATGTGTTTTAAGTCTTTATTAGTGAGAAATCATGTAAATTGGCAAGCAAGACATCACATGAAGGATCAAGGATATGAAGATTGAAGATTGTCATACCCCAATTTTTGACCTAAAATTCTTTTTTTTTTTTACTCGCCTTTTTGGTTCGGAATTTTTCGTCGTCTCAGACGAAATTTCAACAGAGAGGTATTTTAAAATACCTCACTTTTTGTTCCGAAGGCGACATTTTTCTTTTTATTATTACTCGTTATTTTTATTCATTATTTCTTTTTATTCTCATTTTTATTTTTCTCTTTTTTCATTATCCTCTTATTTCTTTTTATTTATATTTATTTTCGGATTTTTTTTATTTTTATTTTTATTACTTTTATTTTTCAAAAAAAGTTTGACTTAGGTTTTAATGAGTGTTGATGACAATTTTAATGGTTGCCTATTTTGTTGTTGTTTGACTGATATTGGTTATTGTCCATCAATGGCTTTGATTCACATTAATTGGCACAGTATGATAAAAGGAGAGGCCATCAGCAACAGAAAGGGGGGGATTTCATCACTAAACCAAATCCAAAAACTTAAGAGACTACTGTTCACACAGAAACACAAATCAAAAACCAAGAAAAAACCATCAAAACACCACAACCGTACGGCCACACCCCTCAAACTCCTACCTAAACACGCCCTCTACACCACAATCAGCACCAACACAACACACTCCTCCACCACACTCATAAACAGAACCACACCTCCACTCCTCCTCCACCACAACTGTACGGCCGCGCTCCCTACCCACATACCAACACACGACAATCACACTCACACAGCCATACACACATACCACACACCCCCTCTCCCTCAAACCCACAAAGACGCACGACACCTCTCACACACGCTTCCACAAAACAGCCTTCCCCACGCCAAGCCACCCCCACAACCCATTTACAACCGCACCACCACAACAAACAAACACACACGCCTCATCTCAACCTCCCAAACAAACCCCATAACCGAATCCCACACCAGCCAAATCAAAGGTAGTTTTTCTTCCTTTTTTTAAAAAAATTCAAAGTTAGATCCCCTCCTCTTAAAAAAGGATTTTGAAAATTTAATTTGGTTTTGGAGAAGAGGAGAGAAAAGGGTATTTGGAAAACATTTTTTTTTAAAAAAAGAATTTTTTTTTAGTTCCGGCACGGTGGCGCCGCCGTCTAGGCCGGCGGCCACCGCGCCGGAAAACAGTCCGGCCAGGCAGTCTGGTTCAGAGAGAATTGAGAGAGAAGGAGAGAAGAAAGAAGAAGAGAGAAGAAAAAGAGAGAAGAATCAGAAGAATCAGAAAAAATTCCTTTTATACAATCATCCAAGCCAGGCCCAATATCAATCAGCACTCGGCCCATTGTCCTTTCCTTTCCTGATTTCCTCAGCTTGCTGAGCGCACCCCCCATTGTGCTCCCTGCACCCCCCTTTCCTTCTCTATCTTTCTCCTTTTATTCTTTTTATTTATTTCTTTTCTTGCATTTATTTTTTTTTTAGTTTTATTTATTGTCATGCATTTTATTGCTTTTATTTTTTTTAGCACATCATGCATTTTTATATTTATTTATTTTCCTTTTATTTCATGCATTTTCATTTTAGTTTTTATTCTAGCATATTTATTGTCATGCATTTGCAATTCCCTTTATTTATTGTTTTGTCATTTCTTTTTATTTTGATTAGAATGTATTTAGGAACAAATGTAAATATAAATGAGAATTTGCACTGACACTCACTTTATTTATTTTTGCTTTATGTCTTTTATTTATTTTAATTTATTTCGCTTTACAAAAGAAAAATACAAAAATAATAGGTTGTTTACTTTCGAAAAGGATTTCGTGGTGATCCAACGTCACCACGGAAATTCCTCGTCTTTAATTTTTAGTTACGTTTTAGTCTTAGTCCATATTCAAAAAACAAAAAACATTCAAATAATCAAAATCAAAAAAATCTTTTCTTAATAAACCTTGATTTTCAATCAAGTGTCCGTTTTTTCTCTTTTATTTTCTTTAAATAATCATTAATCTACTTTAATTACACTTTAACCATTTTCAAAATAAAAAACACAAACCAATCCCATTTTGCCACTTGGCTTTTATTTTTAAAACCCTTTTTTAAAACTAAATAAAAAACACAAAAACAAATCAAACGTTATTTCTACCCCGAACTACGAGGTTTTGATCCCTCACGGGTATGTAGGCAGAGGACCTTGTCCTTCCAAATCATAAAAAATACAAAAAAAAAACATTTTCTTTTATCACTATTCTAATTCATTCTTTTCTTTCTAAAAAAATAAGCAAGTTATAGCCAAAATAAATAAATAAAATCAAGAGGTTCTCGTAGAGTACTACGAACGTTTAGGGTGCTAACACCTTCCTTAAACGTAACTAACCCCCGAACCCCTAATCTTTTAAAATGTGGTAATTTAGAACTTTTTTCCACCTTTCTTTTAAAAAAATTAAAAGTTCAGTCGTGAATTAAAATTAGTGAGTCAACGCTAATCAATAGCTTGATCTCCGAAAATCACCGCGACAGAAATGGCGACTTCACTGGGGATTCCCTAAGAGGGTTGAGCCTAACTTGAATTTATTTAATTATTTTGTGCTATAACTTGCTTAAAACAAAAATAAAGTGTGAATATGTGCATATGTGTTTTTTTTTTTTTTTCTTTTACGTGAGTGGTGAGATAAGTCCTACACCCGGACTTGAGGGAAACATAAGATAGGATGGTGGTATAATCAAAGTGGCTTTCCGAGGGTAAATTTTGGATGTG
Organism: Medicago ruthenica; assembly: GCA_018208015.1. NCBI lineage: Eukaryota > Viridiplantae > Streptophyta > Magnoliopsida > Fabales > Fabaceae > Medicago > Medicago ruthenica. The sequence continues at coordinate 54,991,407 of CM031373.1, forward strand.
ACACATGTGATAACCCCACTCAATGGAGGAATCTTGGAAGTATTATTATGTTGGCATGAGTAAGTCGTGTCCGGCATTGATATTTTCAAGTGACCTATGAAGTTGAGGACCTTTAGTTACCTTTAACCCATCTTGGCCTTTTAGGACGTAGTGCGGTGGCTAACCAAGAGTAATCTTGAATTAGTTGATACGCGATACTACACTCAAACGAGACTTTCTTACAAGTATTGTTGGACCGGGAGTCAATCTCGTAACCCGATGATATTTGGAAGGGGTTGAGGACTTTGGGAACTTGGTAGAACCCGTGATACAGGTACAAATGAAACCATAGTCCTTACCAAATGGCGTGTTTACCTTTGACTCCTACCTTATGGACTTAAACCTCACCATGTTTTCTCCGCTCTTTAGCATAATCATTCATACATGCATCCATGCACAAACTCTTTTCTTTTTCATCCAAAACATCGAAGGACTTAAATAAACTTTTTGTAAACATTGTAGATATGGACATTCCACGAAGAAGTACTAAGAAGTATCTTTTCAAGAAACCAGACTTGTCAAAATTAAGGAAGCTAGGATCTTTAGTAAATGATCGAATGGATTTTCAAGCTCATCATGGAAGGCTACTTAATATCCTTAGAGTAGATGTTGAGGAAGGATGTCTAGAAACCTTGGTCCAATTCTATGACCCATTCTACCATTGCTTCACCTTTCCTGACTATCAGCTTGTCCCTACACTTGAGGAATACTCATACCTGGTTGGGTTACCCGTGCCTGACAAAATACCGTTCCATGGCCTAGAACCTATCCCTAAACCCTCCGACATCGCAGCCGCTCTCCACCTTGAAACTTCCATCATCCAAGCAAACCTTACCTTTAAAGGAGGCCTCCAAGGTCTTCCCACCCACTTCCTCTATCAACAAGCCTCCATATTTGCTGAAGCAGCTAGCACTCTTGCCTTCCATTCTACCCTAGCCCTCCTCATATATGGCCTCGTACTCTTCCCGAATATTGACAACTTCATTGATATCCATGTCATCAAAATCTTCCTCTCCAAAAACCCTGTACCCACTCTACTAGCTGATACCTACCACTCCATCCATGATCGTACCCGAGCCGGCCGTGGAACTATTCTTTGCTGTGCACCACTGCTCTACAAATGGTTTATCTCCCACCTACCTCAAACTCATACTTTCAAAGCTAACCTCGAAGATCTTCCTTGGTCCCACAGAATCATGGCCCTCCACCCCTCAGACATAGTTTGGTACCAGGCAGCTTGTGACGTAGGGAAAGTTATTGTTAGCTGTGGTGAATACCCCAACGTACCTCTTCTTGGTATGCGTGGCGGGATTAGCTACAACCCTTCTCTAGCCCGTCGACAGTTCGGTTACCCAATGAAAACAAAGCCAAACAACCTTGCCCTGACCAGTGAGTTCTATCTTTATCATGAAGACCACTCAAACAGGAGAGAGAGATTCGCACAAGCTTGGAGTGCCATCCGCAGACTTAACAGAAGTCAGATGGGGAAGAAATTTGATTATGTGCATGAATCCTATACTCAGTGGGTTATTGATAGAACCATGAGCTTTGGCCTCCCCTACCATCTACCTAGATATCTGTCCTCCACCATTCCACCATCATCCTTGCCTATCCCCTTTGACACCAAGGAGGAGTTTCAGGAGCAGTTAACCAAGGAAAAGCAAGAAAAAGAAACTTGGAAGAGAAGGTACCAGGAACTTGAACGTGAGCATGAAACCTTGAAAGGGAAGTTAGCGCAGAAGAATCACGAGCTTTTCATTCAGAACCAACGGATGATCGAGAAAGATGATTTGCTTCAGCGAAAAGATGCTTTGCTCAGCCGGGATTCTAAAAGGAGGAAGAGGTTTATGGATTCGATCTTTGGTGCACATTCTGATTCTGAGGATTCATCTACTCCAGGAACTTGAGTTGAAAGTTTTAGAGTTTTATGCTTAGATTCTAGCTTCCAAAATCTTGTAATCTATCAAAAAGAACTATTTTGTAATATCTTAATGCTTAAATGAAATGTTCAAACCATGATGTTTACAATTACTTTAATAAAGTCCTTCGATAAAGTATCTTTTTTGTGCATACGCATAATCATGCATCATACTGCATTCATAGTTTCCAAATCAAGTCTCACATTTTGTCTTTCCAAAGGTCTATCTGCCTAGTCCAAGAAAGTGGTCTGACGCATACCTTACAAACCTACTCGCATTTACAACACCATGGCTAATCGGAAAAGAATGGATCTGTTAGAGCAAGAAAACCAGAACCTCCGGGAAGAGGTGGCCAATCTCCGGGAAGGGATGGAGAAGTTGACCTCCATGATGAATGCTCTGTTGGCTTCCCAAGCCCAGACGTCAGTTCCTCAGCCTGCTGTTACTACTCTTGAGCAGCCAATCTTATTTGCTTTACCAACTTCTACCATACTTGCTCCACCGCCCGGCACGTCTAGAGCTTACCCATGAGGGATGCCATTTCTATCAAACGAAGGTTTTCATCCCACTTCTTTTGGAACCCCAACTCCGGCTATCCAGAAATCAGCTCCAGCCCCAACAAAGGCCTCAACAACAATATCAACAACAGCCTCGACAACAGGCTCCTCAGCAGTTCGACAACAGAATCAGATTCAGCGGGTATCCCATTTTGATCCAATCCCCATGGCGTATGCAGAGTTGCTTCCCGCTTTGCTTGATAAAAATCTTGTTCAAACTAGGGCACCTCCTAAGGTACCTGAAAGAATGCCAAGGGGGTATAGACCTCATCTTTCTTGTGCTTTCCATCAAGGGGCACCCGGTCATGACGTTGAGCATTGTTATGCCTTGAAAGCTGAAGTCCAGAAGTTGATCCAGGCCAACATCCTATCCTTCAAAGGGTCGAGTCCCGATGTGCAAGCTAATCTACTACCTGGCCATGAGACCCCATCTGTTAATTTGGTGCAAGATTGCCCAGAAGCTCACCCTGTTGAAGAAGGTGGCAGTGAATTTTGTAACACATGGCAGAGATTACTGCAATTGGGTCACTGTTGACATTTCCTCAGCTACTCATAGGTCCAAGTAATGTGTTTTGTTGTCTTGTCTTTTCAAAAAAAAAAAAAAATCCTTTCGTTCCGCCCGAGACGAAAGTGAACTTTTAGGGCTTTTGTTTCATGCATTCCCATCATCAAATAAGAAGTCGTTTTGTTCCTGACTATGTTTTTTTATTATTCTTAGCTTTTTCTGGAAAAATGGTAACACAAAAAACCCAAAAAAATACTTTATTTTATTTTAAATCAATTTCAAAAGGTCTGCATTTTTCACTCATTTTCTAAAATTAATCATCAATCATATGTAGACCGAACATCAATAAGCCCGTTGAACACTGTAACCCTATGCTCTCTCCCGACTTTGAGTTCCCTGTTCACGAAGCTGAAGAGGAGGAGGATGAACAGATTCCCGAAAAGATCTCTCTGTTACTAGAATATAAAAGAACATCATTCAGACTCATGAAGAAGCACTCGAAATGATTAACTTGGGTTCCGAAGAACTGCCATTACAGTATTCCTGGTCAAATCCCAGATGAATGGTACCATCGAGGCTGCAAAGAAAAAACAAACAAACAAAAGCAAAAAAGAACAAAAAGAAAGAAAATACATCAAAAAGATGGTGCAGAAGATGGTAACCACTTACAAGGACCTGCATGGGATGTTACCGTATGTTTTACATGGATATCGTACTTCAGTGTGTACCTCAACAGGGGCAACCCCCTCTTCTTTAGTGTATGGCATAGAAGCAGTACTCCCTGTGGAGATTGAGATTCCATCAATGAGAGTTTTAATGGAACCCAAGTTATCAGAGGCTGAATGATGTCAAAACAAATATGATCAGTTCAAACTTGATTGAGGAGAAACGCAGGAATGCTTTGTGTCACGGGCAGTTCCCGTGTGTTCCAAGAAGGAGGCCTTGTGCTCAAAAAGATTTTATCTTTCCAACCGGACGCCAGGGGCAAATGGACGCCTAATTATGAAGGACGATATGTCGTCAAGAGAGCGTTCTCCGATGGTGCAATGACTCTTACGACTATGGATGGTGATGAACTTCCCCGTCCTGTGAACGCCGATGCAGTCAAGAAATACTTTGTCTAAAAAATAAAAGAACAGCTCGGTAAGTCGAAAACCCGAAAGGGCGGCTTAGGCAAAAATGAGCGTCCCGGTGGATCGAAAACCTGAAAAGGCGGTCCAGGCAAAAATTAGGGGCATAAAAAAAGAATATATTCCCGGTGGACTGAAAACCCGAAAGGGCAGTCCAGGCAAAAGTTAGGGATTCAAAAAAAAAAGGAAAAAGAACACAAAAAAAGCATGACCACAGAAACACCAGTTCTTCTGCCAGGTCTTTGGATTAGCACGATTCCCCCAGGAAGTGTTTGCTCCCCACCAGTTGTTGCATACATCGGGCCTTACCCCGTCAATGTTTTGATATGTCCCCAATGACGTCATCCCCAATGAAGATTGTTGAGTGTTTGTACTGCGTCGTCGGTCCACTTTCCATCTTACCTGTCCAATCTTGTCTCATCAAGTCCATCAATTATACTATACCACAAGTCAATCCTCCATACTGTCATACGGATCGTGTTGTCTTACATACATTCATGCATATACACATTCATGCATACACAACATGCACATAACATCATGGTTGCACTAACCACCCTGAGTCTTGCTTTACATGTCAATCAATCATGAACAATTTGTAACTCTTTATCCCCAAGTGTCATCCCCAGTGTGTCTGGTCCAAAGATGTCACCCTCTTTTCGCCAAATGGCAGTTCTTTAACGAATAGCTTGTGCATTTTCCTATCCAGTCTTTTGTCGTCAGCTGACTAGTTCGGCTACATCCCGAGCAGCTGACATTTACCTTTTATCCTGTCGTCAGTGGCAAGTTCGGCTACATCCCGAGTAGCTGACATTTATCTCACCTCCTTTAAGCTATCCATACAACGATAGTAGACGGTGTCTCCTTTTATATTACCTCTTTTAAGCTATCAATACACGATAGTAGGTAATACATGTCATCTGTCTTCCTTAAGCTATCCATACAACGATAGTAGACGGTGTCTCCTTTTATATTACCTCTTTTAAGCTATCAATACACGATAGTAGGTAATACATGTCATCTGTCTTCCTTAAGCTATCCATACAACGATAGTAGACGTTGTCTCCTTTTTATATTACCTCTTTTAAGCTATCAATACACGATAGTAGGTAATACATGTCATCTGTCTTCCTTAAGCTATCCATACAACGATAGTAGACGGTGTCTCCTTTTATATTACCTCTTTTAAGCTATCAATACACGATAGTAGGTAATACATGTCATCTGTCTTCCTTAAGCTATCCATACAACGATAGTAGACGGTGTCTCCTTTTTATATTACCTCTATTAAGCTATCAATACACGATAGTAGGTAATACATGTCATCTGTCTTCCTTAAGCTATCCATACAAAGATAGTAGACGGTGTCTCCTTTTATATTACCTCTTTTAAGCTATCAATACACGATAGTAGGTAATACATGTCATCTGTCTTCCTTAAGCTATCCATACAACGATAGTAGACGGTGTCTCCTTTTTATATTACCTCTATTAAGCTATCAATACACGATAGTAGGTAATACATGTCATTTGTCTTCCTTAAGCTATCCATACAACGATAGTAGACAGTGTCTCCTTTTATATTACCTCTATTAAGCTATCAATACACGATAGTAGGTAATACATGTCATCTGTCTTCCCTAAGCTATCCATACAACGATAGTAGATGGTGTCTTCTTTTTATATTACCTCTTTTAAGCTATCAATACACGATAGTAGGTAATACATGTCATCTGTCTTCCTTAAGCTATCCATACAACGATAGTAGACGGTGTCTCCTTTTTATATTACCTCTTTTAAGCTATCAATACACGATAGTAGGTAATACATGTCATCTGTCTTCCTTAAGCTATCCATACAACGATAGTAGACGGTGTCTCCTTTTTATATTACCTCTCTTAAGCTATCAATATACGATAGTAGGTAATACATATCATCTGTCTTCTTTAAGCTGTCATCTTCGTTGATAGTAGACAACTCCTTCCCCAGTGAAATCATGTTATTCCCCAGTGGAGTCGGATCCCTTTCTTTAACGAACTCGGGTATCCTTTCGTTTTTGTTTTACCCCCAGTCGGGTCGGCTTCGCCGTCTTGCATTTGCATTTGCATCACGAGCATCTCACATTTTTTCTTTTAGGTCCAAAATTGGCGTACTCTGTATTTAAGTCCCTTCGACCCGTCGAATCCAAGATTTTATCTTCAAATCTCCGGACGAAGAGACTTAAATAGGGGCATCTGTCATACCCCAATTTTTGACCTAAAATTCTTTTTTTTTTTACTCGCCTTTTTGGTTCGGAATTTTTCGTCGTCTCAGACGAAATTTCAACAGAGAGGTATTTTAAAATACCTCACTTTTTGTTCCGAAGGCGACATTTTTCTTTTTATTATTACTCGTTATTTTTATTCATTATTTCTTTTTATTCTCATTTTTATTTTTCTCTTTTTTCATTATCCTCTTATTTCTTTTTATTTATATTTATTTTCGGATTTTTTTTTATTTTTATTTTTATTACTTTTATTTTTCAAAAAAAGTTTGACTTAGGTTTTAATGAGTGTTGATGACAATTTTAATGGTTGCCTATTTTGTTGTTGTTTGACTGATATTGGTTATTGTCCATCAATGGCTTTGATTCACATTAATTGGCACAGTATGATAAAAGGAGAGGCCATCAGCAACAGAAAGGGGGGGATTTCATCACTAAACCAAATCCAAAAACTTAAGAGACTACTGTTCACACAGAAACACAAATCAAAAACCAATAAAAAACCATCAAAACACCACAACCGTACGGCCACACCCCTCAAACTCCTACCTAAACACGCCCTCTACACCACAATCAGCACCAACACAACACACTCCTCCACCACACTCATAAACAGAACCACACCTCCACTCCTCCTCCACCACAACTGTACGGCCGCGCTCCCTACCCACATACCAACACACGACAATCACACTCACACAGCCATACACACATACCACACACCCCCTCTCCCTCAAACCCACAAAGACGCACGGCACCTCTCACACATGTAACACCCTAACCCTTAATCGCCGATTATTAACTTAAATAAAATAAAACGTTAAGGACATAGGAAGTTACACATGATGAAAACGCATTTTCATAAACATCAGCTGATCAAAATATATTTGATTCACATACAGCAGCGGAAAAATAACAAACAGCTTATAACCAAGCATGCATATAATATACAAAAATATATACATAGGATTTTCAAAAGAGGCAATTCTACAATAGAGACTATTGCCAAATTTATACATACACGTTCAGATACCCAAAGTAGTGTTACAACTATCAGAGCCCTAGACTCTAACTAGGATACAACACCTAGTACCAAAAATGTAAGGATAGCTAAGCTATGCCCTCACCACTACGCAGCTTCTAAACAGCAAAAACTACTCCTCGACGATAGCCTCGTCAACCTGATAATCTGGATCCCCAAAGATCCAGCAGATAACACATAACAGAGAGTGTTAGTATCACAACCAATAAACATGTATAAATAGCACATTATTATACATAACCAAAACACAACACATAAATGATAAAGCACAAAACTCATCAACAACAACTATCATTTAACAACCATTATGCACACATAATTTCCAAATAAACACTAATGTCACAAAGGATGCATGCCTCAAATGCATTCTCTAATGCATGTGGTACCAAATCATTTTGGATAAACTTATATCCTTATCAAGCACTCTTGATAACCAAGCACTCTTGGATTTCATATACCAAGCACTCTTGATATCATACAATCATGAAATGCATGATGATTCACTTAGCAAATATATGATACTTACTAACACAACTAATTATCAGCACTCTGATAATTATCACAACAACAACAACAAACACAACCACTAAATTATCAGCACTCTGATAATTATCATAACATCAACAACAACAAACACAACTACTAAATTATCAGCACTCTGATAATTATCATAACATCAACAACAACAAACACAACTACTAGGCTCTCATGGCCAAATCATAAGACACAACATGTTATACTCAACCATGTTCAACAATCTCAAGTTTTCTTGAACAAATACTCTTTAGGAAGCATTAAGAATAAGTTAAAATGGTGGGCAAGGTTTCCAAAACATATTATGAGTATGCAATAGCAAAAAGCCATCCTCGCGCGTACCAGGACCTCCAGAACAACTCAACGAAGTTGGGCTGTACAGGGCTGGTCGCTACAAGCGAGCCCTTGGTCGCTACAAGCGCCCCTGGTCGCTACAAGCGCCAGTGTGGTCGCTACAAGCGCGGATAGGCAGGGAATTATCCTGCCTGGTCGCTACAAGCGACGGTCCGTCGCTACAGCGACCGTATCAGTATAAAATCATGTAAAAATGTGATTTTCCACCATTTTAGCCCATTCAAGGTTACCCAAACTTCCAGGACTTGTTAAAAACGTTTTTCCATCATAAAACATCATTTAAAAACAATCACAAGCAAGGATTACATCTAGCAAAGAAATTAGGGTTTAAAACACTAACTTTCCATAACTTTTCCTTTGAATTCAAAACACTATAACTTCAACAAAACATGCTAGCAACATCACTTAGCATCAAATAAGCTTAACATGATTCATTAGCAACTTTAATCTTAAAGATTTCCATCAAAAACCTAGATAAAGTGAAAGGAGAAGTTTGGGATGGAGAAATAGACATTCTCCCCTTCTCAAAATCACTTATGAACAAGTAATACTAACTCTCTTACCTCACAATCGATGAATCTACAGAAATTCCAAGCTTTTCTTCACAAAATCACTTGCCCTAGCTTTCCTCTTGCTCTCCTCCTTCTCTCACGTTTTTAGCTTCTCAAAAAGAAAATGAATAGTGATTGGGAAAGTCTTTGTAATAATCTCTTATAACCCAATCAAATAAATCATGGCCATCCATTCCTTACTAACTCTCAAGGACCAATCCTAGCCCTTCAATCCAATCCAAGCTCACTAAATCTCATCCACTTGATCATTTCTACTCATAAACTTAAAAGCCCAATACTATTCACGCCCTAGGCCCAAAACTCTAAAAAAAACTCGATTACGAACTTATCCTCGCGCCAAATAATTATTTCTCTATTACGAGAAAATATTTTTAAATGCAAATCCATAAAATAAAATATATAAAAATATAACATACGAAAATAGGGTCGTTACAACTCTACCCCCCTAAAAAAAATTTTCGCCCTCGAAAATACCTGAAAACAACTCTGGATAGGAGTCCCGCATCTTGCTCTCGAGCTCCCACGTCGCATATTCACCGGCTGGGCCTCCCCAAACGACTTTCACCGATGAAATCTCTTTGTTCCTGAGCCTCTTCATCTCTTGTCCTTCAATCCTTAAGGGTTCCGTTGCAACCGTTAAATTCTCTCTCACTTGTATCTCGTCCGACTCAATCACATGTGACGGATCCGATACGTATTTCCTTAATTGAGACACGTGAAAAACGTCATGTAGATTTGACAACGACGGCGGTAACGCAATCCTATACGCCACCTTCCCAATTCTCTTCAAAATCTGATACGGACCAATGAACCTCGATGCTAACTTCTTCGATTTCAAAGCCCGTCCAATACCCGTAGTCGATGTAACTCTTAGAAACACATGATCTCCTTCTTGAAATTCTATATCCTTTCTTCTCTTGTCGGCATAGCTTTTCTGGCGACTCTGCGACGCTCTCATCTTTTCTTGGATCATCTTGATCTTCTCGGTTGTTTGTTGCACAATCTCAGGTCCAAGCACCACACTTTCTCCCGATTCAAACCAACACAAAGGTGTTCTACATCTTCTCCCATACAACGCTTCAAAAGGTGCCATACCAATGCTCGAATGAAAACTATTGTTATACGTAAACTCAATCAATGGTAAGCAAGCTTCCCAACTCACCCCTTGTTCCAAAATGCACGATCTTAATAAATCCTCCAATGATTGAATCGTCCTCTCCGACTGACCATCTGTCTGCGGGTGATAAGCAGAACTCATCCGCAACTTAGTCCCCAACGCCTCTTGCAAACTCTCCCAAAACCTTGAAGTAAAACGGGGATCTCGATCTGATACGATACTCGACGGAATTCCATGCAATCTCACGATTTGCTCGACATAAATCTCAGCCAACTTCGGTACTAGCATACCGGTCTTGATAGCTATGAAATGAGCAGACTTTGTTAACCTGTCGACAACTACCCAAATCATATTGTTACCTTTCGACGTCTTCGGCAAACCGCTTACAAAATCCATCGCAATACTATCCCACTTCCACTCTGGAATAAACATAGGTTGCAATAGCCCCGACGGCTTCTGATGCTCCACCTTGGACTTCTGACAAGTCAAACACGCGAAAACAAACTCGGCGATCTCTTTCTTCATCCCTTGCCACCAAAACATTTTCCTCAGATCTTGATACATCTTAGTAACACCAGGATGAATACTTAAGTTGCTTCTGTGACCTTCCTCCAAGATCATCCGCTTCAACTCAGGCACATCAGGTACACATAACCTTCCCTGACACCTCATCACGCCTTTCTCATCGATCTCAACGTTTACCTTTTTCCCTTGCTCGATGAGTGTCTTAAGCTTCGTCAATTTCACATCAGACTTTTGCTTCTCCACAACCTCTTCAAGAAAATCATTCGTCAACCTCAACATCCCTAACTTCACGCTTCTGGTTGTCCTTTCACACACCAAACTGAGGTCTCTAAACTCTTCAATCAATCTCAGTTCCTTCGCCATCAGAGACGACATATGCAAAGACTTCCTACTCAACGCATCGGCTACCACATTAGCCTTACCCGGGTGATAACTCAACTCGAAATCATAATCCTTAAGAAACTCTAACCATCTTCTTTGCCTCATATTGAGCTCCTTCTGATCAAACAAGTATTTCAAACTCTTGTGATCGCTGAAAACCTCGAACCTTGACCCATACAAGTAGTGCCTCCAAATCTTGAGAACAAACACAACAGCAGCTAGTTCCAAATCATGCGTAGGATAGTTCCTCTCATGAATCTTCAGCTGTCTTGATGCATAAGCCACGACTTGTCCCCTCTGCATCAACACACCACCTAGACCCATCTTCGACGCATCACAATAAACCACGAACGGTTCCTTCGGATTTGGCAGAATTAGCACAGGTGCAGATGTCAACCTCCTCTTCAGCTCTTGGAAACTCTGCTCACACTTGTCATCCCAAATGAAAGCTTGACCCTTCCTAGTCAACTGTGTCAACGGCAACGCCAACTTTGAAAATCCTTCGATAAACCTCCGATAGTAACCGGCCAAACCAAGAAAACTTCGGATCTCAGTAACAGACTCCGGCGTTCCCCAATCTTGCACGGCTTCTACCTTAGCAGGATCCACTGCTATACCACCACTTGAAATGACGTGACCCAAAAAGCTAACTTTATGCAACCAAAATTCACACTTAGAAAATTTTGCATAAAGCTTCTTCTCGCGCAACACCTCCAACACAATCCTCAAATGCTCGGCATGTTCCTCTTCCGTCTTCGAGTATACCAAAATGTCGTCTATGAAGACCACCACGAATCGATCCAAAAAGGAATGAAATATACGATTCATATATTCCATAAACACTCCAGGTGCATTAGTAACTCCAAAAGGCATAACAGCGTACTCGTAGTGACCATACCTTGTTCTGAAAGCAGTCTTCGGTATATCCTCCGCCTTAACTCTTATCTGGTGATATCCCGATCTCAAATCAATCTTGCTGAACACACAGGCCCCCACTAACTGATCCATCAAATCATCTATCCTCGGAAGTGGATACTTGTTCTTGATAGTTGCTTTATTCAACTGACGATAATCGATGCACAGACGCATACTACCATCTTTCTTCTTTACCAACAGAACCAGCGCACCCCACGGCGATACACTCGGTCTTACAAACTTTTTCTCTAACAATTCCTCCAATTGTTCCTTCAACTTTTCTAGTTCAGCAGCTGACATACGATACGGCGCCATTGATATTGGACTAGTGCCAGGTACTATGTCAATTGCGAATTCAACCTCTCTCTCGGGTGGTAAATCCAAAATGTCATCTGGAAAAACATCTGTGAAGTCACGCACCCCCGGCAACGCATCAACCTCAATCTTCTCTTCCACTCTCAACGAAGCAAACATAGCAAACACGTCCTCTTGAGCCTTCACTGATCTTACCACTTCTCGACAACACATGAGCTTCGAACACAACTCTGGCTCCAGTCTTGGAAACATAACCGTCTTCTTACCACAGTTGATATGAACCCGATTAAATTCTAACCAATTCATACCAAAGATAACGTCTATTCCGCTCAACGGAATGCAGACTAAATCCATTCCAAAGTGTCGACCATACATAGTGACTGGACAGTCAACACAGACTAGAGTAGTCGATACCGAACCACTTGCAGGCGTTTCTATAACCATGCGTCCCATCATATTTTCTACTCTAAGACCCAACCTCTCAACGCAATCCACAGAAATAAACGAATGGGTAGCACCCGTATCAATAATAGCAGACAAAGGAGTATTATTGATAAAGCATGTACCTCTGATCAAGTTATCCGCCTTCGCATCACCACCATCTAAAGCAAACACTTTTCCTCCAGCCGCTCTAGGCTTCTTACACACGTTGCTCTTATGACCCGCTTCTTTGCAGTTGAAGCACACGATACCCTTCTTGCACTGATCAGCTTTGTGGTTAGGATCACCACACTTGAAACATTTTCCATCATTCTTTGGGCACTCGAAAAAACGATGTCCCGGTTGTCCACACTTAAAGCAATTCCTATTACCTCCAAACTTGTCACCACTACTCCCACCTTCATCGGGTTTCTTCCCACCTCTACCATACGGTTTACCTCTAGCCATGTCCTTTCCCCTCTTCTCATTCGCGGCTTTGTAGTAATTAGCTTTAGCTTTACTGTCCTTATCACATATTCGGCTCTTGATCACCAACATCGGAAAATTCCTGATCTCGCTAAACCCAATCAACTGCTTGATGTCTGGCCTCAACCCATTTTCAAACTTTACACACTTGTCTTCCTCAGCTTCCATCGTGTTGTAATGAGGAGCAAAACGACACAAATCTTCAAACTTGGCCGCATATTCAGAAACAGATAAACTCCCCTGCTTGAGCTCCATGAACTCAATCACCTTACGGTTCCTCTCGTCTGCCGGAAAATACTTGGTTAAAAACTCTCTCCGGAAACGAGCCCAAGTAACTAAAGCTCCATCAGCTCCCAACCTCTGACTAGCGTTTCCCCACCAATGATCGGCCTCATCATGGAGAACATACGCTCCTAACAATACCTTATGCGCGTCCAGACAACGCATAGCCCCGAAAATTCTCTCAATTCCTTCCAACCAAGTCTGAGCTCCATCTGGATCGTATCCTCCCTTGAAGATAGGCGGTTTGTTGTTCATAAACCTCTCGAGCCTCAGCTCATCTTCCCCTCCTCCTCTAGCTTGTTGTGCGGCTCTATCCGCGGTCCTACTAGCAGCCTCCTGAGCCATGGCATCCGCCATCCGCTCCATCGCGTCCGCAAGTGCTCGTTGCGCCATATCTACACACACTACCAATCACCACATAACACAGGTGAGAACACAGTGTTTTAAGGAAACACATGCTACACAAAGGGTATACTAAACTTAATTGATCCAATGGATCAACCTGCTCTGATACCACCTATTTTAACACCCTAACCCTTAATCGCCGATTATTAACTTAAATAAAATAAAACGTTAAGGACATAGGAAGTTACACATGATGAAAACGCATTTTCATAAACATCAGCTGATCAAAATATATTTGATTCACATACAGCAGCGGAAAAATAACAAACAGCTTATAACCAAGCATGCATATAATATACAAAAATATATACATAGGATTTTCAAAAGAGGCAATTCTACAATAGAGACTATTGCCAAATTTATACATACACGTTCAGATACCCAAAGTAGTGTTACAACTATCAGAGCCCTAGACTCTAACTAGGATACAACACCTAGTACCAAAAATGTAAGGATAGCTAAGCTATGCCCTCACCACTACGCAGCTTCTAAACAGCAAAAACTACTCCTCGACGATAGCCTTGTCAACCTGATAATCTGGATCCCCAAAGATCCAGCAGATAACACATAACAGAGAGTGTTAGTATCACAACCAATAAACATGTATAAATAGCACATTATTATACATAACCAAAACACAACACATAAATGATAAAGCACAAAACTCATCAACAACAACTATCATTTAACAACCATTATGCACACATAATTTCCAAATAAACACTAATGTCACAAAGGATGCATGCCTCAAATGCATTCTCTAATGCATGTGGTACCAAATCATTTTGGATAAACTTATATCCTTATCAAGCACTCTTGATAACCAAGCACTCTTGGATTTCATATACCAAGCACTCTTGATATCATACAATCATGAAATGCATGATGATTCACTTAGCAAATATATGATACTTACTAACACAACTAATTATCAGCACTCTGATAATTATCACAACAACAACAACAAACACAACCACTAAATTATCAGCACTCTGATAATTATCATAACATCAACAACAACAAACACAACTACTAAATTATCAGCACTCTGATAATTATCATAACATCAACAACAACAAACACAACTACTAGGCTCTCATGGCCAAATCATAAGACACAACATGTTATACTCAACCATGTTCAACAATCTCAAGTTTTCTTGAACAAATACTCTTTAGGAAGCATTAAGAATAAGTTAAAATGGTGGGCAAGGTTTCCAAAACATATTATGAGTATGCAGTAGCAAAAAGCCATCCTCGCGCGTACCAGGACCTCCAGAACAACTCAACGAAGTTGGGCTGTACAGGGCTGGTCGCTACAAGCGAGCCCTTGGTCGCTACAAGCGCCCCTGGTCGCTACAAGCGCCAGTGTGGTCGCTACAAGCGCGGATAGGCAGGGAATTATCCTGCCTGGTCGCTACAAGCGACGGTCCGTCGCTACAGCGACCGTATCAGTATAAAATCATGTAAAAATGTGATTTTCCACCATTTTAGCCCATTCAAGGTTACCCAAACTTCCAGGACTTGTTAAAAACGTTTTTCCATCATAAAACATCATTTAAAAACAATCACAAGCAAGGATTACATCTAGCAAAGAAATTAGGGTTTAAAACACTAACTTTCCATAACTTTTCCTTTGAATTCAAAACACTATAACTTCAACAAAACATGCTAGCAACATCACTTAGCATCAAATAAGCTTAACATGATTCATTAGCAACTTTAATCTTAAAGATTTCCATCAAAAACCTAGATAAAGTGAAAGGAGAAGTTTGGGATGGAGAAATAGACATTCTCCCCTTCTCAAAATCACTTATGAACAAGTAATACTAACTCTCTTACCTCACAATCGATGAATCTACAGAAATTCCAAGCTTTTCTTCACAAAATCACTTGCCCTAGCTTTCCTCTTGCTCTCCTCCTTCTCTCACGTTTTAGCTTCTCAAAAAGAAAATGAATAGTGATTGGGAAAGTCTTTGTAATAATCTCTTATAACCCAATCAAATAAATCATGGCCATCCATTCCTTACTAACTCTCAAGGACCAATCCTAGCCCTTCAATCCAATCCAAGCTCACTAAATCTCATCCACTTGATCATTTCTACTCATAAACTTAAAAGCCCAATACTATTCACGCCCTAGGCCCAAAACTCTAAAAAAACTCGATTACGAACTTATCCTCGCGCCAAATAATTATTTCTCTATTACGAGAAAATATTTTTAAATGCAAATCCATAAAATAAAATATATAAAAATATAACATACGAAAATAGGGTCGTTACAACACACGCTTCCACAAAACAGCCTTCCCCATGCCAAGCCACCCGCACAACCCATTTACAACCGCACCACCACAACAAACAAACACACACGCCTCATCTCAACCTCCCAAACAAACCCCATAACCGAATCCCACACCAGCCAAATCAAAGGTAGTTTTTCTTCCTTTTTTTAAAAAAATTCAAAGTTAGATCCCCTCCTCTTAAAAAAGGATTTTGAAAATTTAATTTGGTTTTGGAGAAGAGGAGAGAAAAGGGTATTTGGAAAACGTTTTTTTTTTAAAAAAGAATTTTTTTTTAGTTCCGGCACGGTGGCGCCGCCGTCTAGGCCGGCGGCCACCGCGCCGGAAAACAGTCCGGCCAGGCAGTCTGGTTCAGAGAGAATTGAGAGAGAAGGAGAGAAGAAAGAAGAAGAGAGAAGAAAAAGAGAGAAGAATGAGAAGAATCAGAAAAAATTCCTTTTATACAATCATCCAAGCCAGGCCCAATATCAATCAGCACTCGGCCCATTGTCCTTTCCTTTCCTGATTTCCTCAGCTTGCTGAGCGCACCCCCCATTGTGCTCCCTGCACCCCCCTTTCCTTCTCTATCTTTCTCCTTTTATTCTTTTTATTTATTTCTTTTCTTGCATTTATTTTTTTTAGTTTTATTTATTGTCATGCATTTTATTGCTTTTATTTTTTTTAGCACATCATGCATTTTTATATTTATTTATTTTCCTTTTATTTCATGCATTTTCATTTTAGTTTTTATTCTAGCATATTTATTGTCATGCATTTGCAATTCCCTTTATTTATTGTTTTGTCATTTCTTTTTATTTTGAATAGAATGTATTTAGGAACAAATGTAAATATAAATGAGAATTTGCACCGACACTCACTTTATTTATTTTTGCTTTATGTCTTTTATTTATTTTAATTTATTTCGCTTTACAAAAGAAAAATACAAAAATAATAGGTAGTTTACTTTCGAAAAGGATTTCGTGGTGATCCAACGTCACCACGGAAATTCCTCGTCTTTAATTTTTAGTTACGTTTTAGTCTTAGTCCATATTCAAAAAACAAAAAACATTCAAATAATCAAAATCAAAAAAATCTTTTCTTAATAAACCTTGATTTTCAATCAAGTGTCCGTTTTTTCTCTTTTATTTTCTTTAAATAATCATTAATCTACTTTAATTACACTTTAACCATTTTCAAAATAAAAAACACAAACCAATCCCATTTTGCCACTTGGCTTTTATTTTTAAAACCCTTTTTTAAAACTAAATAAAAAACACAAAAACAAATCAAATGTTATTTCTACCCCGAACTACGAGGTTTTGATCCCTCACGGGTACGTAGGCAGAGGACCTTGTCCTTCCAAATCATAAAAAATACAAAAAAAAAACATTTTCTTTTATCACTATTCTAATTCATTCTTTTCTTTCTAAAAAAATAAGCAAGTTATAGCCAAAATAAATAAATAAAATCAAGAGGTTCTCGTAGAGTACTACGAACGTTTAGGGTGCTAACACCTTCCTTAAACGTAACTAACCCCCGAACCCCTAATCTTTTAAAATGTGGTAATTTAGAACTTTTTTCCACCTTTCTTTTAAAAAAATTAAAAGTTCAGTCGTGAATTAAAATTAGTGAGTCAACGCTAATCAATAGCTTGATCTCCGAAAATCACCGCGACAAAGATCAATGGTTTTTGGAAGATAATACAAGTAATGGAAAATTCATCCCAAGTTCGAAGGCGTTTCAAGATGGAAGAGCGCTTCAAAAAGGGACGAAAACTGCAAAATTCGCATGTGGGCTAGTGCCTCATGCTCCCCCACTTATGCGACATCATTGGTTGCTGACTCATGCGCCCTTGTGTTTGGTCTTGTGCGCCCCTGCTCACGACTGCGTGTAAAAAGCTTATTTTTCTTATTTTCCAAGCTGTATCGGAGGAAAAAGCCTAGTTGTCATGTCTTAAACCCTAAGCAATGATGCTCTATAAATAGAGACCCTTTCAAGACAAGGGTCAAGTATCAGAGCTTCAAGGCATAGGGTTTTCTCCTCCTCTTGTTCTCTCTAGGGTATGTATTTCTATTGTTTTGTAACGATGTCGGTTGTCATGTGAAACTAAACCTCTCTTGATTAGGGTTCCACGATAAACCTCTACTTATTTTTTGGATTCAATTAATAAATTTGTTATTCAGTTTATGATTCAAGTGTTTGATATAATTTGTATATGTTCCACACTTAATGCTTTTCACCTATCGGTTGACATGATCTCTATGTGGAGGTATATGACTAACAATCATGCCTACCGTCCGAACAAGTACATTAGTAAATTGCTTATTTTCTAAATTATTCTTTGAATTGAATCTAAGTATGATTGTTAGGGCTATGATTCATCTTTAGGCGAATGCCCCAATTATTATCTTTGATTGCGGCATAATTACTCAAACTTCCCACCGTTATATCACGGGGGGTCATGTCCTACTCTCTTGAATCAAGACATGTCATAAACTAATATGTAACCATGTTAATTCCAACAAAGAAGGTAGATGGAATTCAAGGATACCCTAAACGTCGTTAAGCCTCTAAATCAAACAACATAATCTCGCATTGTGCAGTACAATTAAAAAACTTGTAACCCTTTATCTCTTTTATTGTTTTTACTTGAATAAATTCTGTTAATTTCTAAGTTGAATGACAATCCCCATAGATATGATAAACTTACTACTTTATTACTTGTCATGAAGTACATCAATGGTACATCTGATTATGGCATTTTGTACTCCCATGATACTAGTTCTATGTTAGTGAGATATTGTGATGCTGATTGGGTAGGAAGTGTTGATGATAGAAAGAGCACATCTGAAGGTTGTTTCTTCTTAGGGAACAATTTAATCTCATGGTTTAGCAAGAAGAAAATTGTGTGTCCTTATCAATTGCTTTGGATGAAACAAATGTTGAAGGAGTACAATGTCGAACAAGATGTCATGACATTATATTGTGATAATCTGAGTGCCATCAATATTTCTAAGAATCTCATTCGACATAGCAGGACTAAACACATTGATATTCATCATCATTTTATTAGGGATCTTGTTGAAGATAAAATTGTGACTCTTGAACATGTGGCTGCTGAAAAGCAACTTGAAGATATTTTTACCAACGCTTTGGATGCGGTTCAATTTGAGAAGTTAAGGGGTGAACTAGGCATTTGTATTTCTGAGCAGTTATAGCAATTACAGTTTTGGTGGCGTGCAACGGTTACTTTCTCTTCCCTCCATTTAGTGGTGCACACTAATTTAGAGAAATCATTACAAAATTTATTTAACTTCTCCTCAACACGCCATAACCCACTCTCCACCTACATTACCTCTCTCTCTCTCTCTCTCTCTCTCTCTCTCTCTCTCTCTCTCTCTCTCTCTCTCTATTTTTTCAAAAAACTCTTCAACATCTCTCTTGTTTACTCTCTCAACATGAAATTCAAAGTAACTCAAGATTCCAACATGCCTAACACCTCTGATTCAAACTTGGGTGAAAAATCAAAGGATCCGAGTGAGAATACTTCTTCGAAGGCTAGGGTTACTCGATCAAACACAAAGGAAGGTTCTACTGATGTGATCACCGATGTCGTTCCTATTACGGTTGTTCTAGACCATGTTCCAACTAAAAGAAGAACAAGAACTCCTGCTGCTAAAAAGGCAAAGCCTGCCAATGTAAGTAATTCTATAACTTCCTCTGCATCGGTTCGAATTCCCCCTAGTGATGTTAGGAATGATAACCCTGATGATCCTGTGATTGTTGTTAAGAAACCGCATACCATGACTAGTTTGTATGTTGATCGAATAAAACCCTTGCATGTTGAACCTGATGTTGATGTCTTTACTAACACATCTGATAAACCTAATGTTGTTGCTGGTGTTGAGGCATCTAGAAAACTGTCTCTGATAGTGTTAGCCTTGAAAACCCTAGATCTAAAAGACCCTAGGAAAGTCTGACTCTGTGCATGATTTTGTTTATACTGGTGTTGATGATGATGCTCATGACTCCCCTTCTAAAAAAAATCGTCCTGACCCTATAATTTCCCCTGTTGAAGAAACCATTATTGAGCCTACAATTGAAGCCTCTGATATTCCATCCTAGTTTGATGTCATACCGGATGTTGAAACATCCCAGGCCCAACCTGTTAATATTACTGAAACCATCCTTGAGACCCCCCATATTGAATTCGATAATGTGTTTGTTCCTGCTGATCCCCAAAATGATGAGATGGTTGAGTCCTCTGAAAACTATCAGTCTAACATGGTTGAGGATAATTCTAATGATGGTGTGGAAAAGGATGTGTTCAGGTAGAAGACTTAGATTCTGATGATGAGCCTATTGGTAAGAGGTTGGCTCCAAGTATTGTTGTAAGGTTGAAGGAGAAAAGGAAAGGTAAGGCTGTGGTGGTTGCTGGTAAGCCCTCCAAGACCCCAAAGAAAGTTGGTGTGGCTTTAAGTGTGAAGCTTGCTAAAAGGTGGAGCAAAGTGGCAGTTCCTTCTGTGAAGAAGAAGTCTTTGAAGAGGAAGGAGGTTTCTTCAAGTGACTCTGAGTATGATGTCGAGGAGAATGTCCTAGACATTGTGACCTCGGGTAGGAAGAAGTCTGCAGGTAAAAAAATTCCAATCAATGTTCTCAGTGCACCCTTGGACAATGTGTCCTTCCACTCTGAAGAAAGTATGCTGAAGTGGAAATATGTGTATCAAAGAAGGATTGCTTTGCAGAGAGAACTGAGCAAGGATGCTCTAGGCTGGAAGGATGTGATGGATTTGGTCCAAGCTACTAGTTTGATGAAAACAGTTGTAGGCTTAGGGGATTGTTATGAAAAGCTGGTGAAAAAAATTATTGTGAACATTTCTGGTGATTGTAAAAATGAAACTAGTAAAGAGTTCAAGAAAGTTTTTGTCAGAGGAAAGTGTAGATTTTTCTCCTGCTTTAATTAATAGGTACTTGGGTAGGAGTGAGGATGATGAGGCTGAAGTAAAGGTGTCAAATAATGTGATCACCAAAGAAATAACTGCAGGGCAAGTGAAGCAGTTGCCTAGAAAGGGAAAGTTATCTTGTGGGAAGTTGAGTGTGAAGTATGTTGTTTTAAATAAGATTGGAGCTGCAAACTAGGCACCTACTAATCATACTTCCAACATAACTACTGGATTGGGAAGGCTTGTTTACATTGTAGGGACCAAGACAAAATTTGACTTTGGGTCCTATTTTTTGATCAAACTATGAAGCATGCAAATTCTTTTACTGTGAAGATGCGAATTGCCTTTCCCTCTCTGATCACTGGTGTGATTTTAAGTCAACTCCCTGATATCTTGTCTTCTTCAGATGTGTCAAGCAAAAGGGACTCCCTTCTTACTTTTGACTATAGGCTGTTTGTCGGGGCACATGTCCGCTGGAAGCTCATCTTCAAAGGAGGCTGTGATTTTTGAGCCTAAGGAAGTGTCCAAATCCCTGGGGTGAGATAATTAAGTCCAGCACTGCAAGGAAGATTAGTGTGGACAATTTGATCAAGGCTTTGTCTGAAGAGAAGGCTGAAGAGGTCATTGTTGAAGATGAGGATGATGAGAGTGATGGTACTGATGCTGGAGAGGATGGAAATGAAGAGGAAACAGATGAAATCTCTGATTTCTGATTTTCTCTGTATTTTTTCTTTGTTTTTGGTTTTATTTGTTTTGATTTGCGAGCCTTAGCTCTGGATAATTTGTGCACTTTGTTCTATGGCCTGTAATAGTTAGTACTGTAATATCCCGCTCATAAGTATCATTTATCAGTATTAGAAAACTTGAGAAGCAATGCAAAGAAATTAAGCATTTGAGTGTGATGGCAATTTTGTAATTTAAGCAAAGAGGGAGTTTAGTTTGAAATGGAGCAAGATATTTATTTTCTTTCATTCCATTCCTTCTCCATTCTATTCCAAAATTCAGAATTCTTTCCCCCTCTCCTCATACTCACACGCCCCCAATCTCACTCACCATCATCCATCCAAACTCCAATCAAATCCTAGTAGAAACCTTGCAAGGCAAGCTTAAGTTGGAAGCTAGAATAAGTGAAAGAGAAGAGGAACAAGGAAGAACAAGAGAAGAGTTAGAGTTGGAGGAACTTAGGGCTTTGGAGATTAAGTGTAAGCAAGCACTAGTAGGAGGATTAAGGTGAGCTCTTAGAGGGTTTTAGAAACCCACCTTGTTTAAGTTTATAAATCATGGTATTTAAGAGTTAATTGTTAGATTTATGCCTTAATCACTTATTGACTTGTGAATACATGAATTTATATGTGATAAGATGTTCATATGTCATGGAAATTCATTCCCATAAGCTATTTTGATGTTTGGGAATGTTTGGATTAGTCTAGGAAGTGAATTTGTGAGTGCTGCTGAAGCCAAAATCGTGCTCCGATTTATGGGCATCGTGCTACGATTTTATGTCCTGATTTTCAAGAAATATTCGCATAAAATCGTGCTCCGATTTTCACAAATCGTGCTACGATATTGGCTTTCCTCAGCTTTATGTTTGAGAGCTTTAGCTTGGTTTTTGGGTAGGAAGAAGGATAGGCATGGCCTTAGGAGATGTATACTTATACTCCTAAGTTATATAGACATAAGGAGGGATTAGCAATGGGATCATAACCTCGTAAAGAAATCCCTACATTCACTTAAGTCCATGTAAATCAAGAATGATACAATGTTTAAGCTTAGAACCTTATCATAGGTTAAGTACTTATGAATGAACACTTAAGATATAAGAATACGATACGAATACGTAATATGATATGATCACGTGTTCATCAGACTCCGGGATACGCCGGATGGGATTTCTCCGAAAGGGCTATCCACACGTAAGTTAAAAGATTTAAGCATGTCCATCAGGCTCCGGGATTCGCCGGATGGGACTTCTCCGAGAGGGTTGTCCACATGTAAAGTTAAGATGTGTCCAGCAGGCTCCGGATTATGCCGGATGGGGCTTCACCGAGAGGGTTGCCTACACAAAGATAAGAGGAGTCCGGTGTTAGCCTGATATGATAGGAATTTCACCGGTATGATGGGAGATGTACTTCGGGGTTACTCCACCCGGATGCACTCCGTAAAACGAACCAAGATAATGTTATGTTTGTTCAACCCTAACTGCTAACTTAATGTTATGAAAGACGAATACGTTTATGTTCTATGCAATACGAGTTATGATGAAGTTTAGTTCCTAATGAACGAGATGTGATCCTAGGATGTCCCCAAGATCACTCCGTATATGTCAAGTTAAGAATAGAATATAAAGCATATGAGATGAGACATGAAGCGATCCTAGGTTTTCCTTGATCGCGATAAAAGTTAAGACTTGGCGATAATAGGTATTCCCAAGATCGCCGAGGTAGGCACGGCGACCCTAGGTTCCCTGAGGTTGCCAAACAGTAGGTAGGGTAGGAGCTCACTGAGACGTTATGTCTCATCCCTTTCCTTCTGGTGCAGGTTCTTCACAGGAAGCACGACGAAAAGGTAAAGAGAAAGCTAAGGACTGATCGTGCTGCTTACGTTTTATTATATGGATATTTGTATAAGGATGATGTATCATGATGTATATTATGAAGAATATTTTGTATCGGATGATGAGTTGTATGATAAACTTATGCAATGTATAATTATTACCAATCTTTCTGTATTGTATTTAATGTATCCGGTACGAAATTTTAATACTCGTAAGAGATCCTAGGCAATCTCTATATGGGTGTTACAGTTAGTACTTCTGTTACTTTTTATGCTACTTATATTCATGGATGTTTGACAAATTTTGCTAAAAAGGGGGAGTAGTAAGTAGTATTTTGTTGTGCTTGTATGCCTTATGATACTTCTGAGTTTACAAATGGGGAGTATATTATGCTATGATATGTGTGCTAGCCTGGTGATATTCTTATGATGGTATATGCTAGTGTTTGTTTATCTTGAAGACCTGATATGTGCCTCTCTTCTTGAGGTTTATCTTTTTGGGGATGCATGCCTCTGAGTTATTCTTTTTATGTTGATGTTATGCATGGTGTTCTGGACATTTTATATTATGTGAGAGTTTATTTTTCTCTGTATGTGTGGAGTTTATTTCTCCCTATCTGTATGAAGTTATATGTGGAGTTTGATATTTTCTGGGTATGTCGTATTTCCGCTGCTGTGAGTTGCTGATGTTATGGTAAAACTTCTTGGTTTGTGCGTTATTTTATTTTCAAGAAAATTCTTGATGTAGCGTTGAAGTTTTTTTAAGAAGTTTGTGTTTGTATCCCTCCTGTTACATTGGTTTTTAATTAAAGATTGTTTTAGCCAAAATTTACCAAAGGGGGAGATTGTTGGGTTTTAGTATTGTGTTGGTTGCATTTTGTTAAAACAAGAAGTTCTAGCAAGATGTTGTACCAGATGTCCTGTGTAACAGCCCGATTTTTAAATATTAATTTACTAGTATTATTGTTATATAATGTTAGCAATATTAATATTATTAGGAAATATCTGTTTGATGTTTTCAAAATAAGTTTTTGGATTGTGGGTATTGAGCAAATAGATGAGATAGTTAGTTGTTGAAAAATAGGAGATTAAGAGAAATTAAGGAGAAAAGGATATTTTTAGTGAACATGAGAGAATAAAGGTGTATTAGCGAAAAGGAGGTTTAAGTAAGTAAATAAGTAGTGTTTTAATTAAATAGGAAAGAAGGAAGTGTAAATAGTGGAGAATAATCTGGTGTAAAAGTTATGAGAAGAACCTAGCCCAATTAAAAGATTATAAATAGAAGAAAGTCATAAGAGAATTAGGTTACAAAACACAAAGATCAGAATTGAGAGAAGACTCAAGGAAACTAGGGTTGTGAAGAGAAGAGGCAAGGAGAGAAGCTTAGAAAGAAACCTAACCGTAGAAGTTGCTTATTTTGTTGATTTAAGGTAAGGGGGAGTCTCTATTCACCATAAGGGTTGTATGAATATATGGGTAGTGAAGGGTTTGTGTTTTTCTTCCTTGTTTTCATGATCTTTTGATAAATTCATGTTCTCTTATGTTGTTGTAGTTTGATTTATTGATCTATTGTTATTAATTTGGTTTATCGATGCTATATATATGCGACAGATTGTCTTTGTTTTGCTATCGATGCTTTCATCTTCCTTTTTTTTTCTTGCTTATTCACGTTGCCTACTAATGATCATGCATACTGTACGGTCCTTATTGTTCATGTGAATTACCAAGGATTTTATTTTTCCTGTGATTCAATTATTCATGGATGCCTAATTGCTTATAACATCCGATATATATATTTTTTATGTCTTTTCTTTAAGACTACTTTAATATATAGTTATTTCCAAAAGGAAGAGATTAGTGTTTTGAATCCATTATGTTTCATGTGTATTAGGTTAATACATATTTATTTTCATGATTCTGATCTCATGTGATTTGATGATTTGTATTAATGTGTTATTTAACGATGTGTAAATGATAAAATATTTGACGATGTGTTATATAAAGATGTGATATTATAAGATGTGTGATTTAAAGATGTGTTATATAAAGATGTGATATTTGAAGATGTGTGATTTAAAGATGTGTTATATAAAGATATGATATTTGACGATGATGCTATTTAAATATGTGTAATTGTTGAGTCATATAAAGATGTTTCATTTACTTTGATTGGTGAACTTCAATGGGTCTTTACGGATTGGATTTGATTCATAATATATTTGTTTCTCGGCAATTGAATTGCTAGCCACTAGTTTTGAATTAGAAAAGAGAAAAAGGACACATACTTAGCAGTATTTGAATCGTGAATTAGAAATAATCTTTTAAGACCAATACTGATTTAATAATAGATCTTAAAATATGTTGACTAACCCTGGCAACAAAACACGTTGAAAAGGGGTTTCAACAAGATATATTTTCTTTTTAAACTATGTCAAGACTCAAACCTTTTAGTTTATGATATTTTGAAGCACTGCCATAACTGTTTGTTCTCTCATATCACTGCCAAATTTGTTAGTATTCATTAATATTATACCAATAGTTGACTGACATATTAAGTTTGAGAAATCAGTTTTGATTTATTGGTTCTGTTTAAGAGTTAAAATATATTCCATCAATATGTGATTTGGTTTGGAATCATACCATTAAGTTGAATTATTTGAAGATGTGTAATTGATGTGTTATTTAACGATGTGTAACTAAATGTGATTATTTAAAGATGAGCGATTTAAAAATGTGCTATTTAAAGATGTGTTATATAAAGATGTGTTATTTGAAGATGTGTGATTTAAAGATGTGTTATATAAAGATGTGTTATTTGAAGATGTGTGATTTAAAGATGTGTTATTTAAAGATGTGTAATTGTTCAGTCATATAAAGATGTGCATTGTTGAGTCATTATTTGATGTTCATGCATTCATGGTCAGTCCGATTTAAAGATGTGATTTAAAGATGGGGGATAAATCAGTAACATACCTCTGATATCCAAAACCGGTACCACATGCATATAGAGTCGAGTTAGGGGCATTGCATACATAGTTGTAAGTCTATTTGAAGATGTGTAATTAAAAGATGTGTAACTATTTAAAGATGTGATATTCAATGATGTGCTTATATATGATTATATGTGAATGATTAATGTTTTTGTTAATGTCTACTTGATGTTATTATTTGTTTTTGAAGCTTACTTGTTATTATAAGATGTTGAATTGATGCCTGATGATTGAATTCAATGAATGTATATGTTATAAATGTGAATATTATCTGGGTGTAATGTATACATGCCTAACTGTAATTAATGATTGTTTTATCTGAATCTATACATGTGTTTGTACCTTTCTTGTGTTGAATATATTCTCACCCTCTTAAATTTGGACTATACTCTCGCCGGGTACAGATTAGCAGCTTTTAGGAGTTTTATCGAGTCGTCGCTCTGATTAGTAACACTAGGGAATGAGGATTTATTTTATTTCAGATTTTTTTTAGAATTCTTTCGAATTCAGTTTTGTTGTGGATTTTAAAGATGTAAAAAAATTACTTTGATGTTTTGAGAACTTTTCCGCTGCGACGTTTTTAATTTAAATGAAGTCCTTTTTGAATTGATGAAGATGTGTGACACCCTTGCATGCTTAATTAATTATTGTATTTTTATTAAAATTAAAATGTGAGGTTTAGGGTGTTACATCCTGAGCATGTAAGTACGACATCTTAGCTTAAGCTGAAGTACTTTATTTCGCATTTTTGGAAGACATTGTTTTCGCGTGAGATCATTGAAGATTTGTTTGAAGATTTGATTCACGTAGTTTGTGTTCCAAGAGGTGTGTGTCTCTAGAAGCTGAATATGTCGGTTTAAGCTTTGCCGTATTTTCTAAGTTATATGTCCTAAACATTTTAGGAAACAATATATTTGCTCCTAGAAGATAGTGAAGATCGGATATACATTTTGTCAGCTGTATTGTTTAGCCCGATTCAAGAATAAGCCCATCCATTCTCTGGCTATATAAAGGAAGACTCAAACCTTGTGAAGATTGATCGAAGCCGTCATTTGAAGAAGAGTCATTCTAGGGTTTCTTGTATGTCCTTGATATCTGTATGCCTCTCTCTGTATCACCTTGATACATTGAGAT